>MU270372.1:241309-415205 GCA_021432625.1 Leptodontidium sp. 2 PMI_412 | reverse complement strand
GCTCTTACTTAAGTCATAATTAAGTTACTTTAATTAAATTAAATTAAAATATAATTAACGATGAAGTTACTTAAGTTTAATTTAAAGTAAGTATAGTTACTTTAATTTAATTTAATTAATTCCCACCCTGGCTCCTGTGAATAATACATATTAAGTTTAGAATTAACTTAAATCTCCTCAAGTAATAGATAAGAATATATACCTTTCCAGCCATAGCTTCGAACGAAGCGCCAACTTCACGACAAAGCTTCATATAAGCTCTAATCGAGTGCTTACTTAAGCTCTTTTCAAAGAGGTATACTCTTGTTAATAGATATTTCTATAAATATAAATCTTTCACATATATTATCAAACGGACTTCGAAAGGTTCGATTGATATTCGTAGATTAAGGATCAAGACTAAAATAATATTAAAAACTACATCGAACTTAAGAGTAAGCGAAACTTACTTACATTTTGCAAAGTAATATATAATCGACTTTATTAGTAAAGGCCTGCTGTCTCTTATTATCTACATATAATCATCCCCAAACGTCTTTGTTATTATTATTGTTTTTTACATTTTAAAGAATACTAGTAGTAATACCCTATATAACAGTATCAAAAATAAAGAATACTACCGCTAAGAGAGTGTAATAAATAGCTACTTTCTTAATGCGTTTATAGCCACCTCTCTAGTAATTTTAAAATATAATAAGACATAAAACTAGCGAAACACAAGATACTAAAAGAACAATCTTTTATAACTAGGTTTTCGTACTAATCGCTTAAGTAAGAAAGTTATTTCCTAGTAAAAAAACCTTAATTATGTTAAAGATTAAGAAAGTCATCGAAAGCATAAAGAAGATAATAAGATTATAAATAAAATTCACCCCTTAAAAAAAGAACTTTATTATCCGAACCCTTATTTTAATTTTTTATAAAATCGTTAATTATATTATATTATCTTATAATAAATTTTACATGGTATAGAAGTGGAGTAGTATCTTACGATTAACGTAGGTAGAATTAAAGTGATTAATTATTATCTAGAATCTAAGAGGAAATCAAGGGAACACGTTGTTCTCTTAAAAGCGGTATAATATAACAAAAACTATATTTAGCGTAGCGCGCAGCTAACCGAGTATTAGCCCGTGCCTATACGACACACCCCCTAACCAAGTGACAATAGTAAGCCACTAATATTATAATGTTACGGCTGGCAAGAGGTTAATACGGCGAGTAGACTCTAGCTTTGTATTTAGGCCTAATACTACGCTCAGAATCGAGAAGAAAAGACAAGGAGAAAAGGAGAGCTCTTTATAAGAGAGAGCTCGAGTATAAATACACAAAGGACCCTCTTAATAGGGTCTAACGCAGTTAGGGGCTATTTACATCCATATGTCGCATACTCGCCACCTAGTCTTTCCTATTAGGCTTAGCGCCATCGCATAGCTAGCGATGTTACGAGCCCGTATTAATTAAAATACGAGGCGTATTAGAGGTCGTAATATCCCCCCTCTCCCCCCCCTTCTAAAAAAACTACGTTCGCGCAGTTATAGCCATAATCGTATTATTCTTTAGGTCGTTATAATTGTTAATACTAGTGTTATAAGCCTTTAGCTATTTTAGGAGAACTCTTAGTAGGCCCTTAGTGTTAAGATACTTTAAGTAAAATCGTTTAATTATATACGAAGCTGTTATAGTATCTAAGTATAAGTATTACTTTAGGTCTTCGTTAGCGCTTAATTACTTAATATAATAAAATAGCTTATTTCGTATAACCTTAGAGCCTAGAATACCTTTAATTTCCTACTTATCTTACTTAAGTAAAAGCTAAATAAGTGCCAGCGTAACTTTGGCTTATTTAAGCAGGGGGTTGTCGACGTACTTGCGAAGTAAGTTATTACTCTTATAACACTTTACCCTTGTGTTGTTAAATATAATATTAATTCCGTCCTCTGTAAGTGCACTAATCGGCAATAGCCTAGTGCTTTCAAAGTCAGGCATATACTAAACGTTATATAAGGTTATACTATTAATGTGCACATCTTTATAGCCTTCTGTAAATAATTATTAATTATTAATTATCTTTACTTATTTGTCTCTCTAGCGTTTAAGGCTTATAAAGTCGGTATACACACTAGAGAAGTGTTTAATGGCTCCGGAGTCAAGTTTCTATTAATTTACGGCCGTAATACTAGTATAGGCTTATTACACTTCTTTTATAAGGTATATACGATTTATAAAGTAAGGTTTAAAAGTCTCTAATTAATCTGCGGTTACGTTAGCTATTTTTTTTGCTCTTTACATTCGTTCTTTTAATAACTAAACTTCTTGCACTTTACACACTAGTTCTTATCTAATTTTGCAGTCTTTTCTACCCTTCCTAATACGTCCCTATAATCCCCTATTACTCTTTCACCTTTTTAACCTCCTTTACCTTTAGCTCTGCCTCTATAGCCTCCATGGCCTCTGCCCCTGCCTCTGCCCCTGCTATTCGCCACCTAATTAGCTTTTATTATAGTTAGTTTTATAGTCGGCACTACCTTTAACTTTTCCTTTTATTATAATTAATACTTAATTAGCTAATAAAGCACTACTTCTAAGTCTCTAGGGTTGTTTTGTAATACGCTATATACTATTTCCTAATCTCCTAGCCTTAGTAATAATATAATTAGCTTTGCCTTAATATTATTATTAGTAAATAGATAAATGTCGCTAAAGAGCTTAAGCCTGTATTTCCGTAAATAAGAGACGTAGTCATTAGCTGTTGGTCCACAGGTCCCTGAATGAGCATACCTCGGCCTGGAAAAGGGGGTGCGGGTCAAAGCCAGGGGTCAGAGCCTAGCCGGACTGGTTTCGGTGGACATTCGGTGGGGTTTCGTAGTATATAGTCTGCAGAGCATCCAACAAGTCAGCTAGCTTATAAGCAAGTCGGTAAGTTGAGCTTTTGACGTAAGCCAGTCAGCTGTAAAATATTTATAAGCCAATTAGCTTGCTTAAAAGTTAGCTTATAAGCGCTTATAAGTTAGTACCTTTAATTTTGACTGTAATAACGTCATTAATAGGGCTGAATTCGCGTGTTTTTGGCCACTGAATTAGTGTGTTTTAGTGGTCCCGGGAGCCTAAATTAGGCGATAAAACCCGGTAGAATCGTAGAATTTCCTTATAATCTTCTTTTGGCCATTTCTATTACTAACTTTAGCTTTGACTTCTTAATATCTCCACTTACTATGTCTCGATCAACTTCTCTTATTGATATTAACGAGAATGCGTCACAAACTTCATTTATGCCTTTTATAAGTACTACTGTACTTATATAAAGCGCGTTTTAGTGTATAATGGAATCTTCGGCTTCTTCGGCGCAAGTCAAGTTAAAGGACTCTTGTCGAATCCCCCCACCTTAATACAACGCCAATTACGACCCCTATAAACCTTAGAATATGACTCTTTTACTTAATTACTCTCTATATAACTTTAAAGAGCCTTTGTTTAATAATAAGCCGGTAGTTGTGGCTAATTTATTACAGGGAAAGACCCTAGCTTTAACATCTAAACGACCACGGATTTAATAAGTATAGTAGCTTAAATATTGTCTAATAGAGCTTTCTAAGCCAAAACAGCCTACGTTTTGGAGCTATAAACACTGTATATATTACTTAGTCTGCTTTTACTAATTAGCTAATTAGTAGGCTATTATGACCTTCTCTTTAGTCGCTATAAGGAGACTACTTTCTTGACAAATATACTCCGGAATGTCGAAATATACCTTGCAAACTACTATTTCCTTAATAAATACAGAGATATTTAGCAACTACCCCCTTTTATTATAATAAAGCCTATAAAACTTATTAGATTATAAGCTTCTAGGGTCGTAGATAGAGATTACACTAAAATTATACCTTTCTGCTATCTTAAATTCAAGAACGCCTTTATTTAATAAGTTATAATAGACAATATTAAACACTAAAAATCAGTCTCTCTTTCTTTCTAAAAGCTCTTTTTAATCGCTAACTCTATAGCTTTAAAAGCTCTTCCTGATTTAGCTTAACTACAAGTTAATAAGTACATAATATATTTGTTTTCTTTAAGCCTTATATTATATAAGAGATTAGAGACGCCAAATCGAAGGTTTACTTCTCTTTTAATAGGTGGGGTTTAAAGAGAGAGAAGCTTAGTATTATTATAGTTGTAGTTCATTTTATTAATAATAGGAATAAGGCTGTTACACGTCTAATTGGCCTGTTAGAGCTACTAAAGCACAATAAGACTAGTGTTAGTAAGTTGCTCTTTTACTAACGATTCCTTTAGGCTCACTTTTATAGACTAAGCCTCAGTTCTTTTACCTCTCCTTTTACACTTTAGAGTCACTTCTATTAATATTAGTTACTTTGTTCTTAATAACGTAATAAACAATAATACTATACTTTTAGAGCTCAGTAATACACTTAACTTTGACCCGAAAACACAGAGATTACGTTATATAGGGTACGTTATTAATTTAATCGCTAAGTAATATTTATTTAGCTAAGATTCGACGAGCTTTAAAGACGAATATAATAACGGGGGGCCAAGTAAAAGGCGAGCTCTTTAGAGGCGTCGCGGAGAGCTAAAAAAGCTCTATAACTTAGTAACACACGTTATAGCCTCTAGAAAGTGTACGGACTTGTTTTTCGACTTACAAAAGGAATATAACGTTAGTAAGGTTACTAGAAAGTAGTAGAAGATAGTCCTTAATAGTAGAATACGTTAGAACACATCTTTTTATATAATTTAACGCGCTCTAGTCTTACGAGAGGCTCTCAATATATACACTTATAAATTACGACTCTTTAAGCTCCCTATTGACGTCGAAATACACTAAAACGACTACCTTAGCGAAGGCGAATAGGAGACCCTTTCTTTAATAGTATAATACTTAGAGCCCTTATTTCACTTTACTAAAGGCTTTAAGGGGAACTATAATTTACAAGAGGGGGGGAAACAAGCGTCACATAGTACTCTATAGGAGACTTTTCTTATATTTAAGTATATACTTACTTACTTTGAGAATCTTAAGGCTAAGGCAAAGAATAGCGACTTTAATAATTATAGAGGTATATAAAGCTTTATTATATACGCCTAAGGGAAAACCAAAGAATATTATACTAAAATAGACGCTTTAATAGCGTGAATAGCGGCTTTAGTACTTTACCCCTAATAGAAATAAGCTTACTTTAATTAATAGTAGAGTGGCCCCTCTATAGCTCGATTCGTTAAAGAAGGCAAAGTAAACCTTAAAGCCTTATAACTGTGGGAATATAAGGAAATAAAGGGGCTTACTACTAGAATTGAGGTATCCTTAGAGCCGTCGGCTCGTAGGTCTTATATAGAGTTAGTTCTTGATTAATTAGCCCCTACTTTACCCTCTAGCTCCACGCGAAGTAAGTCTTTAGCTCGCAAAGATCATTGACTTAATATCTTAAAGAGGCACTAATAGATTAGCCTCTTATGGAGTATTAGTTATTAAAAGAGGCCTAGTAACTATAATTATATAAAATGGCGTTTGATTTCCTTTCTGTCCCTATAATGGGCTCTAAGTGTAAGCGTGTCTTTTCTTCTTGCGCTTTATAAACTACTTTATAGAGCTCTAATTTGAGTAGTAATATATTGTGGCACTAAGAATGCCTCAAGAATTAGTAAAGAAGAGGCGCTATTTAAATAGAGACTTGTTAGAACGCTGTACTTCTTGACTTTAGTAAATAGAAAATTAAGGTACTAGCTTTTAAGCTACTTATAAGCTGGTCCCCATAAGTCAATCAGTTGTCGTTTTGCTGTAAGCTAATCAGTTGAAGTTTTGACTCAGCTGATTAGCTGACTGGCTGACTTATTGGATGCTCTGATAGTCTGGCTCTCCTCGCACTCTCTTAGAAAATACACAGATTTTGAACTATACATTTATTACTCTGTCGCCATACTCGCATTAGAATATATTCACACATGCGGCGTGGTACATGAACCGGTACTGCACCGACATTAGCACTCTCGATAGACAGGTTATATACTTTTTTACTTAGCTCCTCCTTAATATTAGTTATGTGTTAAGCTCTAGACGAATAGGCAGTCCCCGTGGCTTAAATTGAGTCTTATAGTACCTTTATATCCCTAGCGTTTATAAGATCCTAATACGTTTTAAATATAATTATAGAGAGACTAGAGACGACGATTTTCCGAGCCTCCTTTTGCTTCTTTCTCTAAGTTAGTTAGAGAGACGCTAATGCCGGTAACGCCGGAGGGTTAGTTACCTATTCTAAGATTCCGGCGGCAGCGAGTTCCTTTTAAGTCTCTAGCTTTTATTCGTAGAAGTTATTATAGACTTGCTTTGACGACTCAGTCGATGATTCCGATGACTTTAATACGACAGGCATAATAGAGAGCTGAGAAGGCCGACAGTTGACTTGATGGAAGTGTTGTAAAGGCTTAATTTGATTCGTAAATAAGTTATATAACGTATGACGTGTATTAAATCGATTACAACAAGTATTAATTAATTCTAAGTAGTTTTAAGGTTGATTTCTAAACAATTAGAATTGCTACTATAATAGAAAAGCATGTAGAATTCTATCTAAGAGAGCGTACAAAGTAATAGGGGAAATAGGGGCAGCGTGATCATAAGTACGCAGGTACTAAGATCTACGCTGCACAGCCCATATTTCTAACATCGCTGTACCTTAAACTAGGCGGGACGGGCGAAGCCATGAGCCCTCGCAATTACCCCTGATATATGTCAACCTTTCTAGTAGGTCTCGCGCCACAGACTTAACAAATAACGGGGGTAGGTGATGGTAGTCAATATCGAGGCGAGAGAAGTGTTTAAAAGCCGTCCACAAGTGGAGTCCAGGATAACTCTAATCCCACGAAAATCGGGTACTTCTGGGCACGGGCCCTCGCATTCTCGTATTCTCGCATAACCACCGGTTAGAAAGTTCGAATAGAGTTTAATCCTGGTCGGATCGTATTCGTAAATTTTGTAACAGGTACCGGAGCCGCGCATGCGACGGGGAGTACCTTCATCCCTATCTGCTCTGAGCTCCCCTGTCCTCAATACGTCCCAGGAATGAACTATCACAGGATTAAAGCAGGACTCGACTTTTGAGTTTGCGGAACTCGGGCTGAAATATCATCCGATGAAGTGGAAAGGCTCCGAGATTAACTCAAAATGCCTTGGCTGCAAGCTTCACAGCGATATTCATTTGAGGTAAGTCCCAAGAAGCCTCCGTAAATGCCGAGACGATGATAGTACATAAGGGTGGTATTGCTCATAGTATCAAGGAGCTGTCTACGCATTACCACTCAGCTCCTTTTCCCATCGGCTTGCTTGAAATCAGGAAACAACATCAAACCGCCCCAGCAAGAGCGCCAGTCCAAGTTCAAACATGGTCAGCAATCGGTACGCTGCCGCTCACGCCAATCCCAAGGGAGCTGGCGATGCCCGACCAACTGCCGATCAAATAGTGGAAGACGAAGGCCTCGTAGGCAAGCTTCAAGACAAAACCATCGTCATCACAGGCTGCTCTTCGGGACTCGGACTGGAAACAACACGCGCGCTCTTCAAAACTGGTGCACGACTCTTCCTAACAGCTCGGAACCTCGAAAAGGCACGAGAAGCCTTGGAAGACCTATCAGAAGACAAGCAACGAATTCAGATATTTCAGCTTGACCAGACGAACCTGGATAGTGTTCGAAAATGCGCCGGGGAGATCAACAAAGCGGCAAACGGCAAGCTGAACATCCTTATCTGTAATGCCGGAGTTTGGCGGCTGCCTGAAGGCCGAACGAAAGATGGCTTCGAGACGCAATGGGGCGTCAATCACCTCAGCCATTTTCTGCTCTTCCAACTCCTCAAACCTTCCCTTCTCGTTGCATCAACACCTTCATTCAACTCGAGGGTTGTGGTAGTGTCATCAATGGAACATAGAGAAGCCAGGCAAATCAATTGGGAGAACGTCAACCTTGAGGGACAATACGACCGCAGCAGAGCCTACTCTCAAAGTAAACTCGCGAACATCTATATGGCGAATGAGATAGAACGGAGGTATGGCGGCAATGGGCTCCATGCTCTGGCAGTCCATCCCGGTGGTGCGGCTACTGGAATTCAAAAGATGGATTGGGCGAATGTATTGTTTGTGATCAAGAAGATGATCTCGCCTCGAGCTAGAGCTGTCATGAGGATGGTCAAGAGCCCTGCTCAGGCTGCTGCGACGCAGGTTTGGGCAGCCATTGGCCAGGAGTTGGAAGGGGTGGGTGGAAAGTATCTTGAGGAGTGCCAAGAGAGTGAGCCGGTGAAGAAGGGGTATCATGGTGATGATCCGGGGTATGAATCGTTTACATACAATGAAGAGGCGGAGAAGAAATGTTGGATTAAGTCTTGTGAGCAAGTCGGGTTCACCGACAGCTAGATGTAGCTACTGATAGGTTTTCTTGGATGCATGTTCTGATGGACGACAGCACTCATCCCCGCCATACACTAATGTCGTTTTAAGGAGGTTTAGAATTCCATGTAGCAGATAATTAGGGCCCACAAATGTCATCTTATTTACATGTATACGTTCAGTCCCTTCCTAATAATGAGCTCTTTCTCCCAGCTTGTTGAACTAGACCATAATAGTTTAAATGGTGCGGCAAGGGAGAAACGCTCCCGATCATTCAAAGACAAGAGTTGCACAACCTGCGGATAATTATTCTTACAATTGCCGATCGCCACGTCGAGTATCTGGCTGTAGTCCCCCTCAGCTTCCCCTGCACAAGATCGCGCACCTTGTTCGACAGCGAACGAACCTCTGAAAGTCAGCACTGTACCACTCATAATAGAAGAAGCTCGTGGTAGGAGACATGCGGATAAAAGCTTCCTGCAATTAATACATCTTAAGATATTCCGCCTAGGTTGAAGGTGTTCTAAATCGGTCGTTGATTTGAAGCTAGTTAGGAAATGCCGATAGGCTACCCCTAAATTGATCTAATATGAGCGTCGAGTAGTGAGAAAGTTTTGAACGGATAGCTTATGAGTGATCGTATTGACTGAGTTGTTTTTTATAAGAGAATTTAGCTAGAGTAAGACCATTTTATTCTTTTGGATGTCATCACGTGATCTGACTAGGTTGCCAACCCTCCCATGGAAAGGTGTTTTGGAAAGTTGACCTCCGAAAACAGCAGCCAGTTGCTGCCTGGTCGTTCACTGGGATGATATCTGACGGTTGCCTAGTGAATACTTCTAATAGACATCATCTGGGGGGAATGCTTTGAATTCTACCCCATATCTCGAATAGTATTCCTCGGGCTCGAATTTGGTAATCTCTACCTCTCAACTAACTCCCAACACCTTTCGGTGGAATGTTCCAGAAGCTCTTAAGCGCGGTCTTTACGATCACGTGTGGCTTCTGCACTATCACCCATTCCATCTTTGCTTCGACATGGCCGAGAAACTACACTACCACGTCCCTCTCTCGCGCCCTCGATAGCAGCATGATGCCACCTAACGACGTGCAACGCGACAGTTGCACGTACAGGCCGTACGGATCGCACTGGCCATCGGTGTACGTGGTTCAAGTTCCTCGCAACTGTAGCGCCACACGCTCCAACGTCCTGCCTTGCACCTTATAATCCGTACACGCGAACGCTGCCGTGCACGGTAATCCCTTCCGGTTCACATCATTCTGCTGCCATGGGCCAGGTAAGCAACTCGAGCGCTATATTAACATCGTCCACGGATCGCTTCATCAATCTCTCCAAGATCTGTGAATATAGATTCTCTATGCCGCGAGGAATGTGCGTGAGGAGCGACATTAAAGTCCGCTCACTCAGAGCTTGGTGGGACTCAATCTCTTCTAGTGCAAGACGGACCCAGAGAAACCTACAAGCAATGAGCCAAGTGACTACATGGAAAAGAAAGTCGGTCAGCTATAACTCACATGCCGGAGGCTTTCTCATTGATCTCCTTGATCACTACATCACGCAGCTCCGTTTGTCTGGCCGTCTGTCTCGCCAGGGAAGTGGAAGTCGACAGCCTATCGAGAATATATGCCGTCATGTCTTCATCGCGTGTGCGAATCTCGAGTTTCAAGGCGTCTTCAAAGAAATTCTGGCTCGATAGTGGCGCCCTCGACGTCATGAAGACGTTGATGTGGTTTATGCTCATCTTAACCATGAGGTCGTAGACGAATTCTTCTGTGTGATTGGGGTACTCATCCACGGCATCAAAGACGAGGAAAACCCTTTTAGCTTGTCGCAGCTCCCCTGCCAACATCTTGGCGGCGTGCCCCAAGGTTGGGCGCTTATTTTGGTCTCGATTCGCCAAATACAATGCTTTCAGCCCCACTGACACGTCTAAATCGCCAGAGGACGCGACAAACTGCTTGATGAGGGAGCATACAATGTCCACAGGATGATATGGCTTCATATCGAAATACACATAGCCAACAAAGTTGGGGTACTGGAATCTCTCACTCAAATAGTTGACGACCAAGGAACTACCCACGCATCAGTGAATGGCAACATCAAGTTTTCTGTGCTAGACAACTAACCACTGGACCGTTTTCCCCGCGCCGGCTTTGACATGAGTCGTTAGTTGGGTCCATAATTCGCACGGCATCTCGTACCAAAGTTAGTGGAAGACTTACGGATACCGGTGCACCATAGCATCCTCCCGGGCTTGTCCACCCAATTCTTTGAATGTGTGGTCGCCCAGAATCCAGGAACGAGAATCCGACCTGGTTAACCGGAGAAGTTCATGCTGTCGCTCAGAGAAGTCCAGGGGACTGAGCCATTGGAGGACTTCTTTGGTTGGGACAGGCCCTCGATAAGTTGATCGTTCAAGGCTTCCGAGAAGTAGCTGTATAATTTGGCGGCGCTCGTGAATCTCGTGACGTACTTGCCGGCTTTCGATCGCGATTTTGAATTCACGCAGAGGTGGACGCAACTCGCCATACAAGCTGTCCAATACTGTCACCAACTTCTCGAGTTGTATCATGAGTTCATTGGGGTATCCGGAGGTGGCATCATCTATTAATTGTTCCTCGAGAGTATCCCGAGCGCTCAGAAAGAGCGTTTCGATAGTCAGGAGTTCCAGGCGCAGCTGCTTCAAATCTGCTGGGCCAGGTTTGAATGAGTTGCAAGCCGATTGAACGGTGGCCGACAGGTCATGGACCAAGGTCATTGCCCCTATCGTCGATCCCGCAACTCCTAAGATCTTGGCCATTGCAAGAGTGAATAACCAGGCGAAACCAGCATTGGACGATGTATGATACTGCAGTTCAAGAGTCTTAGCTTGTGAGGGGGTTCTGATGAGATCAGAAGTGTGACCTAGGAGCCACAAGAAACCAAAAGAGCTCCTAAAGTTGGCAGAGTAGTTAGTTGCCTAGTATATGGAGAATGAGGTACACGCGTCTAACAGAAGTAGCAGACTAGTGAATAAGAAAGCTTCTTTGTCCCCGCCTATGTTCTGGAGCTGTTCCTCGTTCTCATTACGTTTCGGCCCCAGCCCCGCTTATACTAGAGAATCGCCCGATATGTATGCATGCTACGAGTCAAATGCATCTTATAGGCTGGTCCTTACATCCGTGAGTTCTGGTCCAAGAATTCCTCTCTTCTTGGCCAATAATACAGTAACATTTTACTGTGGGCTGCCTTGGCGTCTGCGGGGTTAGCCGCCACTCGCCTGTCTGCATATCCACCCCCCAATCACTTGTTGACACTTTGTGGCTCTTCTCCTTTCACAAGGTGGTACTATTATTCGATCCTCATCTTTCATAACTTTTGCATTGAACGCTTCCATCTTTTTCGTCGCTACTCTTTCGAGCCCGATCGCATGTATGTCTGGTGCTTGGTGCCTTGCCGCTCTGCGAATCGCATGCCAACTCGAAAGCCAATGTGTGGATATCATTGGACTGCTTCAAACCGCGCGACGAAGCCGTTCCGCGGCTCTACGTTACGTTATAGTAATTTCCCTTCCAGTTTTGAAAAGTGGCAATCCATTAGATATCCCACAAGAATTCTGTGCTATTCGAGTCCCAGCCAATTGGTAGGTCAAATGGCAAGTCAAACGGCAAAAAGTCAAGGGGTTCGCCGTCTAACTCTGTTGACGGCGCCATTGTTGGTGTCACTGGTCTATGCGATGGACTGGCTTCGTCCTCGTCGTTGCGAGGGAGCCGATCTGCAAAAAGAAGGGCCTTGAGAGTTTCAGTGGTGACAATATCATCGACTGCAGTATTCGACTCGTAGGCAATGCTAAGTCCATAAGCTCTGGATACGTCGTTAATGATGGGACGAATGTAATTCGCACATAAGCGAGAGTTCTGCCAAGTGACTCCAATGGTTTCTAGTATGTCGAGGCAACAAGGTAGAACGTTCGTGAGAGCATGGGTTGCCGAGGAGTTCATTGAAACCCAGGTGCGGCACTCCCAACAAATGTTCAGAAGAATGATTGCGGCTCCGAAGAGTATGTGCACGGCTTGCCACGTATATATGAGCGTGTTTGTTTTGGCCAAGTCCCTAATACTCTCGATAATCTTTTCGCACAGATAGAAACACGTTTGCTGGTCTTCGGGGGACTGATTGGGGCGGCGAGGTGTTGGCCGATAGATCTTGGCTTTGAGATAATAATACATAACATGTCGAAATGTCAAAGAGTCTTTGGGCGTGGTTTCATGTGAGAGTGTGTACCATTCTTCAAGCGAGGACTGAATGTCGGGTAACCATCCACTCAAGCCAGCCGCCGCGCGGAGCATTGTTGTTTCCTCTAGTAAATGAAGCACCCGATGAACCTCGATCTCTATCTTCCGATAAACATAAATATGGTAGGTAGTGAGTCGACCCTGGGGCTTTGTACCGCTATCTTGGAAGTTTGCGATAGAAATGGATTCCTCCGGGAAAGATAATGGAAGTCTTAACATGGCACAGGACGACCGATCCAGATCATACGCTACCCAAAATAGCTTATGACGAAGTTGCCGGTCTTCCTCAGATATTGTTGAGGGATCCGTGTACGGTAAGCCCAAATCGAGACACGCTCGTACGGCCACTGCTGTGCAGGTCCAGGCGTTGACCACCTCTGGATTGAGATGTGCATAGTGCGCTAAAAGAAGAATCACTTGTAGTCGGCGCAGTCCGTCGATTTGGGATATCCGGGGTAGATACTGCAAAGCCGATGAGAAAAAAGATAAAGAAAGGGCTCTAGCTTGCTGGTTCGTCTTCCAAGCCATGGAGATGGATGAGATAGCCAGAACGATGTATAGGACAAAATTATCCAAATTGCTCCGGCCTGGCACTTCGTCTTTCTGGTACAGGCTCTCATAGATATGCTTGAGCATACCCCTTTCGACTATTGGGTAGTGATGCATCAGAGAAATAACATAATTCCGTAGCATTGCCGCAACAGCCACCTGTGGAACCTTTCCCAGGTCCAGCGCCGGGGGGAGAGAGCGTAGCATATCCTGGGCCTTGAATCGTTGTTTTCCTTGCTGATTGGGTCCCAAATCGGCAGACTGGTTGCAGTGCCTGGACACAGCTAATGGCGGGACTGAAGGGATAACAAACAACACGGATAGGGTCACGTCGTCGAAAAAGCTCGGTCCCGGTGATCCCATGGCAAAAGTTGCTCTATCGATGTTGAGAACCAGATCGTCATAGGTATATACAGTCTGCTCTTGTTTCTGCCGCAACTGCCTCTTCAGCTCAACCACGCGGTCCTCAAGGGATTCGGGCAGGCAATATCACCTGTTAGGCATAACACATAGGCCAACCGAAGATGGGTACTCACCTGCGAGGAACCGACCGTCCTGCCTGAGCATCATATCCGCAGCATATATCGCCGCTTCGAAGACATGATGTGCATGATGGGCTTTTCAGGTCGCACTGCGAGCGATCATTTAGTGCCGGGTTTGTATATCTCCTGTTTAAAATGCCAATACCTTTTTCTTGCGTTTTCGACATCGTGCACACGCCCGAGCCGCTCTACGAAACGCCGGCGGGTTCTCTGAAGACAGGGCGTTCATAATATGTGAGGGTAAACAACTACTACATAAAAAAGGGTCCGGCTGGCTGTAGGAGCGCTTGTCTAACCAGCTGTTAAGTGCTGAAAGACGTCGAGAATCTTTTGCTCGGCAGCCGCGCTATAAGCGACGTTTACCGAGTCTCCGGATTTTCGCCCGAGAATGGGGGCGATCAGCGCTATTCCGCCTAAGGCTTAACCCGCGGGGTTCGGCTGGATGATGTAAAGCTTTTATGACTACGCATCGTTGCGAATGAAGAGCCAGAGGCCTTGTCCAAACCGAAATTCGAGAAAGATAATTTGACACATATATTCCGAGACTCTGTTTCATACTGGCAACGCGTCTATGAAGAGTCGTGGAATGGCTTATAGACCCAATCATATACTTATGCTTCTTCAATAACACCATCAACAAAATCCGCCTTATTACCCTCTTAGGCTCCTGCTCCATTCTTGTCCCGTGCGGAGGCATATTACGACTTTAACGCACTTGATTGAAGCAATAGAAGGCAGAAACCTGGCTTAAATAGCCCTTAACCACGACTGAATTTCTAGATAAGCCCCCTGCTTGTCATCTACAAGTGGCAAGGCCCGTCACAACAGTCGTAGTGAATTATTATGCTGCGAACTTGCAATCGCTGTAAGAAGCGAAAAATAAAGGTCTCTTTTTCTCAACTTTTTCCTGCCACGTTACTGACCTGGATTAATGCCGTTCAGTGCGATGATCAGCTTCCCGCCTGTGCCAATTGTGTTAAGGCTGATATGCCATGTACCTTCCACGATACCGCCGAGAATAAAGATGCCTCTCGCCAGTATGCCAGTCCAGGCCCGTATTGATGGCACTCACGCAGATTACTGATCATACTCTCCCTACGCTATTGTAGATATGTCAAACGCCTTTACGACGAGATCCAGCATTTAGAAGCACAGCTAGCATCACCACAACCAATTCTGCAGAAGTAAGTACAAACATCTGATGCAGTTGCTGCTATTTCTCATCTATACTTCACTATCTGACACGTATATACCAAAGATCGCCCGACTCTTGGGAGCAGCCCATGCCCCTTCCCAACTACCCTACCCATGCTGCTGTACCAGCAGCGTCGAGTAGCGAGGGTGTCTCGCACTTGACACACATTCCTTCTGCACTCCTTGCTCGTGCAACCATGGAATATCTGATGCCCCGAATCGACTCAAATTTAATGTCCTCATCAACTGCCAATGGACATGACCCTCCGCCCATACTAACCGGACGAGACTCAATAACACCTCGAGTCGCCCACTTTCTCGTTTCGCACTACACCATGCATATCTTCCCCACATATCCCCTACCTCTCGCGGATGGTTATATTGGTAATTCTGACCTGATACTCGATACAATGTCCCAGATCAAGAGGACAAAAGCCCTCCTGGCTTGCGCACTTGCAGCGCTTCACCTGAGCTACCAGTGTGCTGAATGGGCCGTTACTGCTCGCGTATGCCGCGAGTGGGCCAGTGAACTGGCTGCTTTCATCTATTCAAGCGCTACACAGGATGCTCTTGTTACGGTAGTCGCGCTCCTGCTGTACGAAGTCGTCGAACCCAGTCGAGGCATGATATGGGTCCTCTATGACTTTGCGACCCGACTCTGCTTGCAGTTGGGTTGGCATAGTTTTGGTGACTTTAACAAGCCCCCATCGGTTCAAAGCCCAGCTACAACATGTCTGATCGATCCCAGTACTTCTCAATCCCAGGCTCAAATATTATCCGTGCTACACTCCATCCACAGGTATTTACGAACAACTTGCTATTCTCCTCTCTTCGTTTGAACTTCTCCAATGAAATGCCTGAAGCTAACCAAGGGCAAGATCTCTAAAATTGACCTTTAACCGGCCCGGCATGTTGGACAATGTTGTCTTGTCCGAGAGCGTGGATGGCCGATGCTTGGAGCTCTTCACGCGAATATTCGAGGACTTGCCAGCATCGACTAGAACCAGCTCTACCGGAGAATGCCCTTTTGATGGAACTCTCCGCTCTTTAATCGAGAGACTCGAAAATAGCCCATCAGCAAACGCAGTTGTCCAGGAGACATGGTTGCTTTTCCTTCCCATCCTTATTCAACACCAGCAATGCACCATGTGCGCGGATAATGTCGCACAACTAGTACGAGAGCAATGCCTCCGCTCAGCACTAGAGATTAGCGCTTCCACTCATAGAGAGGTCGTTCTAGACCGCGCAGTCATCATGCCTTTATTCGCGGCTGCTCGGATCCTCAAAGCAGGCTGCGTGCTAGCAGTTATGGTTCGTCAGGGATGGGAACAGCATCAAACATCTCTGAGCATGTTCTTAAAATGTACCGAAGTACTCACAGCATGTGGCTCCAGATGGGCGCGAGGAGACGATTATTGTAATATCTGGAGAACAATTTGTTCGGCTTTGACTACACTAGAGTAGCCGGAGAAAGGAGATCTTTTTTTTTCTTTTTGCCTGTTAGTGTTTACCATAAGGCTCGTTGAGCAACGATGCCTCCAATACTGGATGGATGGTATGCATGGCCTTTAGCTCTGGCTAGCCACGAAGCGTACAAAAAGACCAAAACAAACCACAAAGAAAGAAGATCGATTGCCAAGCCTCAATGACCCAATCTAAATATTACTCGTATAATATAGTGTTTCGTTTGATTGGCATGATTAACAGCCGCCAGTTTACTATATCACCACCCCGCCGGTGTTATGTATCTCCCGCCACCGCCAAGTCCGACGCCGAAAAGCAAGATGAATCATCCCAGGGAGAAAATGTTCAATAATGTCCAAGCTCGTTGTCGGAGCCTGCCATGTTCGTTACAGTGTTTGAACACATTCACCTCTGAATCTTCCAGTCGACTGAAACTGAATTGAGGTAGCTACTGCCAATCCGGAACATGCTATACTTTAATTATACTGAACGAAACAAGGAATGTTGCAAAGATTGTGAGTTACCTGTGACTATAAGAGAGCACGAGAAGGCAAATGAGACTTTGGCAAAGTGGTTAATAATAAGAAGAGAAAAAGATTCCCAAGAGAATCCCCGACTTCCCGCTAACTATACGATATTCATAAGTGACTCAAGTCACAGAGAAGCAGGTCCGATGGCCATTCTCTCACACTATCGCTGTTGACAGCCAATAAGCCAGTTCTACAAGAATTGCTAAACGAAGCACAACACGATCATGGTCATGAAAATGTCAGAAGTAATTCGCATCCAAATAAAGTCTATGTATCAAAATGTGCCGCTCACATGCCCATTAGCATTAGGATGGCGATCGGTACTGCCGTCAATCAGACCTCCGTCTTCTGCGCAAGCAAAGGCCCGTAGGCCTTATCCGCCTTCCTGTCCCAGTAGTCAAATGTGGCGTGGACGACTCTGGGCTTGAGGAGATAATCGTGTGCCGGCAGAGCCAGCTCACGGGGCACCTTCTTTGGCTCTCCGTAGATCGAGGCGCGCATCTGCAGCCTTGCGGCACGCTCCAGGTATACGGAGAGATATGTTGCCTCCTGGATCGAGACACCGGTGGTCAATTGGCCATGGTTGACCAGGATAATTGACCTATTTTGACCCAGAGCCTTGCTGATAATCACACCCTCCTGGTCCGCGATGGGCAGGCCGGGCCACCGAGGAAGGAATGCACAGTCGTCGTAGAAAGGGGTCATATCCATCTGGCAAGGGATCAAAGGCTTCCCGGACGCGGCCAAGGCAGAGACCCAGGGTGAGTGAGTGTGAGTAATGCTGTTCACGTCAGGTCGTGCAGCATAAACCCACAGGTGAAAGCGAGTTGCAGGGTTGGCCATACCGTCGCCGGTGGTGGTGTTCAGGTCCTTATCGACCTCGATGAAGTCTTCGGGGGTGGCTTCTTCGAAGCCAAGACCGAATTTCAGTGTCCAGTAGTGTTCTGGCTTGTCTGAGCGCGCCGAGATCTGGCCGGCAAGACCAGCGTCTTCCTCGTGGAGGGCGATGATCCTGGCGGCGGCGGCCAATGTTTCCCTGAGGGTACGTTGCTTTGGTTTGAGATGCTTCTCCATGTCTGCATTTGCGCGGTTTGCGAAATAGTCCTGAGGTCGCAAGTCCTCACTCATATTTTCTGCTGGGGCTAGTGCCATTTTCCCCCAAAGATTGCTGATTGATATTGAAGTGAAAGGGAGATGCGTTTGGTTGGTTACTGGGTTCCCGGTTTTGGTTTTGCTATCCGATGAACCTCAGAGCAGATGGTGTTTTGGACGGCAAGGGAGGGGGGAGAATTGTGAAGATAGGACTCAAGGACAGAATAGACAGAATAGGCAGAATAACGATAACGGTGGCTGTCTCGATCCGACTAAGACTTATATGCTGTAGATACGTCTCATGCCGCTGACCACCCCCCGATTCCGAAAGTGCCAACTTCGCTTGAGGTGCAAAGCAAAGCAATTCTGGATTGATTGATTGCCGCCGCCGCGCAGATTTGCGATGGTGTCGGAATCCTCCGTCTGCCACATTCCATCGAGCTCATGGCAACATCATGACAGCCCTGTCTGTACTTTAAACCTTTGTCCAGACATATTAGGCAATGAAATGATTCTGAGGGAGGCGCCCTTTCGGCGCAGTATGCCGACCGTGTCGGATTCCCCCCACTCCTCGCGCCACGGTAACCCAGACCTCAACAACGCAAGTAATCAGGACTAGATTCGTACGTGCTACTAGCCGTGGAAAATCATACCTTATCTGTGGAAATAGCTTCTTCTCGGTGGGCTTGGGCTGTGCCCTCCTTTCGCAGACATCTATCTGACCTCAGTGGTCCGGGGCCATGGGCGTGTACCCTGCTGCGAAGGCACAGTAGCTCTCTTTTACTAGCAGTCGGCATACGAGAAACAAAAACAAAAATGGCTGACGACACATGGCACAATTCCAGATGGCTGCTGGTAGTTTGAGGGGGGCGACAATGGTATATAGTATAATGGTGTAATTTATTAGAGGCTCTAAATTTCTAGCACACCATATTAAACCAAATGATAGAAAAGCATGTAGAATTCTATATGAGAGAGCGTACAGAGTAATAGGGGAAATAGGGGTGGCGTGATCATAAGTACGCAGGTACTAAGATCTACGCTGTACACCCCATATTTCTAACACCAGAGGATAACTATTTGATAATCATTTGACCCGAGCCAACACCTTGAAAAGATCGCCAATCACCCCCATCGCAGTCACTGGGCCACCAGCCCCCGCTCCCTGCACGATCAGTGGCCTCGAGCCGTATCGCTTGGTGTAGAGACTGATGATGTTGTCACTTCCTGTGAGCTGTGCAATAGGGGATGACTTGGGAACCTGCTCCAATCCAACATTGAGCTTCTTCGTCGCCACATCAATAGTGCCTACAAACCGCAGGACCTTGTCTGCTTTCTGGGCCTCGATCTTCAGGTCTTCCATCTCATCGTCAAATCGAGGGAGCTGCTCCAAGAAATCGCCGGCCGTCGAGACCGACTCGAGCTCCCTGGGGATTAAGCTCTTGATGGGAAACGAGGTGGCTGACTCGATGGGCAACCCAGCTACTCGAGATAGAATTGTCAGCTTCCGGGCAACATCCAGGCCATTCAGGTCATCGCGAGGGTCTGGCTCTGTGTAGCCCAGCTCCTTTGCCTTTTTGACCTCGCTTGACCATTTGCCACTTTTGTGTGATGTGTCTACGGGCGAGAACGAGTTGAAGAGGTAAGACATCGTTCCGCTGAAGACTCCTTCAATTCGTGTGATCTCATCACCAGCCAGGATGAGGTCCGTCAGCGTCGAGATAACAGGGAGACCGGCACCAACTGTCGACTCATGATAGACGTATGCCTCCCCAGTCTTCGCAGCGCTTGAAATGTCTTGCCAGAGTTGATAGGTTCCCGAAAATGCCTTCTTGTTAGGCGTTATGATGCTGATGCCTTTGCTGAGGAACTGGGGATAGGCTTCTGCGATGGCCTGGGAACTCGTGTTATCCACAACTACGACCTTATGTGGCGCGGCTCCCAGGTGGTCAATGATCTGCTGGAGGCTTGGCAGCTCGAATCCATCTTTCTCCAGGACAGTGAGGGCGTTGTCGATGTCGATGGGCGAGTAGTCTTTGGTATAGAAGGCCTTGTCGATTATGGCAAGGTAGCATAGATGGAGATAGTTGAATTCTGGCTGTTTGGCCACATAGGCGAGCTGTTCGAGAAAGCACGCGCCCACCCCACCCGCACCTATGAATTCGATATGTTAGAGGCGTCGACTGTCCAGCAGCAAAGTTGGCCTTGGCCGGGAGTAAAGGGGAAACTTACCGATAACTGCAACGAGGACCGGGCTGCGAGATAACGGCGACATTTTGTGTGTGTCTATGTTGGAACAGCAAATTGATGAGTGCTTTCGGTTCGGGGATCTCGTTGAACTCGCTTGGCGGAGAATGTTTACGTTAACCTCACAACGATAGACCGAGCTTGATTGTCTTTCGATCCCATGAAGTCAAGAGAGGTGCTATATGCTATATGCTAACTCTTCAGAAACGCGGTGAGGTTTGTATAATACTCAAAGGGCGTAGAAAGGAACAACTTAGTAACAGAATCCTGACTAACCTTTGCATGACTGTCTAAGTTCTTGTGGGGCTTAAACTTTAGCGGGTTTCCTGCATCCCGCCCCAGTGAAATCAGGTGCACCAACGTTATGCAGTTGTTAGACTATACTCTATTGAGCAACCACGCAGAGCTTCTTAAGCCTTGGAAGGTTCACGTCTTTGCGATCTGTATTTCGAAATATTGTTCAAAGTTCACTTTTCATCGCACAACAACTATACATCATGGCAGCTACCCTAGAACTCAAGGTTCGTTTGCTAGGCTTCTTGCTATCTGTATGGAAGAACAATTCAATGCTGATTGGTCTGTAGCTTGAGGATCCAACCTTACTCCACCAAGCTTCGCTACTGAATGGGAAATGGGTGCAAGCCAAGTCGGGCAAAACGTTCGATGTCGAAGGTATGTGTTGCTGAGCCAGGTGCTCCACCAGTATGGCAGACATCGAAATAGCTAACTCATGGGCCTGTCTGTTTTCTATTTAGATCCCGGTTCTAAGAAAATCTTTGCAGCGTGCCCCAACAACGAGGCCGTGGATGTAGACTCATACGTTGAGACCTCAAAGGCGGCTTTCGAACAGTACCGCGATGTCAACCCCCGTGAACGAGCAAAGATCCTTCTTAAATGGCACGAGTTGATCACCAAGGCCAAGAACGACATCGCCACCATCGTCGTATACGAGACCGGTAAGCCTATGGTCGAGGCTTTGGGAGAGGTCGACTACGCCCTGGGCTTTGCTTGGTGGTTTGCCGGCGAGGCTGAACGCATTCGTGGGTCGATTGCAATTCCTTCAGTGAACAACCGACGAACATTTGTCGTCAAACAGCCCATTGGTGTCTGCGTTGCCCTAGCTCCGTGGAACTTCCCTGTCGCTATGATTATCCGAAAAGTCGCTGCTGCATTGGCAGCAGGTTGCTCCATGATCGTCAAACCCTCGCCAGAAAGTCCTCTCAGTGTTATGGCACTGTCAGATCTCGCTCACCGTGCTGGTGTCCCTGCCGGTGTCCTGAATGTCATCACTACGAATAATGTCAATACTCCGTCGGTCAGCGAACGGCTATGCAAACACTCCTTGGTGAGCAAAGTGTCTTTTACTGGCAGCACCGCAGTTGGCAGGATCGTGGCTCGGAACTGCAGCGATGGTTTGAAGAAGGTGACAATGGAGCTTGGTGGGAACTGCCCGTTTATTGTCTTCGACGACGCTGTCTTGGAGGACGCTGTGGCCGCCCTCATGATCCTCAAATGGCGTACTGCGGGTCAAGCATGCACCCATGCCAACCGGGTATACGTTCAGAGCGGAGCCATTGACAAATTTACACGTCTATTACTCGAAGCCACTCGAAAGTTGAAGGTTGGACACGGAGCTGCAGAAGGTACGACTATGGGCCCGCTCACGACTAGTCGTGGTGTCGAGAAGCTTGAAAAACACGTTGAAGATGCTCTAAGGAAAGGTGGCAAACTCTTGTGCGGTGGTAAGCGACCTGAAGGTCTCAATGGTTATTTCTTTGAGCCAACCATTATCACCAACATGACTCCTGAGATGTTGGCAAACAACGAGGAGATCTTTGGACCTCTACTGGGCATGTACAAGTTCGAGACGGAGGAAGAGGTCGTGAGGGCTGCTAATGCCACTTCGATGGGTTTGGCGTCATACTTCTTCACTGAGAACGTTGATCGGACTTGGAGAATGCTTGAGCGCCTTGAGGCTGGTATGATTGGCATGAACACTGGTAAGTTGCTTCCTACATCCTCGAAACCTCCTCTGTCCGGATACTAACTTCTTGATAGGCAATGCTTCTGGTGCCGAATCTCCGTTCGGCGGCATCAAGGACTCAGGCTACGGCAAGGAAGCCGGAAAAGATGTGGCTATCGAAGAATACTTGATTGCAAAAACCGGCACATTGACAGTGAAGTTTTAGTCTCTGATATAAAGAAGAGAAAAGGGGGTCTATATCGTCAGGATCACGTAGAAACAATAGCGCTCTAATTTAAAAGACTTCTGGCTAAAAGAAGATTGCAACCAGCTATTAATAATTGTAGCCTTCTAATGCACTACTAGATATTTTTAGTACTCCGATGTCAAGTCCAGGTAACCTTGCGCCACTAGACAGCTTTACGAATCGACACAGTCTTGTTTGGATCTTCATTAATTCCATATTGCTGGAGAATATGTGCAATGTATCGCGTTCAATAATAATAAAGCTTGAACGAAGCTATAATACCTTGTTCAAGAGGTTGCTAGTAGACGTTGTATTTGATGGAAGTCGCGCAACTCGAGTATATCTATATCCTCGTGTCCGTCCCACAACCAGCTCAACACTGGGATCTCACCCAAAGTAGCTGTCCGGCAGTGATGAAACCTTCTAATTGAGCGTCTTCTCTTCAAACCACCTCGAATACCCCTCCGTGATTATGCCTGTCATCCAACCCGGACTGTTCTGGTATTTAATTCGCAGGAGTCTTCGATTAATTTTCTTGAAGATTCGATAATCCAGGGCCCTAGCCTCACCGTCCAGTCTCCATTGTAGTCAAAGCCATCGTCATCCTACCGTTGCTATAATTTCTACCACCCCTTGCTTCTCAAGCTAGAGTTAGATTGGGTGTAGGCTTCTATAACAGCCCATTTGCATCCATATTGAAGATATTTTGGTCGGCTCAAGTAGCGCAAAGTCTCGCATATTCGCTTGATAATCTCAGGGCTGCCCATATTGGCTGAGGTAGCTCCGCCCTACTGGGTGTATCTAGAGCGTCGAAAGCTGGCAAGAGAAACCAAATATAACAATTGAAATGGGCACAAATGTTAAATAATTAATAAATAAGGATAAATAGAATTGAACTACGGAGTGACGCATATATATATGAGGGCAAGTGAGAGGTCAGCACCCAATTTTTCTATTGCTTCGCAATCTGATGCCCAAGTTGTCAATGCAAAGTGAGCGCAGCGCACTAGAATCAAGTCATCAATCCACTATTGCCCTTCTATTCAACTAGAGCCTTGAACCCGTTGAGCAAATCTTTCTTCAGGTCTTCAGCAGACTCGATTCCAATGCTGATGCGGATGATGTCTCCTGCAGCAAGGTTGTCGGTCATCATTCTCCACTCAATCAGACTCTCCACGCCGCCTAGACTTGTAGCATGCTGGTAAACTCGCAACTTGCTAGGTAAGCGACGAGCGTAGTCCTCGCTCTTCATCACAATTTGGAAAATAGAACCAAATCCGCCCGGCATCTGCTTCTTTAGCCACTCCATATCCTCCTTTTGAAGACTAGGATGGTGAACCGTTGAGACAACCTTGGAGACATCGTTTTCCGGGCCAGACGCCAACTCCTCGGAAATCCAGGCGACCAGCTCCGTAGCGGTTTTGCTTTGTTGCTTTGTCCGAATATCGAGAGTCCGGACACTTCTCAAGCCCAGCCATGTTTCGAGGATGCCTGGTACAGCACCCAAGACACGGCGGCCCTCGAAAAGCGTGTGTGCGAGCTCCGGGTGACGCGGGGCAACAGCGATGACACCGCCCATCATATCACTATGCCCTCCAATGAACTTGGTAGCACTATGAATGATAACATCGGCGCCAAAAGCAAATGGATCCTGGAGCGCTGGGGGGCCGAATGTAGCGTCGACCACCAGCCAAGCGCCCCTTTCGCGAGCAAGTTGGGCATAAGTAGCAATGTTGCGCGCCTCACCAGCCGGGTTGACCGGCGTCTCGAGATGTATAACATCGCCTTTCTCGAGCTTGTCGGTCTCATCGAGGCGAACAATTTCAATACCCCGCAATTTCTTGTGAAACTCGAGCACATCCCAAACGCCGTGATAACCACCAGTGATGGCAACCCTCTTTGGGCGCAACTCGCAAAGGTAACCGTTGACTGCAGCCAGGCCGGATGGGTATACTAGAGCCTCTCCTTTGAGTATTGAAGAGAGCACAAGTTCGAGGCGAGAAGCAGTCGGCCTCGCAAGTCTACCATAGATATAACGGTCTTTCTGTATCGAGGAACGCGGTGAGTAAGTAATGAGATAACATGAGCTAGGCAAATTGGAGAGGTACTTACCGAGTAGCCAGGTAGCGGTACCAGTTCGTCGGGGTCATACGCATGGCGAAAGGTCACGGAAGGATGCATCGCCGGAGCAACATCCATCCCAGCGAAGCGATCATCAACGTGAATGGCATTGGTAGCAGCCGAGAATTCCTTCTCTAGCTCTGAAATGGGAATCGACATGGATATTGTCGTGTGAAGTGTGCGGGTCTCTTGAGCGAGTGGCCGTGGAGCTGAAAGGGGAGAGATCCAGCTTCTTTGAGCTTGAGAGAATGGACCGAGGTACTGACTGACTGACTGTATATTTCGATCTTGGAGCATCTGCAAGTCATGGCAGCACGGGAAAACATATTCCAGGAAATGGACAGACAGTCTGTGTTCACGAGTTGTCTTCTTATTCCTTTTGGCGGCCGAGTCGATACTGATCCCCACCTAGCTGCCTCATGCTTACCCACAAGAGGCATAGGAATTGGGACAGTCAGCCCGACAAACGCCATGCGACCAGGGCGAGCTGTTCAATTGACGCATGAGTAACGTTTGAATTACTCACCTCTCGAGATATCTCCACGGCTTATCCCATTGCAAATGCGGCGTGCATATCTGTTTCGTAATAGCTGGCTGGCCCCGGCTCCTCGAGTCAGTCTGCGATACCGAGAACACCTTCTCGATCCTGGCCAAGCTAGACGTTGGATGGTGGCCGTGGGTCAGCCTCGGTGAATTGCGACGTTGTCGGCTTTTTGCGAGCGCGGGAAATGCCTGACTGGCTGACTATTCCCAAGATTGTGGTCCAGGGGCACGACCATGGGGATTGGACAGGACCGCGCGCTACAGTAGACAACCTCCAAGCCAGGCTTCCCCACGGGGCTATGTATCAGCTTGGCGAGGCCTTGGGGTAACCATAGCAATATTCCTGGCCGGAACTAATTGCTCTGCTATCTCCATGAAGGAAGATAGGCATTAATTAATGTTATTTCAAAAGTGTGTCGATTGCAAAACAGAACCTAGTGTCGACTTCATGAAACTCTACATTTAAATGGCCTCGCCCATGTTCCTCGCCTGCATAATGAGTTAGTCCTTCTCGTCTCTTTTGTTTGACGAAAGTCAGGACCTTCCCAGCGCACACTCTCTCTCTCTCTCTCCAAAAACAAAGACATTCCCATACTCGACTGACTAACAGCCTACCATGATGTTCGAGAAGTCCAGCAGCACCAGCAGCACTCATGGCTTCCCGGACGACAAGATCCATGGCGCCGTGCCCATAGACTGCGAACAAGTCGAAGTTGCGGAACAAGTGGACAGACAGGACGTCCCTGAGGAAAACGCTCTGCGCAAGGAGCTCCAAGCCCGACATCTTACCATGATTGCCATCGGCGGAGCCATCGGTACGGGCCTCATCATCGGTACGGGTTCCGCTCTTGCCCGCGCTGGTCCAGCTTCTGTTTTCATCTCCTACCTCATCACTGGTATCGTCGTGTACCTAGTTATGGGTGCCCTGGGCGAAATGGCATCCTACATCCCTCTGTCATCGGGTTTCGCAGGCTACGCATGCCGCTATGCCGATGAGGGGCTCGGGTTCTCCTTGGGTTGGATATACTGGTTCAAGATTGTCATCGTCACTCCGAACCAGCTCACTGCGGCTGCCCTTGTCCTCCAGTACTGGGTGGATCGAGACCGTGTTAACCCCGGAGTTTTCATCGCCATCTTCCTCGTCGTTATTTTCGCCGTCAACTACATGGGTATCAAATACCTCGGCGAAGCAGAATTCTGGTTGTCAGCTGTCAAAGTTCTCGTCATCTGCGGTCTGATCTTGTTGACCTTGATCCTCGCACTAGGTGGAGGTCCCGACCATGACCGCAAAGGGTTCCGCTACTGGAAGGATCCTGGTGCCTTCAAACCGTATCTTGCTGAAGGTTCTCTTGGGAAGTTCCTTGGTTTCTGGAGTTCCCTGATCACGGCTACGTTCGCTTTCATTGGCACAGAACTTGTGGGAGTGACTGTCGGAGAGGCCAGACGGCCCAGGAAGACCGTTCCTCGGGCTATTCGATTGACCTTCTACCGAATCCTTATCTTCTACGTTTTGAGCGTCTTTCTTTTAGGGCTCTGCATTCCCTACAACTCGCCTGCCTTGCAAAGCGCTACCTCGGCATCGACTTCGGCTTCAGCCTCCCCCTTTGTTGCCGCAATCCTCGTGGCAAAGATACCTATTCTTCCAGATATTCTTAACGGAGCTATCTTAATCTTCGTCATGTCAGCCGCCAACACGGATCTCTATATTGCTAGCAGGTCTCTTTATGGCCTTTCGCTTGAGAAGAAGGCTCCTGCAATTTTTGGAAGGACTAATAGCCGTGGTGTTCCTGTACCTGCGCTTATTGCCTCCACCGCCGTCGCCCTACTTGCCTTCATGAACGTCGTCGACGATTCTAAGCAGGTCTTCACCTACCTAGTCAACGTGGTCACTATCTTGGGTTTGATAACTTGGATCGTTATCCTTACCAGCCACATCTGCTTTGTCCGTGCCAGGAGAGTTCAGGGAATACTTGACTCCGCCTTGGTGTATAAGGCGCCGTTGGGTATCTGGGGTTCCTACGGCGCAACTGTTTTCTGTATTATTGTGGCACTGACGAGGAGCTTCAACGCCTTCGTCTACAACCCGAAAACCCGTCAGCACTTTGATGTCAAGACCTTTATCACATCATATATTGGAATTCCTGTGTTTTTGATCTTAATCGCGGGATACAAGTATTTTGTCAGCAATACCCGCATCACACCTCACACCGCCGACCTTTTGACTGGCAAGGCAGCTGTCGACAGAGACGAGGAAATTTGTGCCGCTGAGGACGCCGCGAAGAAGCGGAACAGTCGGAACAAAGGACGGTTTTACCACACTTATGTTTCATGGTTGCTCTAAATGGACATCTGTCGTTGGAATAGCATTGGGTCACTGGCCGAGAGATACTGTCAAGGGTGACTCAATGAATAAGTTTGTCGTGTAGTAAGGCTAGTTTGGAACCGTTATCAAAGCCTGTGAGGTGTTCTGCAGCATAATTAATATCTTGCGCCCAGAAATTTAGCTAAGGAATATATATATCATGATGAGAGGCTTTTTGTCAATCTCATTCTACTCTGCTCACTCTATATCTCGAATTGCCAACATCCTTCTCCTCCGTGCAAGAAACATGTAATAGTCAACTGCTTGACGAGTGATAACACATTCTAATATACTGGGACTATCACTAGAGCAGGTAACAGTGGGCTTAACACCTGTTAGACCTCTTTGGCGACCGACTGGATATGTTTGGATAGAAAGAAGCCGGGCTCTACTTGAATAGCTGCCAGTACCTCTGATGCTTCAGCAAAGCCACTGGTTTTTCTGAGTGTTAGGAAATATTGTATCTCAGTCTAAACCCGCCTTCTTCATTTTTACTTATTCTCTCACTCTCCAAAACATCACATCAAGAGAGCCACAAGCTGATTGATTCTTCTTGCTGGAGGCTTCATCTGATTCCTTATAATTGTCCGATTGCTAATACTAAATCTCTGACTAGTGTTCTCCTTTATACTGAGCGGCTCCCTCCTGGGGCATCAACCAAGTGACACGTCTAGCTGTATAAACCTCTTTGGTTGGCTGCCCGTTGTTGATGACGTTAAGATCGTCAAGGATACCGGCTTTAATAATTTTGGTTCCAGTCTTGCCGCCAAAGCTCTCTCCGTAGCGGAACAAAGTGCTCCCTGTGGATTCGAAGGGTATTAGTACCTTAGACGTGGTCGAGCAGCAAACAGGGCAGTGACAGCCACTGGAAACGTACCGCAGTTGGGGCAGAAACAGGTAGTAATGGACTTGCCCGAATCTGCAGTCTTCGTATATTCCTTGGGTGTCCCACGGAGAACTTTAAGTTGCTCATTCGACACAATGATATTGTAGGCCCAGAGACTCGACGTTATTTTGCGGCAATCGAGACAGTGGCAAAGACCCTAGATGGTTCGTCATCATGGTTAGTATTGTTTGTCACTCTATGCTCCTCAATCGGGTAGTCATACGATTGTTGGCTGGCCGGTGAACTCAATAGCAATATTGCCGCAGAGACAACTTCCTGTTGGCATGTTTGCGATGTATTCTCCTTCTCCAATGGACTCTTTCTTCGATCTTGGAATCGGTAATAAGTGTGAAGTTGTCTTGTGAACTGTCTTTGAATGCCGACGAGAACTACAGTATTATTATTCCAAAACATGTTAGGGACACTGGTTGTATTTATAGTCGCTATTATTCACCCTCCAAGCTCTTTCCCCAGTTCATCGAACCAAAATTCGGAAATTTTGAAATCGTCATATGGCAGGCTAGCAGAGATTTTCTCGTAAGAGTCAAGTCCAGAAATGTTAACTCCGCATTTGCTTAAGGGGTACAGGGAGGTGTAAGATCCAAGCACGCAAAGGGAGTGTTTAAATGCTAACTTATACTGTTCCTAGCATTCCGCGTCAGAGTAGTGGGGGTGGCTACATAACGAACCAGTGGACACCATCCGATGTTAGAGATACCTTAGCAAGTGGCAATTACTAAGGCCAAACCCCGTTACGCGCATAAGTTAGTTGTATACTTTTCCCTTATCGTGACTGCAGGGCTTTCTGGCACTTTTGTGGCGTTGGCCGCTCACGGCTCAATCCCGCCCTGATCAGATGGACGGGAAAGTGCGACGACTATCGGAATATTGCGACTTGGCTGGATGCTGACTCCGATTTGTTGACCCCTGATTCTATTCCAGATCTCTTCCAGCTTAGCATTCTCTATGTTCATTAAGGCGAAGCGCGAGATGCGCACATGGAAGTTATTGTCGTTCGTGTGGGAGGTTCAACTTCGCTCCTCAGAGTGCCGTGGGGCCTGGGCCTTGCTCCAGTAACATTGACGGTAGCCGTAGTGGCTGTACAATTTTTTATTTTATTTTTACAATTAGTGCTCGTCTTAGATATCGTAATGTCATGCGTTGCTTGCTTTTTTCTCCTCCTACGATGCGAGTTTTATAGTATATCAGAGAAAGGGTTTCGGTAATAACATCACGTTTCCAATCGATTTTGAGTTGCTGAGAGAAGGTATAAACAGGCTTTTTAAGGCACAGAAAGCCAATATAAAGCTCAGTGGTAGACCTCTACATAAGAAAAAAGAAAGTGGTGTTTATTTATTAGGACGCGTTTTTGATACATTTGCAAGACCCACAAATTCGTAATTTGCATCCATGGAACTTGTTCACGGACTGTTACCCCCAGTACATACATGTTGAGTCATTCAAACTCTTCGATCGCGTGGGTGGCACCAATGGTAAAGTCCAGAAAACTGCGATAGGTCTCAACCATAGACACGTCAAGAGGTTTCGGGCATGTAAGTATCCGCTGAACAGCCGGCTTCAGTGGATGTCCCTTGGCAGTGATATTGTATCTCGGATCATACAGTTCAGGGTATTTGTCGAAGAACGCTGGATCCATTTTATAAAACGTAACACCATGATCCATGCCTAACAGCTTGAAAGCAGCTGCCGAGTTCCTTGGGGAGGCGAATAGTGAAGGTATGTCTGGGGCAGGAAGGGCATCGCTGAGATCAGAATCATGGGCATAAGAGTCGCCCATGTTGGAGATCAAATCGGTGACTCGGACATAGACTTCCACAGGAGGAGCTCCAAGGACGAGGTTAGACATACGGGCTTCAACCACGTAAAAGCTGACAGCATCGCAGAAAATTTGGTCGATTTGAGGATTCGCTGCATGAAACTTTATGAGACCATTCCTTATGGAGGGGAACGGGATCCAGTCGATCACTTGGGGGTATTGGTCCCTGAGCTGAATGTCTGTTGGCTGGTACCTCTCATGCAGCCTCTCAAACGTTGTTGTTGAAGGATGTAATTTCCAAGCTGTGAGCTCGACGATGTGATAGAATCGCGTTTTGGCGTACCATGTCATGACATCAGGCCTCGTTACACTGTTGAACATCGCCAGAGCCATTAAGACTGGCTGATAGAGACTAAAGGATTTTAGCACACCTCGGTGGTAGGACTCGGATCGCAGAATTGACTGACCTTGAGCGTAGCCGTGAATGGGATGGCTTAATGGATATGGAGTCGAGTTGAAGTTTAAGGAGGTACTCTATCAGATTGATATGGTCTGAGAAAGGAGAATTGGTCGACACCCATATTTTGCCGTTTAGTGTATTTGTTTGTTGTATTCTGGCCAAAGCATCAACATAAGGCTGTGGCCCCATTTGATACCCAAAAGCCCATATGTTTGGAATCTGGCAATACGGACTAGCAGCAACTGCGTCGTGTATATCTGAAAGCATCGTACCGTCCAGGCTTTCAGTGTTTGTTTGAACCTGTAGGAGACCTGCAGGTTCCTCGCACACAATTGGCACCTCTTGCGGCGTAAGCTCCTGGTGACATGGGGGTGCTTCATTTGGCATCATGGATTCAGAGGGCTCGTGCCTGGAGGTCAATGAGGTTCCAGCATGCTCGGTAGGGGACGGCGTAAGGTCACTGTCCGGCTCCTTGGACATGAGAGGAGTGTCTAGCGTGTCAGATAAAGAATTCGTCAGTTGTTGAAGAGTGGAGGTAAGCCTGGAAAGTTTGACCTGAACCTCGACAAGCTGAGATCTTAACGCTGTGTTCTCCTGCTGAAGTTCCAGAAAGCGTTCGCTATTGAGCTGTGCACCAGGATCTGCGCGACTCTTGAGATCCCTCATACATTCAGCTTGTCTGCGGCGAAACGCTCGCTGAGAGAGGCGGTTCTGAATCCTTCTGCATTGACATATAGTGAGCTACATATATCAATGAGCGCAAGCACAACGGAACGCTTACTTCTTATCTTCCTTCTGGGTCGTGGACATCCTTTCCGGCGTCATCATTTAATCGCAGCACCGGTTAGGCAAAGGCTGGTAGGCGTGAAAGTGGTGACGGAGAAGAAGATACTAATTCAACCCGAACTAGTAGTGCGAGATTCAAAAAACAATTGAGGGCTAGGCTTCACTTTTGCGTAGAACAAATGCTCGCGGTGGTGTTTGAAGGACGCTTTCAACTAGAGTCTTCCCCGCAATACAGCGAGAGATACTTCTCGAGCGACTTGGAGCGCGTGACCACATAAATGGGGGCAGATTGTTAGCATGTGATGTGTGATTAGTGCGTCACATGATGAGTCACATGAGGTGGTTGCATTTCCACTTACCTAATTTGTAGTGCTGAAGCCTATTGCTCCTTGTCGTTCAGCTGCTTTATATAAGCAGGCTTACTAGCTTGTAGTACTAGAGACGTGAGCATCTGGCGCACTTTATCAAAGAGGCTGCCTGCTTATCGCAGCTACAGCATGGTCCTGTGCCATCTACTTTCGTTGTGAATTTTCGAACCTTGTCGCTTAACGTAAGTAGCTTGCTTAGCGATAGTGGGAATATTTGTAGAAGACAATGTGTTAAGAAGACAGACTTGGTAGTCTAGGTAATAATACAGCAGTGCTTTAATATTCGTGGGCTTTTTAGCGGATTCCTATATAAAAGGAAAATTAGTAACACTATACGTAGAAGTCATTATAGTGTATCTTTTTTGCTAAGAGCATAATTTTGTATCTATACGGTTGGAATATTCAAGATGTGGTAGTATGTGCCTGAGGATACCGACAGAAAGATTCGGTGACGAGGGTCGTTATTTGCTTTCGACGAAGACCCAGTCATAAGTGTCAGCCATTGTTCTATTCGGGAGCTAATCAAGAGTCAAATAGCAATCGGAGCCACTGACGCTGAAGTGTTGATCGTGGCCTTAGGGTTACGATTTTAAACTTCAAAAAGCAGATTTAATTGCTGCAACCGTCGTCCTTAGTTTAGTTCTTAGCGTGCTTGTGACATTGGGACTCACTATCGCGGAGATCACCCTATTTTCTCTTCGTCAACGTATACTCGCACTCTTGATATGACTTAGTGAGAGAGACAGTTCTAGACATATACTAATTATAACCTTTTAATAAAGCTTCTTTCTTTATCCTTTAGAGGAAAAAAGACTAGTAGTTGAACCACTTTTATTAAGAGCACTCGTTTTTGAAATTTAGACTGACGCCTCACGTAGGACTATAAAAACGAAGAGTTGTTCAAGTATTAGAAAGTGACTTTGGTATAACTTGTATATACTAGGCTGCTACAAACTTTAAAACCTCTAATATATTAGAAATCCCCCTTTCCACCTTGAGACACTGAATAGTGCTTAGTTAGTCTGCTGTCCCTTCGTAGAAGTTCGGGATACTATTGTTGACCTAAATCAACACTAATTAGCCTCAAACCTAAAAATACTATAGATTATAAAAGGAACTTACCGCTAGGTATTTCCTTTATAATATTGCGCAAATTCTCATTTAGTCCTCTAGCATTTTCCAAATATGCAAAAAGTATGTCTACTGCCTCTCTATATTCCAAAACATTTATTGACTTAATACTCTCTAGTAGAACTCCCTGGTTATTATACTCGCTAACGCGATCACGATGTTCAGTAGTTTCCCGTAATCGCCGATTAGTAGGCTCAAGATTTATATTTAAGGCTATAATTACGAGGAATTCCTTTAATCTAACGACCTCTAACTCACTGGGACCTGGTCGAATAGATAGTGGATTATTAACCTTAATAGTCTGTTTACGAGGGCGGATCATTACGGAACGAATATAATACTAGTAGGCCCTTAAATCCTCCTTAGACATCTCTAGATCTTATCGTTTTTTATACGTGACGAGGACGGTCTAGTCGTCTAGTAATAAGTCGCGAATCTTGGGACTAATCTCGTCAGGAAGCTTGTTATCACCTAAGGTAAAGCTTTCGGCTAAGATAAAAGATATTTTAACTAAAGTTAAAGTAGACGCCGAAAGAGATATTAGGGCGATAGAGAAGTTAAGAAGTCGTGCAGAGGAATTTAGGTCTTCTCTTGTCGGTAAATAAAATACGTGGATGTAAGTCAGGAAGCCGGCAGCAAAGCGCTCAGGTTTAAGAACGCCGTCGCCTAAGTAGACGGAACCGGTTTTGTATTTACTTAAACCAACTAGGTAACTAATAAGGATTTACTAAACGGGAAATATAGAAAGAAGTAGTACTTGAACTGTGTCTGTAAACGTGCTTAGCTTGTCTGAAATATTTGGGAGCCAGAAAGTCTTACGGAGGGCAGCTAAGTATAAATCCGCGAATATAACTTTGACTCTAGAAAAGAAGTCTGGTGAAGCTGAGAGGGCTTTAAGAAGTTCCACGTCTAGCGTATCACTTTTTCGGAAAGGGCATTATATAAAGTATACCTCGCGAAGACCTTCCGACCGTAATAGTCCCCCTATAAGCTTAGCCGATAAGTCTCGGATGTTACTAATATAGAGACTAACCGACGATATCGTCCCTATTTTAAGATAGTTAACAGCTACTAAAATAGCTTCTATAGAGATATCTTTTAGTTGTTCTAAGCTAAGATGTTCCCTATTATTAAAGGCTAATCTTAAAAGAAGCCCTGCCGAACTTGTGTTTTTAAGTCTATTAAAGTATTATAACAAATTTCGCTGTAACATGTCTTTGAAATTTAGAATTTGTCGGACGTTATTAAAGATAGAGATATCGAAGTTATTAACATCAATCGTACTTTGCTATAATCCAGGATTATAATTAGTAAAGTGTAATGTAAGTTGCGATAGTGAACGCTAAAAGGAAATTTAAATATCCCTGGGTGTTGTAATATAATAAATGGCTATCGTATTATTAAATATGTATTATATGAAATTTCAAGTACTTACAAAGAGGCTCCTGATAGCCTGTTTATCCAAGGATTTACTTGTTCGATTTGACAAATCGACCATTAGAAGAGCTATATCGTACTCCGAGCTAGTAGGCCAAATAATTTCAAGGGCGTCTAGGTGAACTAAAGATATCTAAGCTAATAGCTTAGTAACCCTTTCGCCCTTAGGAATTACATTTAGTCCTAGGACTCTAGTTAAGTATTCAGCCGCCGACATGACGATACGAGGTCGCACCCCGTCTAAGACTTGAAACTCGCCCCCGGATTCGGAAATAGGATAAAAAGCACCCGAGATTCCCGATTATCTATAAATTACTTCTATAAAAGAAGCCTGTTTTATTAATATAGCCGCAAATCCGACAATTCTATAACGCAGTGCGCTGAGTTCCGTAATATTAATGACGACTATTTTATACTTAATGCTTGTATCGCAGTAAATAGTACTTAATATTGTGGGGTCGCTTAGTAACAATAGCTCTTTTGGGGATCGAAAGCAACGCCTTAAAGTAAGCAAGCGATAGTAAAAGGAAATTCTTATACGCTAATATAATCCCATGGTTCTATCTCAAGCTTCGGATAATAGTTGCTCGTATCATTCTTTAATAGTACTACTCGCTCGGGACGATATTTATAGCGCCCTCTATCTCTCACGTAATAATCAGCGGCAAGGGAAACTTCCGCTTTTATAGTAGTGTAATTTGTCGTCTTAGAGAAAATAGTAATAACTCTTTAACAAGCTATAATAAGAGGAAATCCTAAATCCTCCGAACTCTACTAGATCTATAAAGCCTCTACTAGAGACTACAGTGATAGGACGGCGGCGCCCAGCGACCTAGGAAACGACAAAAAAGACAAATAAATATAGCTCGCGTGGTCTGCTAATCTGCCTCTAATACGGAGTAAATACTATAAATGCCATAGCACAAATACGCGAGGCCAGAAGTAGTACGCTGTGAACGATAGGAAAATAATGTGTTGTAAGTAAAAGACAAAAGCGAGTGAAAATAAGTGGCGGAATCAGTAGCCTAAAACTAATCGTTCGCTTAAATTTAAAGCTAGTCAATTATTTAATTAGCAATCCCAGTCCACCATTAACAAATTATCTTATAGAATTAATATAAGAGAACTAAAACTCTTTTAGCGTTTTCTAAAAGACAGACACGTGAAAATTTGCTCTTCAAAACAAACATGAAAAGACAGCGATAATCACTGTTTAAATGGACAATATCCTATAGGCTCGAATGTTCGCCTACAAGCCCTCGGATCTTCAAGCCTTCCAGGACGTATACCCGCTATATCGGTTTTCTTTCATCCTCCAACCGCTACCACAACATCTCACCGTACATTCTGGATGCTACTATCGCCCCAATGGGCAGGTCACAAGATTCTGACGTGAGACAACTTAGAGTAAGGGATTATGCAAGGTTCAACATTGTCGCCCTATTCAATTCTGGATTAGCTTAATACCAAAACACACGGCCCAGCTTGCCCGGACCATTCGCATTTACTATCATCACGGTCGATGGTAGATCTGGCCTTAGAAGTGAGCTTAGCCGAATAAACAACCAGAAAATGCAGGGACTTGCTATACAACCATAACGTACAAACCCAATCTAGATATGAGCCTCACTCACAAAGTAGAGCTCAGGGGTTCAGGAAACAGTGAAAGCGATCTTCTTGTCACTCCTTACTTCGAACAAACGAGCAGCCACGACATGCACTCGGAGGCGCGTTTGCAATGCGTTCAGCTCCGCGTCTCGCTCGATTTTTAGTGAAGTCGGACTCTTGTCGATATGAAGGAGGAGTGATGGAAGTGAGGGTTGATGGTGGTGGTGCGAAATAGCTTGAGGAGGATGGTTCGGTAGCCGAAGCATAGCAATTTTGACCCTTGGTTGCAGCTCGAGACCGAGATTCGTTACCGGACTGTCGAGGATTCAGCTTTGGCTTAGATGGGCTCGGTCTGAATGTTTGGTGGTCCTTGGGAGATTGCCATTGAGATCAAGGTAAGGCATCCTGAAATGACTTAGGTATTAACGATTATTCCATGATGCTACCAAAGTTGATAGGTCATGCCCGGCTTCTCAGAACAGATGGCGAAGAGTTCCAGTCCTGAACTACTTTATTAACGCAGTTTCTCACTTCCTTAGGATCAAGCATCGTTCTGCCGGAGCTGGTGTAGCTCGATTGACCTTGACTTGTCTCGTGTCGGCGCGGCATCGAGTCTTTGCGCGCTTTGTCTTCACTCCGCAGCATATCGCCGTTCGCCTTCGTCCTTTCACGTCTTTCTCTGTTCGTTTGAGAATTGCCTGTACCGTCAAGATCAGTATCCCGTCCTTTATCTTGTTTCTTGACCCTCTCGATATTGACAAGTGCCAGAACTCTGTTAATGAAGTTTGCCTTGCGTTTGGGCGAAGTGTTTCTCGGCATCTTGGCAGCCACGAGGACGTTAAGATCGGGGCCGCACAGTTGATTGTTGAATCCGCGAGTGTTGTTGTTTGTTTGGCGATGGTGAAAATGAGAAATCTTGCCTTCAGGCCGGGTAGTGACAGCAGGCTCGGCGTTCGATGTAGCAGATCTGTGTTTCCTTCGCTTTGGTCGTTTCTTCTAGATATCGACGTCGAGGCTGCGACGTTATTGGAGTCCTCTTAATGTGGAAATAACGGACAAGGTATTGCTATTCTTCTCTTGATTAGTGATCACCGCTGCGTCATACTTCTCTATCTACTCTTGATAATCTGACAGGAATGTCTGATGACCACTACGGGGTGGATCTACGTCACTTTCTACTAAGTCAGGTCCAAGTGTACCAGTTGGTGTGGTTAGCTGTGAAAAATCAGCAAATATCATATACGCCAGAACAAGGAAACTTGGAAATCAATCAAGCCCAAGGTAAATTTGGCTATATGACAACAAAGGACAGTTTTATGTTGGGGAGTTCAAACCTCTGCAGTCCTCCGCCGTGAAATCCTCTCGGCTTTCTTTGACGTCCTCTGACTGACATTTTGACTAGGCGTAATGGAACCTTGAAAGTCATTCAAGGTGCCATGGCCAGAGGAGTTAGCACTGGAGCAGCTGCTGGTGTAGCTACTGGATTTATTGCTCCTGCTGTGGGGCTTTTGATGGCCGGCCGTCTGCTTTTGCCAGTGAAACAACTCTTCATCAAGCACTCTGATTATTTCTGTTAGCGCAGCAATTGGTACCACTTTGTGCAGTCGCTTTAGAGCTGTTTTCAAATTTGTAGTCCTCTCGTGTCTCCATGTCTAGATATTCCAAAGTCAAGGCTCAGTATTCTTGTGAAGTTTCAAGAGTACAAGGGTCATAAGCTTGAGGGCTTTGGAGTCGACAGATTGTGAAGCTTTGTGTAAAAGTGATAAACTATACGAGGCTTGAGGAGATTACGGAGGTGTGTTATTGTGCGACTGATTAAACAGTATGCTTTAGAACTACGGGAATCAAGGAAACTGGACTTGAAATATACGAGAAGCACAATAGCAGGATAGTTACTTGTTCCTATTATTGTGAACAATCACAGTTGTCGAGTGGTAGTAAATTACGGATGGTGAATCGGACTTAAGCTAGTTTGCCTTTGACTCTTCTGGAACGCTAAAAAAGAGGGTGATTGTACATGAGGCGGATTGCATTTGCTTACACTGGGCTCATGGATCGCTTTGAAGCCCAGTTCAGAGAATGCAGAAGTTCGCGCTGCTTTGTCAGTCGAAAATATAAAAATATAAGAGATATGTAGTGCCTTTTGATTCACGCACAAGAGAAATATTATTGTCTCGAGCTCTTAGACTCACAAAGGCTTATTCTCAGTTCGTCTCCTACGCCGCCCTGATAACTGCGATGCGCGGTACGCTTCCTAGCATCACGATCTTAGAACTATTCCAGGCTGGGTTTGAGATATTCTTGTGTCTTGTCTCTCCTCTTTAAGAAAATAATACCTTTCCCCAAAATTCAGCCAAGTTGTTGAACATCACGTGATGTGTGCCACCTAAGGCTTGAGAATGGCTTCTCAATGGGCCCGACGTTAGCTTACTGTGCCGTTTTATTTTATTTTATATATATATCGCGTGGCCATGGCCTTGGACAAATTGAGGAAGACGTGCGACGCGCCTTTGTGGCGCAAGTTCAACACGTGATGTTGATAATTGCCGAACTTCGTTGCCGAAACTGCACATAAAGTACGGGGTATGTGGGGCTAAGAAAGTATAAACTTCGCGTAAACGGTCTCACTGGCGAGTGATAGAAGTGCCGACCAGAAGTGGCTGGCGAGACGTTGCAAGAAATGATCTTGAATGGGAAGTGATGCTTGAAATATTTGCTGAGATCGCTTGCTTGGAGATGAGATGCATCGTAGAGTGACTCCTGGCCCAAGTGCGTGGTCTGGAGAAACTTGCTGTCGTGTGGACAGTTCAGGGAGGCAGGGAGGCACGGTTTCCCCCCTCGTTTCCCGCGAATCCCCCGTCTTACTCACCCTAACACCTGAGTTCCCAGTTGCCGTGTTCACATATTAATTCATTGAAATCTGCCGCGTTACTGACTATTATAACTAGGACTGTGAATCCCATATCCTCCATTAGTAGACATTAGCATTCAGCACTTTTCTTCATCATGGCAGACGCCAAAGCCGACAGCCTCCACATCGAGAATGGAGTTGTCCATTCTCGTCACGTGCAGGAGATTGACCAAGGAAATGCTGCAGTGTTGCTTGACATCCGAGTAGACGATGAGAAAGGAGATGCAGGCTCGCTTAGGTTAGCCAAGGATAAGCATGTATGTTTGCAAAACACCACAGAAAGTCCCGGGATTTTTGGTGCTGATAATGTACATAGACTGTCTTAATCCCACAGCCATCAGATGATCCTGAGGACCCTCTCAATTGGCCATGGTCCAAGAAGCATATGATTTTATTCATCGTAGCCTTGTCAGCATTCTGCGGAGATTTCAGTTCCGGTGCCGGAATACCATGTATCATTCCGCAAGGAGAAGAGTGGAATATGAGCCCTAACAAGGTCAATTACGCTGGAAATTTGAATGTAATTATGCTGTGAGTATCAAGTCTCGTGCGTGTTTTCCTTTTTCGGTGACACAGCGCTGACAGTCAATTCACAGGGGAATTGGCGGCATATGGTGGATTCCGTGCGTCTACTTCTGGGGTCGAGCACCGGTTCTATTCTGGACCGTACTGGCAGGGACCTTCTTCACCTTAGGTTGCTGTCTCACGACAAACTTCTCGGTCTTCTACGGTCTACGGGCACTCCAAGGTTTTACGCTAACATCGGGCCAGACAATCGGCCTGGCATATATCAAAGACATGTTTTACTTCCATGAGCATGCGCGTAAAATTGGCCTCTGGGCAGGTCTCTTCTTGCTGTCTCCGTACTGCGGACCGATGTTTGGCAATTTTATCATCGATGGCACTGGATCATGGAGAGATGTGTTCTGGCTCGTTTTCGCCATCTGTTGCTTTGATCTCGTTCTTATTGTCCTCTTCGCCGATGAATCGTGGTACAGACGCGACATAGCCCAAGCGGATCAGCCTTCAAGAGGCGACAGATTATCCCGGCTGGTCGGATTCTGGCAAATTCGGGTGCATGATGGTTACTTCCTGCCAATCACCACTTCCTACCTTCGCTTGTGGTCCGTTTTTATCAAGCCCATCATGATTCCAACCATGACTTATCAGTAAGATTTCAACCTACGCCTCTATGATTTGTCTGTGGCACTAATATGTGAAACGGTAGGATGTTAAGCTTCATGTGGTCTGTTGGTATTAACATTACTTCGTCCATTTTATTCGCAACCCCCAAAGCAGTCGGGGGGTATGGCTTCAACGCCAAGGCCCTTGGGTTTCTATACCTGACGCCCATCGTTGGTGTTTCTCTGGGCGAGCTCTTTGGCCATTTCTTCAACGACTTCCTCGCAAATCGATACATCCGAAAGCACCATGGAATCTTTAAGCCCGAGGCACGACTCTGGACCAATTATATTGCTGCATTTTTCATGATCCCCGGCCTCATAATCGTTGGCCAAGCACTAGAAAAGCATCTCCACTACTCGGCCATTGTTATGGGATGGGGAATGTACGTTTTTGGGGTCATGTTAGCATCTGTGGCTATCACAACCTATGCTTTGGACTCGTACCCAGCAAGATCTGGAGAGGTTTCCTGCTTCCTCAATTTTGCTCGCGTTTGCGGAGGCTTCACCGTCGGGTATTTTCAGCAACCATGGGGTGAGAAGGATGGATACGGTATTTCCTTCGGCGTTCAAGCTGTGCTGGTCGCCGTCGGATTGGCGATTTTGATCTGTCTCCACAAATTTGGAGCCAGCATGAGAGCAAAAGGTGGCTCTGTCCATTAGTTTCGAACCCGTTGTTTTGGAAGAGCATTTTGTAGTTATATCATGGCTGTTTTCCTGTAGTTTCCCTCCGTAACGGATGATCACGCAACTGATAGCTAAATTCGCTTGCTCATTAGTCTTTCGCCGTAATCTGAGGTTCATGTTGCTACTCATTAATGACTTGAGGTGTGCTGCTGGCTGTATTGAAGGCCTGGAGATGGACCCTTCACGAACCATTGGCCCATCTGATTAAGTCACCCTTTGCACTAGTTTCCTGCGACCTCCACAGTTACGAGGAGACAGTAAACTTTATTTAGACTAGTCATTCTGTTCGATTTCGGGGGGGGGAGGGGGGCGCAGAGCTCCGCTAACTTGCAGAAGGATATTTCATCTCAACTCATCCACAACCTTATTTCATTGCCGATTCCGCTATTCGAGGCTTCACCAACAACAAGCAAGAAGTTCTAAGAGTGACCCCTCCTTAGCAGCAGACCGAAGTCGGCCCTAGGTCTTTTCTGCCGATATCTCATCTTGAATAGAGATGGCCCCAGTTCTTTACTTTCCGCCACTCTTCCGGATATCCCAAAAAACACTATCCATCTTACTACTTAATTTATACAATAATTCTTATAAACCAACTTTTAATAACCCGAAATGCCATTCAAGAAATTGCCCCGTCCTAGAGCACCGAGCTTAGCAAAAGCTAAATGCATAATTTAACATAAAATATTGCATTCCTCAAGGAAACTAAAAGCATCGTCGCCTTCGTACTTACGGGTAAGTCTCAAGAAGTGTGAACAGAAGCCCACTGCCCACTCCAAGTGCGATGCCTGGGAAGAAATGCGTTAGGCGGTGAATTAACGTTAGATGAGGTTGTCTGTTCTGCTTGGTCCCAACGAATTCGAGGCTCATGTGAAATAGCACCCCCAACCGTCGACCGAAACCAGAGCGAAATGGAACAGGGATCTGAAGTTTCGAGATCGAAGAAGCCAATACAACTAGTAATGAATTGCGCCATCGCCATGTTTTGCATCGGTCAGTGCATTCCTCTTATCAAGCACGATGGTTGGATTAGAGTCAAGACGATTTTCCCATAGAGTTACGAGATTATATTATTGGACTTGCGACCTTCGTTTTCCCCCTCTAGGCTACTTGGCGGTTGGGGCAAATAAATACGGCCCACTGAGGTTGCTAGTACGTTCTAAGCAACCAATGCCTTCTACCAGCCCAGAAGATGCCCTTCCCATGCGCCCGGTGGACATCAGCAACCACGGGTCTTCCAGAGATCTAAAAGCGTGCTAGTATCAAAGCGTACTAATTGAGCGATTCTGGAGAGACCGTCTTGAGCTTATTTTTTGACTTTGACTTTGCCCACGTTCTCCAACACGCATTTTTCAACCTCGCGCTATTGCTGGACACCTTTCGCTCCGCTGCAATATCCTTCCATGACGACCAAATATCTTCCTCCTTTCAATTATGCGATAAGTAATCTACATTCCTCGACGGCCGTTTTCGTACCGCTGCACTGTCCTCTGTATATTCAGCTGGGTCCAGAGATAGCGGTTTTGATATATTAATCTAAATGTCGTTCGAAGTTGGCGAAACCGGATCGGGACTCTCTGAGCGGGTTTTTTGTGGAGTTTCCAGGTCTTGGATTTCGCCGTAACACCCTTTGTCTTTATAGGAGGGGGGTACAATTTGGACTTTGTTGTTATGGTCCTCCCTGCTAGCGTTGGTCGATAAGCTGTTTGAAGGGGATGAAGGAATAGTCGGGTCCGCGTGCAAAGTCCTTGGATAAAATGGAGCTGAAGTTCTACGATCGGTTAATGAAATTATTGGTTTGAATCTAGTTGTATCCTCTGATTGCTGAAGAGATCTCGGGGACGCTATTTGACGGGCGTGGAACTTTGGCTGCAATTGAGATTGTCGTGTTGGACGCAAAGAAAAATGATTATGCTCTTCATTAGAAAGGACCGCAGCCATACTTGGAATGATACTTCGGCTGGGGAAGGAAGACTTGTTCGCTCGGCGCTATCACCAAAGGGCGCGCGGAACACCATTGCAGAGAACGACGAGACTATTCGAGAAATATAAAGGCTCGCAGTGTCTTCGGATCCTGCAACGGCTCGTCGATAGTACCTCCGTGAGCATGAGGAACGATTCTAGCTACGAGGGGGCGTAGTAGAAGTTCATGAATAAAAAGGACGGACGCCGTAATTCGCTTGTTTCAACGATTCACCGCTTAAATCTTTTTCTTTTCTCTTCGCTGATCTCGAGATTGACTACTGCTAGACTGTAGTATGTGCAGGAGGTCAATTGATTATGAGACTATTAAGTGATGCCCTACTACACAATCAATAGGTACGATATACTACGATGTCGGAATACAGAGAATTGAGATCTAAACAAAGAAAGGTGCAGAAAAGGGAGCAATCCCAATTGCCTTATTAAGCCAACAGTTGAAAGAATGGTAGTTACTTTAGAACGTTAGTTAGAGGCTTCTAAGATTAATATATATTGCATATGCATTAGCAAGTAGTCACAATTACTTTTCATGTCGCACCTTGATTTGGTTCTGAGAGACTAGTTGAAATTATTTTATAATATTTAAGAAAGAAGATGATGGGAAGGAATGTGTCGAGCCATATAAGGCACAAATCCCAGACGTTAGAACAGACATCTCAAGCCCGGAGAATAGATGGAGATGCAAGAAATCCACCACCGCCACTGCTTCCATGATCAAAGCATATCATTAGGTCATCCAGTTGCGTAATACTGGGATCTCGCCTGCGATGGACTCGCCAGCTTGGGCGTCAATTCCGATGCCATATTATAAATGATTGTACGTAATCTACGGGCAGAAACCTGGGGAAGGAATGGGCATGGGTACGGATACGGGGCTGGCAGGGATAATATAAATAAAGAGGACCACCACTGTGCAAGAGAGCAATTTTCGTTTAGTAGGTTATTGTATTTGGTGGTAAGGGCATTAGAACTGCACCGCGTGTGGTTGAATGTAGGGGCCGGATCTTGCGCAGGTGATTCCTCGTCCGTGCTGTAGATGATTGAACTTGTAGTAACCTAAGTTAATGAATTAGACTGTTTGGGAATTGGAGGAAAGTTAGGCCGATGCTTATCCGCTGCGCAGCCACCGCGGTGCAGCCTTGCAAGCGATTCTTTCGAGTTTATAACTCAACATTGCTGCTGCCTTCCTATAAAATGAAAGCCGCTTTAAGTCCTTTTGCGTAATTATAGATTACCTTCTGCGCGACAGGTGTGTAAAGTTCATTCTGAATTTTATAAGTGCTGTCTTGAATAGATAGAGTTTGAACAGTGGGACTTTCATGTTCCTCTATCTTAAGCGGGGTGCAGCGGTAGTAACAGCGCAATAGGTAATAAGCTCCGAAACCTTAAATTAAGCTATATAAATAAGGAACTCAAACGCCAAGAGTTAGTTGCCCTTCAACCTTCCGGTCTACCTGCAAAAGTTCACTCACTGAAGCGCCTCGAGCAGCGCGAAATCCAACCTTTTGACCTTAAACCTTCAGGGGACTGATTATGTTTGTTCTCCTACTCTTCCTCTTCTGTTGGGTGACCTGGGCCGTCGCAAACTCGATAACCCTTCCCACCACGGTTGAGCTCGATCTTGTGTTCCCGCTCAACGAAACCTATGCCCCCATCGACCCTTTCCCAGTCATCTTCGTCATCCAAAATGCTGCGGCAGCATGGTCTTTTGGCCTCGAATTCACGTGGAACATCACCGGCGTAATTGACGGAGATTCTGGCCAGGAAACCTTTCCAGGCGACACCATATTCTTGCTCTCGAACAACATTCGCCCGAACAACCTGCTCCCGCCCTCCGACCCCTTTATCATCGTGAACTCCACCGACTGGCCTGGCGCCTCTGTAGCGGTCACTAAGGTGCCAGCAGGGAAATGGGCTCTCGGCTGGTCGTACTCCATACCAACCACTTGTACTCCTACTGCTGACGGTGAATTCCTTACAATCCGACCCGCGCTTCCGATTCAGGGCTCCATGAGCTTTACTGTGAAGGATGGCGGTGCTTCTCCGGTTTTCACGAGAAATTGTTCGACTTTAGCAGGGCAGTTTGGCATTGTGGCCAATTGGACGGGATGTCCGCAACTGGGCGGCACACCAGGCATTGCCAATCCATGTGGCGCGAAAATCGATACGGTACAGGCGAGCAGCATCTCAGCCGCGTTGGCCACAACCTTAGGCACTCTAACTTCTTCGGCGACAGGAGGTTCGCTATCAAGCAGTGCTACTAGTACATCGACGATGGGTTCAAGCATTATAAATAATAGCCCCAAGGCGACAAATATAGCAGTTAGAGCACAGTTGGGGTCTACGCTTCTTAGTGCGGCTGCCAGCATAGCTGGGCTTGGGATTTTTCTACTATAATACACTATCCGCTGCTCTGCAGGATCTACTTGCTTTGCTTTTTTTGTTCTCGGTATACATGTCCTTTGGTGCCTCCGCTTCTCTCCCCGTTTCCTTGTATCAGGATCGCCGTTTCGTGGCGGGCCTTGTGGAGCAGTGGGAGTATCGTCGTGCTTATCGTTGATCGGAGTTGCTGGATGCTTGAGATGGATCTCAGACTGGTACTCGGCTCAAGGGATTAGGGGAAGACGCTGTTTAAATCTTGTTCCATTAGCCAATTGTTACTCAAAGATTTCCAAACCAAGACGCTCATGGCGTAACTAGTTGCCTCTAAGCTCAGCAAATAACATAGGACTGAGTGAGATTCGCAGTTGATCTTTAGCGATCCAGGTGGAGAGCTCATCGACCAGGTACTCGAAAATCTTGCCACTGCCGAGTCCCTTTTTACCTGTGGGACCGAGTTTTGAAAGAGTCGCTCGCAAGGCAGCGGTGGCATTGATATCTGTACATCGTCTTCGTTGACCCAAGAATCAGACGTATTTGGATGTTCGTCCTATTCAACTCGGTACTGGGTTGTCTTTGTCTGGCGTCCAGGAAGCTGCTGGGTGCGTATTCCACGCAGCCGGGAACGGTACTTGTCGATCTCCAGTTGCGTGGCTGGTAGAGCCTTGGTAGCCTCCTTGTTCGTAGGATCGTTCGTGTCGTCTACCTCTACCTGGTTCTGTTGATCACCCACGGCTGGCCACCCTGCAAGCTCTCCCTGCTGCCGTATCTCTACCCCCGGAGATAGCAAAGTTAACATGTACTTCATAGAAACATAAACCAGGACCGTGGTACTTTATCAGCGGCGTATCATTGGCCCGGCGCTCCTCCGTCCAGTTCCCACAAGCCTGTTCTCGTCAAGTACCAAAACTTTTGGTATTGATTATGTTTTGTCGTGTTGTGTTCTAATACCAAAACTTTTGGTATTGATTATGTTTTGTCGTGCTGTGTTCTAATGGGTTGAGGCAATTTGATGTCCCTGGAGTTCATTCCGATGGCCATCCAATGTTATGTCCTGGCTTCTCCCATTTATGACCCGGTAGCACAGAAAATTCCCAAGCGGGTAACGAAACTAGCTAGGCCAAAAAAGGAGCGTGTGCTCCCCTGCTCAGGCATAGCCGACAGCCTACGAGGAGCTTGACCCCCGAGATGTTCTTCTCAAATCAATGCTTGACCTTGCGATATTTACGGAGTAAGGCCCGGTTCAAGTATAGCATATGCAGCCACAAGGACTGGACCACGAGTCCACGCCAGATGTTGCCGGCTTAGTAATTTTCGTATTTCACCGCCGCCCTTTGGTCCCCGGATTTCACGGCACTTTTGATAGACGAAGGATTAAGCTTTTGGCTGACATGGCGTTGTTCCCCTCTTTCGCTATACCGGATTTGGAGCTCCTGCACCCTTGTTCGTGCATGGCTCCCGCTAGTTCGCCACACCGTTTCTTGGCTCAATTCGGATGATATTGAATTGATCGCGAGGAATATTTCTCTCACTGTCTACTTGACAAATGAGCAGTGGATCGAGAAGTGCACGATGATAGAAGTCATGGTCGTTAGCCATTACGGATTCCTCAAGGGCGTCAGTGGCTTTCATTTGTAATCTCATCCTGTTTGAGGCAACTGGGGACCGTCCATAGCCTTGCGGGATACATATAAATGTCCTCATCTGCTACGCGCCTTAGCAACTAACGCAACACTCAGTGATCAAGCTAGCTACACAGCCTGTTATCTATTCTACCTCGAGCCTCATTCAAAACGCTAAACAACCTACGGCCTGCGCTGCACAATAGCATAATCTCAAAATGAAGTCCATTGTCCTTTCCAACCCTGGACAACCTTCCACCTATATCTTCAAAGACTTTCCCATCCCCGAACCTCTCCCTGGGCACGTTGTCATCGAGATCAAAGCGTTCGGCATCAATCATGCTGAGATGCACATGCGGCACGGACAATGGCCAGAGATCCACGAAGTGAGTGGCATCGAATGCGTAGGCATTGTGCACTCCTGTCCTGGCGGCGAGTTCGCAGTCGGCGCCAAAGTCGCAGCACTCATGGGAGGATTGGGCCGAACCATACCCGGAAGCTATGCTGAGTACACTCGGGTACCAGCCAGCAACGTCGCATCCATCGAGTCCAGCTTGAGCTGGGAGGAGCTCGCCGCTCTCCCAGAATCTTACGCTACGGCTTGGACTTGTCTCTTCCGAAACCTGGAGCTGACCAATGGCCAAACACTTCTCGTGAGGGGAGGCACCTCTGCATTCGGACAAGCAGCCATCAATCTCGCCGTCAATGCTGGCGCGAAGGTCATTGCAACAACACGCAACCCGGACCGAGCCAAGATTCTTCTCGAACTGGGGGTTCAGCGCGTGGAGCTCGAATCACCTAAGCTAGCAGAGATGCTCCCAAAGGAACTTGCCATTGATTCGGTCCTAAATCTCATCGGCAACAGCGTCCTACTCGATTCGTTGTTCATTGTGCAGCGCGGAGGTCGTGTATGCCAGGCCGGCTGGCTTGGTGGCCTTGCTCCAATAGCGGAGTTCAATCCTTTCCTGCAGATGCCAAGTGGGGTGCACTTCAACTTTTTTGGGAGTTTTCATTTTGGGACTCCTGGGTTTCCGCTTTCGGATGTGCCGTTGCAGAAGATTGCGGAGGATGTGGCGGCAGGTCGTTTCAAAGCCAAACCCTCTCAGATATTTCAATTTGAGGAGATTGCGGAGGCACATAAGGTCATGGAGGAGGGCCGCGCCGGTGGGAAGTTGGTCGTTAAACTTGGAGGAAACTGAGATATGTGCTAGTCGAGAATCGGGATTTGGTTGGCTATTTCTTCTAGCATTAAATCATTTACTGAAGCCGATACCTGTGAGAGTTCCATAGCTTTGAGGTGAGCTCGGTGCGAAATATATGACATTCGTCCTCAAGGATCCTATCCACCCATAAGACTCTCCTAATAGTGACCGTTACCCCGTCCCAAGTAGAGTACTGCAAATTAGTAACCATTTCTGCCACCGCCGTGATAAACCATCTATGGTGTTTGTACGTCATTGACTTCAAACTGCTAGTAACTAGTACCCAAAGCAGAACCGGATCGTCTTGTCCAAAGTTTAAGCCGACCTGGGATAGTATTGCTTCCTTGAGCTTCGGGATATAAATGTTCGCAAGAAGGTTAACTCCAGATCTCTGCCAAATACCAGCGAGATACAGTAATGACCCAAGTCTATAAGCCTCTTGTCTCGCAAGTGTGGTATTACTCTCGCTGATGTCATGGCGGATGGAGAGAAGCTTGCTCACGAGGGGTACGACATATAATCAGGTGAAGACACCATTGTCCCACAAATCTCTGGCCACTAGCTCGCTATTTATAAATTGATTCAAGGTGATCAAGTCTTTGATAGCGGACGTCATTTCGTTCGTAACACACGCATCTAAGAGCGAAGTTTCTAATGTTTAAATTAACGGTACACTGTTGACTTGGGGTACAGGGAAGCGTGGCACACGAGAGTGAAGAAATGCGGTGTTGACGTCTATCCTCGCCCAAAATGAGGCTACTTGAACGTCGGTTGGACAAGGTTGACTCTGAAAAACCGAACTGAACTTACCAAAGGACAGCTGTCCGCAACACCGGGTTCGAACTCAACACCTAGAGACCCCTTTTCGCCGAATGCTCTCGTCAAGATCCTTGAAGTGTGTCAAAGTGCCCGACGCATCATTGAACATGGCCTATTCGTGGTCAGTCATGTAGCTTATCCAGTCATCTTAGCTTGTTTAGAAATCACAAACTACGTGACAAGAAAAATCAATGATTTCGACCAAGGTGTTATCGCTGATGTATAAAACCGGGTCAACGATTCGCTTGTTGATACACCGGATAGCCTCAGCAGACAGAGCAATAGCTTCTGTACTTTCAGATTCATCACGTAATCTGGCCATGTGTGCCGATGAGATGTAGAGAATTTGATGAAATGCTACTTCGTTTCGGATAATCCCAAAAAAAAAACTCAATTCTGCTCAAGGTTTCAAACATTAGGTAAGTCATTCTATGTGCTTTAGTCCCTGATCAGCATTTGCTTTGGATTTCTCGCGGATAGGAACTTACAATGATCAAACATCTTATGAGTTCTTACATCTATCTCAATAGGACCGCGCAAATGGATTGGAGCAACCGGCTCCTAAGCTACTCGGATGTGGTACGACTGCCGAAGCCAACGTTGAACCACTCAGGCTTCGTAAGGGCCCGGCATTGGATTCGGAAAGTCTAGTAATGTCTAGAATTGTTGATTACACTCCGTTACCTAAAACTCCCGCAATAAGTAACAACTATAATATAATAATTTAAGACTCGAGTACACAATGTAAAGCTTTAGTTATATTCTATGTATTTGTTTAAGTCTAAAGAGCTACTTTAAGGTGTCGATAAGAGCTCTATATAAGGAGCTCTTGCCATGGGCTAGTCCCAAAGTGACTAGCGTCGAGTACTCTCAATTACTCCCTATGTCCTGCAACCCCTGTTTTTACCCGTCCTCCGTATTCACGTAATTCCGTTGATTACGTGAATATCATTATTCACACAAGAATAATATTGTTCCTTTTACCCCTTAGTTTTCCATGTCCTAGACGCTATTACCGAACATGTTGAATATGGCTGCGGACCGTTCTCTTTGGTTTTGGGATCTGTGGCTCGGGCTAGGTCGGCGAAGGTGAGGAATTCTAGGTCTTTTAGTTGGCCATGCTTGGTGATTTTATCGGGTTGAAATAGAGGCGCGATTGGTGGGGAAGTGTGGGAATCTCGCCAAGTGCGGGTCTTCTGCAAATCGATATAACACAAGTAAAGGAAAGGGACCCAGAATACACTGGCAGATTGGATGGCGTTTGGATCCGTTCTCAATGCGTGGGTGTTACGTCGGAGTCCCGCCTGCTACTTGACTGGTGGAGTCGATGTTCAGAGGGTATCCTAATGAGACTCTACCCTTTTATGGGATGTGGGTAAGTAGGTAGGCAAGCGTCTCGCCCACTTCTATACATTGCAACTCCATGCCATTTAGCCCCTCTTATCGAATTTTGAGTAGCCAAGCCATCTTATCTATCGTCACGATAATACAGTGTACATTCATAATTCCCAAGCAAACTGGACTACAAGTGCTAGGGGAGTTATACAGCTAATGGCCCGAAGTCAGGTAATAGCACTACTCACCAATTAGTAATATTAGTGGACGGTGTATAAGAGGGAGGGGTTGGAGCAGGATAGGTTGTGGTTCGGTATTGAAGAACCACTGCTACTTTGAGTATTGGTTTGGCATGATCTCAGTGGATATGACTGGGAGGAGATCAAGCTGAACATATCTTAGAAGCAGGCGTATATTACCGAGCTCTCCGTTTTGCGAACCAAAATTCTATCGTTAGTGTTTTGGAGTGAAGTTACGAATTTTAAATTCCGAGACCACGAGGAAGGTTCTCCGATTTCAAGTAGTTGTTGTGGGCGTTGTTGTGATATGTAAAACCCACTCACTAATGGTCTTGGAAGCAGTCTGGCAACTCTCATCAAACGACCTGTCATAGAGGCGATAAAGTAGAAGTAACTCTTCACTAGCAAGCCAGCCAGCACATTTGTTGTGGTCCAAGCCTATAGATCTTTAGATTAGCCCTCTGCCCCGCGAAGGCAGCAAAAGAAACAGCAGAAAAGTAGCTTAGCGGAGAGGGAATGGCGTAACTTAGCCTAGCCTAGCCTCGCCTCGGCCTCGCCTTACACGCTTTCACTTCGGCGTATACCTAGGGGTGTTATGAACTAGCGTCGTTTGCTCGAGGACTGGGCCGTGCACCTCTTCGTCTGGCGCTAAAGCGTTATCCCCCTCGTCAAGTCCTTTCGAAAAAAATCAGCTGTTTCGTCTTGTCTTGTCTGGTTTCACCGGCGTCTTTGCATCCTTTGTTTACTCTTCTACTATGGAGGCTAATCATTGGTTTGCGCGTTCTCCAAGCGACAGTGCCATGCTTCTTCAAGTTAGCGTTGATAGGCGCTCAAGCCACCTCTACCTCATTAATATGAGCACCAAGACTATCAAGACAACTTCCTCTTCAACGCATGCTTCGCCTGGCTCCAAAGAGGAAAAGGAAAAGGAAGAGCGAAAGGGTGAGACCATCATCTACTCAATATCCCTACGACCGTGTCACAGGCGTATGCGACAACCTTGAATTCGCGCAATGCTGGAACACCACACTCTCCGAGCCCATCTTGAAGTATCTCGCCGACCTTCCGCATACGTGGCTCTTAGATGTCTTGCGCTCAGGCTATGCTGGCGATCGAACGGCCAATCCGATTGTAGTTCATCTGTTCATCGGCCAGAACGCAGATGAGCTAGTCCTCACTGGTGAGCTTGCGTTGGAGATTGTACGTGTTGTAGCTGAGATTATCTGGAGTAATTGGAAAGGCGAGAGGTATGTCCCTCTTTTCTATTCCCTTAATTGGCACCATCCTAACGCGCACAGTGTCTATGTCGATGTCTGCAAGCCTCAATTGCAAGTCCGTGGTTGCTTCACAACCGAATCCGAACCCTCATCCGTTAACCCAGACCATTATATCCGCAATCCACCCTTCCCAGGCGCTTCAATCGGTCAGATGGTCAATGAGACAGAAGGAGTCTCCGGCACATTGACAGGATACGTCAAGCATCAAGGCATCTTCTACTACCTCACATGCCATCATTGCCTCCCCCGCGGACCAGGCAGTCCACTCGAATCTCCATCTCCATTCGATCACAGGGAGACAAATGAAGCACTCAACGCAGACGTCGCCGCTCTCCTTCCCAAATCGGCAATGGACAAGATCCGCCATTGTATTTTCAAGAAACTGTCGAAACTGTTCAGAGAGCTCGTCTATGTAGACTTTTGGCGTAAGGTAATGGAAGATTCCAAGACATGGGACTCGAAGCTCGGCGTCGTCGAACACAGTTCTCTACACTCGGAGATCATGACATTCGACTGGTGTCTCACTCCAGTTGCAGGCGGCAAAGGAGGCCAGAACTACAACGCGTATATTTCTAGCCCTTTCTCTCCTGCTCTCAACTAACGAAAAGAAACTAGCACGTCCCCCTCCATCAATTCAACTCCCGCTCCGGTTTCCGACACCCTCCCGTCCCGGGCTTCCCGTCCTCTTCTATCGCAGCAGCTAAATCCTACTTCGCCCCCGGCCCATCCTTCGCCTCTCTGCGCAAAACTCCCTTATCCTCCCTTGATATGGTCTTCAAACCACCTAGTCGCACAACCTCCGAATGGACAATCGGTCGCGTCAACAGCATCTACACCGCAACAAAAAGCACACCAGGTGGCGTACCATATAAATGCTACTGCATTGTGTCAGCGATTAAAAACGCATCGGCGGTGTGCAGTCGACATGGTGATTCAGGCTCGGTGATCTTGGATAAGGACTTTAGGCCTGTGGCTATGGTGCAAAGTGGTACGTTTGCAACGGCAAGACAGATGGATGTTATCCATGCTGTAGGCTTGGTGGATATCCTGGCTGATATTGAGTCCGTTACTGGATGGAAGCATGGGAGCGTGGTATTTTGTGAGGGCGGCGATTAGGTTTGAGAAGCTGGCGGGTATTAGGAGATATTTGGAACGGAAGCCAGCTACATAGCTTGCTTAGGTGCCTTAATATGGTGCCCTCTGTTGGCATTTTGAGTCCTTAGGCTCTGGGATCTGGAGCGAGATCTCGAGTCTGGCTACCACAAACCAATACAATAAAAGTGATCCCATTACACACCATCTCTCTGAATTATAAGTCAATGAGAATTCCTTTGGTATTACTTGCTATTCAATTAAAAGATCCCCGCTCCCCCCTCCCCCCCATGAGCCGCTCGAGAGTTGCTAAGAAGAAGGGCCGAGTTGAGCGCGACGAACGGGTCTGAAATTATTGCTTCACTTTAGCACGGGAGTTAAGCAGAAGATGAGATTTTCATTCACAATATAAAGTTTTGGAATAAAAATGATTCCACTCCTTCCTAATTGATTCATCGATATTCCACGGTCATCAGAGTTGAAATCACCCGAATTCCTTGTCATCCAACCAAAATAGAGTAGGAAAATGGTCACATGCTTCCACGTTTATCCGTTTGAGCCTACTTCACGCGACTTCAGCTTTGTCTCATCTTCATCTGCATCTTCTTTCACTTCCCTCTCCTCTTTTAGTCCTGAGTCCTTCGTTCCGCATCAAACCAGACACTGCTTCATTTTCCCAGAATTGCTTTATTGCGACAGGGTGATTCAAGCACACACAATATCCTTCTTACCTCTCCTTCTCCTCCACTTACACTATAAATATCGATAACATTCCAATCTGCCCAATTAACGGCGATATAATTCTTTCACTTAAAGTTATAATCGCTCTTTAATTATCTCTACTGTCCTCGATCCTTATAAAAGTTCTCCTTTATATTAATAGATACCTTACTACTCTTGACCATTGTGGTGGGGACAGCCCCTGATTTCTTTTGTCACATGACTGCGCTGGTCCTTCGCATATATAAGGAGCCAACACTTGACTACAGAACGTCAAGAACGCAACACCAGATATATTCTATTTATTAGAACCTTTTCCCTCCCCTCCTTTGCCGATTCGTACTCTCCAGATATGTGATATCTTTAGATTTGATTGATCTGTTATTTACAGAGCCTAGAATCTCCTCCGGTGGCTCGCTACATGCTACCCTCTTGTTGTGTGGATTGGGGTTCGTCCCTCCCACACCATAATAATCTCCGCCTCTTACACAAACATATCGAAGACTAGCTTTATATTACTTTGGCTAAGGAGTCCTTTTAGAAAAGATAATTTATGTTTATAAAATTCAGTTTTTAAGCACTAGTCAATATCTCGAGATCCCGATTTACATTTATCTTGAAGCATATTATCTTCGTTTAGAAGAACCCCCGAGAAATTATCTTGGTACAATGCTAGTGAACTCTTCTGGAATCCTTAAAAGAAATCGAATAATCATGGACTAGTTTAGCCATTTATCACTTATAAACACCGGACGTTGCGTTAAAATGCTTTTTAAAGCTTTCTCGGCTCTTCTTAACCTCGAGACAATTGGGATGCGTTATTTTAACTCGCGCTCTCGTTATCGCGATGCCTTACACACTGTATGAAATAGTAAGTTATTATTAGGTGATCCTTAGTTTTATTATTAATAGTTTTTTGTTTTCACAGCTTATGCTTTAAATGCTCGTCCAAATACTGTTTATTGCAAATTGCTTATTTAACTCTTCAGGCTATAGATTGCAGATATACTTTTAAGAAACCGGCAATTATATAGTAAGTGTGTATAATATGTAGAACTTTAGTATAACTATTATATTAATTAGATTATATTATCTTTATTTATCGCGTTTTTATAAATATTCTTCGTGGTTTTTAAAAAGCAAATTTTAGCTTAAACCACTTCGAGGTTATTCTAAGGAATTATACCCTAAGCGATTAAGCTTTTATTATCACTGAGTATCTGGAGCCTACTATCGATCCGGTCTCAGCAAACCTTCCTACGATATCCCCAAACTTAAATTCGAACCTCTTATTCATTTATATCGAAAAGTATAATGTGATAGTTTTATACTTTAGCTATTTCTTAATAAAGTTCCTTTCACGCACCGTTAATTTAAAGCATCTTCGATCAAACTTTAGATTTTATCACGATATAAAGTTTATATTATTTTAACTTTTACGTTCACTACTTAATGTTTCAAACTTTACTACTATAAAGTCGTTTTGTATAGAACCGCTCCTAATAGAGCTAAAGAAGCTGAAATAAATTAATATCGGTTTAATAATAATCGAGCCTAAAGTTATTCTCGCTATTATTTGCCATTATTAAGTAGCTTTAAGGGTTATTAGCCTTTATAAAGTTTCTTTCGTTTACGTAGCCGACGTACTAACAAATAAGCGAGTCAACCTTTAGGTTCTTTGAAGACATATCGAAGCTTAATCTCAAACTCGATGTGAATAATATGTCTTTCCTATTACAATTATAGCCAGATTAACAACACATCCGGCATGTCTCATTCAAGGAAACAAAAGCGCAATATACGAAGAACTAGGCCGGAAAGGATACTCAGAGTGGGCTAAGAGATTTCCAGGCTCTAATGTTTGTCGAAGATCTCGAAAAGGACTCGGATGTTGAGTCAAGTGATGGAAGTGGTAAGGAGCAGTCGGAAGGTAAGTGTGGCGTCCATGCCATCCTAGCATCGTGCTAACTCTACTCAGGTTCTACGGATGGCTTGGAGGACGACGACGAAGATGATGATGAAGACGATGACGAATAAGCATGATCGGATATCATGACTGCTGTTCGATCTCTCGAGCTATGTACTAAGCACGAAAAGCGTCGAGGATTTCTTAACAGAATAGCTTCCCACTTTGCTTTTTCTTGTCAACACGTGAATGTGCTCTTGGTAACTTATCAGCTCGATTGGGAATCAGCCGAAGACCATTATTAGACTTGCTTAGATCCCTTCTGCTTACCCGACAAGTATTTCTCTGCTAGATTGCCTTAGGTTCATTCTCATCTCGGCTTGGCAATTGTCACTTTCGGCCGACCTCGTTACTTTGCGAAGTGCTGCAAGTGTATCGGAGATGAGGTCGTGGCCGATTTTCCAAAATCTTACTGCTGCATTTTCTTGCTTTCATCTATCTCCGATCGAGTCATTCAATGGTTTCATATGCTGTAAACTTTGAAGGATCGCGTTCTTTGCTTTTGTTGAGTCGGGCCTTCGGCCGGATGACAAGTGTCTTTGAATGGCTGAACACGAGTGATCGACAAGCATCAAGATGATCAAATTCCAACACGGCTTAGTCCAATTGCTCTTTAAAAACGTTTCCTCCCACAAGGCTGACAGCCGATATTTTTTGTACGGTGTGAAACATGAGTAAGCACCATACAAAAGCAAGCATAACAAGCGCAGCCAAGACACTGATCGTAAGCATCACATCCTTCTACCAGGCAGAAGGAAGCAAAACCTCCCGCCGATCAAACCACCATTTCTTGGCCTTGTCGTGACTGGGTACACACCCAAGTGATCGGCAGTTGTGACCCATCGATGCGGATAATGATATAAGCTTATTTCGTCCACCTCCCTATATCGCGTGTAGTACACCGCTCGCTGACACGCCTGCCGCGTTCTCTTCACCTCTACAGTGATAGGAGTGCTTGCTTACCTGCTTATTCGCTTCCCGGATTGCGTATTTGTGCGAAACTAAGCGCACGATTGGATCCGTTAGGTAAGGCGAATGAACGATTGACCAACCACCGTACATGTACGTCAGCTGACTAGCTACTGATTGATTGATGAATTTATTTACTTTCTGTTTTGACTTTCCTCAGATGGGATAGTGGTTTGTCCGTTGCACACTGCACACACGGGAAGGCTGAGTGTTGTGCGGCTGGGGGGCTGCCGCGGCTGGAAACCTGCTGGTTAGTGAGATGATCGTCTACGAGCATGTGCTTTGATAGCCGTGTGCTTTTCGTCTGGTGCGACGAATGAGGCCTTGCCTTGATATCATGGAGGATGAGAGTAATAATAGATTATTATGAAGACCACTGCTGAATTCATACATCGATCCTCCTCTAGGATAAGGCACGAGATGGATAATCTTATAAGTAAGTGAGTCCGACTTTTTCTATCATTGTATTCGAACTTTCAAGATCCTGTACAGACAGATTATTGCTTAACAAAAGACATATCTCAAGATGTTACAATCGACTATCTCCTTCCCAGCTGTCCTCGCAGCAACAGTTCTCTTACTCACGGATCAGGTGGCCTCCACGCCATTAAAGAAACTCGATCGTCAGGTTGTGGAGGATGAATATGATTTTATCATCTGTGGAGGTATGGCATTCCCTCTCCTTCATCCTAAACTCCCAATGACGCTCGTTCCCCTGAATCCTCCCCTCCCTTCTCACTTCCCGTCTCATACTCCACTCCAAACTTTCAAGACCTCATATTAAAAAAAAGCGACATCCCCGATGGCTGACGTATATCACAGGCGGAACTGCCGGTCTCGTAGTAGCAAACCGTCTTAGCGAGATCAGCGACCAGAAAATCCTCGTGCTTGAAGCTGGCCCGGATCCGAGTATTGTCGCGGCGTATGAGACGCCTGGAGGAAATCAGTTTCTAGGTGGTATGTCATTATTCTTTCCAGACAGCATTCAAGATAATCTAAAATTCGGCGTGTAGGCACCGCTGTCGACTGGAATTTCTACACTGAAAGGCAGGATACGCTTGGAGGAAGAGTTTTGCCTTATCATCGTGAGTTCTTAGTTTTCCTCATGTCTGAGAGAATCGGAGGTTTAGATTCTCAGGACTAATGCCTTGCAGGTGGTCGAGGTCTTGGAGGAAGCAGCGTTACCAATGGTCTATACTACGGCCGTGGCTCCAAAAGTGTCTACGATCATTGGGCCGCTCTCGGAAATCCCGGGTGGACATGGGATGCAGTCTACCCTCTCTTCGTAAAAGTAAGTCATGATCCACCTCTCCCTCCCTTCCTCCCTCCTTCCCTCCACGACTGTCCTCGAAATGCACAATTGACCGAAGATGCGCATAGCACACGCACTTCAACCCCCCAAACCTAAACAACGGCTTCGACCACTCCTACGAAACCTGGGATCCCTCCGCCTACTCCACCGGGCCCCTCCAAATCGGCTTCCAAGGCTACGTGCCCCCCTCAAACGTAGCATTCATCCAAGCCTGCGCCGCAGCCAACATCCCCATCGTCGAGGAGCTCAACAACGGGAACAACACCGGCGTGAAACAGGGAACTGGATGTCTCGATTCGAGGTTCCGCAGGAGCTCGAGTTGGGATAGTTTCGGCAAGCAGGCGAAGGATAGGAAGAATCTGGATATTTTGCACTGGGCGCCAGTCCAGAGTTTGCAGTTTGAGACTGATGCGGCTGGATACGGTAATGGGACTGGGGAGGAGGGGAAGGGTGAGCCGAGAGCGAGTGGGGTGGTTTTTGTGGATGAGCCGACGGGACGGGTGCATGTTGTCAAGGCGAGGAAGGAGGTTATTGTTTCGATGGGGGCCTTCCATTCGCCGCAGTTGATGATGGTTTCAGTAAGCTTTTCCTGACATTTTTCTTTTGTTTTATTTCTTTCGATATGCAAAAGTGAGTACTAATTCGGATCAGGGTATCGGTCCAGCAGCGACTTTGGAGAAGTTCGGCATCACACCTGTTCTTGTGAACGAGAACGTCGGGCAAGGGTAAGCAACCATGCATCACCCTTCTTCCTTCATGCCAACAGTAGTGTGGTATGTGGTCTACAGGAATAATGCTAACACCTTACCCAGAATGAATGACCACAATGTCTTCAGCATAATGGCCGTCTCTACCCCCGTCGCCTCCACCTCCCAGGTAAACAACAACATAACCAACCTAATGGCCGCCCAAGATGCCTTCTACAACGACCTCACCGGTCCCTATACCGCACCCTCCGGCATAACCAACGGCTTCCAGCAACTCTCTAATGAGACACTCATCGAAATCGGCGCGCAAGCCGTTCTCGACGCCGGCTTTATCGATCGTGCCCACGTCGAGATCCTGTACGAGAGTATTTTCTACCCGGGAGGAACGAGCATTGAGTATTTGCCGGAAGGGGCTGAGCATTATGTTAGCTTGACGGCGAGTAGTCTTGTCGCGTTGAGTAGGGGCAATATCACGTTGAGGAGTGCGGGGATGGCGGATGCGCCGGTTATAAATCCGAATGTGGGTCTCTCTCGCTCCGTTTGTTTACTTCCGCCCTCATGTAATCCACCATCATTTCTTCCTCGCTCTGCACTAACCATCATCATATTTGATGAGTTTTCACTGACGAAGTTTCAAGTACTATTCCCACCCAGCCGACCGCGCCATCGCCCTCAACGCCTTCTCCACCCTCAGCGCCATCCTTGCGCACCCCTCCCTCACCTCTTACATCCTCTCTGAAGTGTCCCCCGGCCCCGCAATCACCTCCTCGTCCAGCGACGACGAGATATTTGAATATATCAAAGCCAACACCATCCCCAACTGGCACGCCAGCGGCACCAACATCATGCTTCCGAAGAAAGATGGAGGGGTGGTCGATGCGAGGTTGAAGGTTTATGGGGTGAAGGGACTGAGAGTGGTGGATTGTAGCGTCATTCCGGTGCTGCCGGATGTTAATATTCAGGGACCGGTGTTCATGATCGGTGAGAAGGGAGCACAGGTTATTAGGGAGGATTGGGGGTTCTAGGTTTGGAGACGGTGGATTGAGGGAAAACGGGGTGGGGGATAAGGCGTGGCAAGGGAGACGAGTGGAAATATATGATGACAGTAACGGCTATGGAAGTGAAGGCTTTAGCATGTCTAAATGACTAGGCCGCACCAATTCGCTGTTTTGGTTGGTTTCGTCTATAATAGAGTAACATCGCCAGGAGAGCCTAATATTAGCTCAAATACTCACCAACTCAGATGCATGTCTTCTTTAATTTGTACCCCCGATGTACTCCAACCCTTGCAGAAACACCTATTTGCCCATTCCCGCGTGTTAAGTATCCTCTATCTATTCTATTATGGCGTACCCCTCAGCTTTGTTTCAACCTCCTCTAACCTTGTCACCATACGATTCACTGTTGGCAGCCATACTTCCAGCGCTTCTCGTATAGCCTTTCCCCATGCACTCAACGGTCTCTTCCCCTTAACTCCCACCTCGAGCTCACTTAGTGTGGCGAGCAAATCTTGCTGGGGCTTCTTCATATCTTTCAAGATTCCTTCTATATCCAGCAAGCTGGAGAGATATGAAGCGAGCCCATTCGTCTCAACGTGCAATCCAGGCTTGAAGTATGGCTTGAGCTGCTTCGACCAACACTTAGGATACGTCAATGAAATTGCATCGGTCGCCGACCCCAGCCTATACAAATCCAGCGATACCTCAGAAGGATGTGCCAGCATGCCGTAGTGGCGTTCCATCTTCGGGGAGCGGCGTTCCTTTCTCTGATGTCTGTTTTCCTGGAGGGTGCTTTCCGTAGAAGCTACTAAGGTCGTGCAGGAACCTCTTCTGGGTGATGCCATTAACAGGGTTTGGCCCACATGCTGTCTTGTAGAATTGGACTCCTTGTCTCTGATAGCGGTTTTGGAGATCTTTGCCAATAGGATGATCAGTATCTCCTAGGTCATTAAAGATGCTTGCTGGGATGTTTGTTTCGTATGCGGCAACTTTAGTATACACATCAAAAGGGATATTCTCCAGACGTGGGTGAAACCTCTTCGCAGCTGGCATGTCAAATGTATTGTTGGCCGCGTCATCTCGCGGGGTCGGAATGCCCTCGGCAGGTGATAGAACAGCATATAGAATTCTATCTGAGAGAGTGTACAGAGTAATAGGGGAAATAGGGGCAGCGTGATTATAAGTACGCAGGTACAGAGATCAACGCAGCACAGCCCATATTTCTAACAGCAGGGATAGAATATCCGCCTTGCATATAGACTCTCCCGACTGCTTTCTGGAAAGTCTTGAGGCCGTCTTCCATGTCCGTGTACTCGGCATTCGAATACGGCCTCGCGACCTTCCCATGCAGCAGGTCTACCACGAAATCACGGAAGGTCTTTGGCTTGAAATCAGGGTAGAGCTCCTTGGAGTCTAAATAGCCAAGATACTTGGCGTACTCCGTCGTAGTGTCCCTCCTAACATATTTGCTGCCATCGTACTGCGCAATGTACAACATGACGCGATTTTGGACGTTGTCGGGCTCTTTAGTGATGAGTTCAGTTGCCTGTGCCACAGGTGCTTCGATGTCCTCAACAGACACCTTCCAGTCATGTTAGCAGGCTACAGTCTTTGTTTTCATCGGGACGTACGGTTTGCCCGTCGAGTTTCTCTCCCGAGATTTCTTCTAGCAAGCTGTAAATCTGATTCTCAGTGAGGAAATCACCCCAACCAAAGACATTTTTTTATGGTCCTTTCATCTTTAATGATACGCGCAACGAATTTCCCAATGTCGCGAAGATCATGGAGCAGGTTTGGCACTTCCCCATCGCCGTGGATAGACATAGTCCCGCCGGGGGACGTGGCATAATCGATGCGTCCGGACGGGAGCTGGGGAAAGGAGAATTGGTACTAGAATCCGATATCGATAAAGGTGTAGGGGAGGAACAACTTCCTGATGTGATTGTTGACCTCCTCTTTCTACTCTCCGGATTGATGATCAGAAATTCTTCTCTCTATGAATTGAAAGGAGAATTTGGGAGAAGTGTCAATCAACCTACATCATCAGACTGTCGAAGCCATTTTGGCCCTGGATAGTCCATGCTGTGGTAGTCTTAGGCAGAGACATTATTGTTGATTCGATTCCTTAGGAGCTTGAAATGATGAGGAATAAGTGGTATTGAAGCGGAAATAAATATACAAGCAGCCTTTGAAAACACTCTTTTACTTTCATGGGTACTTTAGTGTCAAACTTTAAATCAACCGAAATGTAATAGTGCCCGTACCAAGGCGAATGCTGATAAATCACACCTAACTAATATAGTTAGTGAGGTAGCGTTAGTTCAGCTACTAGAAATGCGACTTGCCGAAGGCGGGGTCGTCATGGCTCACCGGCAAGTGGAATCGGGCTTTCCATACCCAGCATCTGCTCATAGTGATCCATTCTTAATTACTACCGTACAGACCTGAGACCGCAGAGTTAAAATAAGGTTTCGTCCCGCCCTGAGAGAAAGGTTGTAATCTTACCTTAACGTCAAACTAAGAAATACGAGACAGTATTGTAATTCAACTCCTGTGTCAGAATATGAACTGGAATCTAGCGATGCAAGTTCGTCTGCGTTTCATTAAGTGATATGGGCCCAGCAAGTCATTTAATGTCCATACCGAGCAAGTATTAATCGCAATAGCTTGGAGTTTGATTACTCAGCAATTAAGATTTCAATTAATTGAAGTTTATTGCATTCCTGTCTCTTTATACCTCAAACAACACGGCAAAGCCTGCACAAGTTTTATTATGTTCAAACCAAGCAGTCTATGATTGTCGACTTCACCACTCGTCAGACTTCAGTTCAAGGAACAATTCAAACTACCCTCAATGCTCTGTTAAACCCCTTAGAGCCCCTGCAAAGCCAACCAACCATGTGCAACCCCAAAGGTAGCATAAGCTTCGTAGTGGAAATGCCAGCAGTGGCCAGAGTTCCGCGGTGCAAACCACTGGAAACTCTTGGCAGCAGGATACAAAGCCTTGGTCTCAGACAATCCCGTGCCATATGGCCCACAACCGAAAGTCTCAAATGGTGCATTGGCCGGAGGACTGGGGTCTGGGAGATTGCAGAAGATAGCATCATGTTGGCCTGTAACAACGAACACAGGCCCCTGGTATCTCAGTGCTACGGTTGGACCAGGTAATGCACTAGTCAACTCGCCAAGTGTGACAGTGCCACTCAAACTGTAGTCCAGAGTGAGGAGTGCCGGATCGTAGCCACCAGGGTAGTAGAACGACTGCTGGAAGATTGTAGAGTTGTTCAAGGCGAGATAGTTGGGGTCGAGATTGCCCCATTCTGCAGGGTTGACGGTAGCCGCTGGGACAATCGTTGGGGCAAGGCTATTGCTGAAAAATGGTCCGTTGAGTGTGTTTGAAAAGCCCGTGAGGATGGTTGCATCACTGTCTTCTGGGTACTTGACGTTTAAACCATTGCCAAGCGAAGATCCAAGACTGTGGCCAACGTATACAATCTTGTTGAAGGCACGAGGAGTTGCAGGACCTGGCAATGTCCCCGCGCGAGCTTTCAATATGAGCTCATGTATGGTCTCAATCTGAGCAGGGATTTGAACAATATTCACTGGATCAGGATGATCGGAGAGGCCATTCCCGAGTCGATCAATTGAGAGTGTTGGGTATCCCAGCTTGGAAGCGAATTCAATCCAGCTGTATTGATCGCCGTGGTAACTTGATCCAGGCGGTCCATCTCCAGACCAGTCTGTGACGTTAAATTGGTGTCTGGGGTGGAGTCAATTGATTAACTTACAGTTGCGATCATAAGTAATGCCATGTACTAAGATCTGAAGAGTCTTTTGCTTTGAAGGAACCTTGATCTCAGGCTCACAGTAACGAGCAGCAATGTTGAAAGTTCCATGGACCGGTACATCGAACACAGGGCCAGTGGTAGCAATAGGGATGTGAAGGTTGGTGGCAGTGATGGTGACTGGAATGACGACATTTGTGCAGTTCAGTTGTGAGTGTCGTTCGAGTGGCGAAGAGTTGGCCAGGCCGAGGATGCAGATTGTGTTCAAGGTGAGAGCCCAGACGGAAACCCTGACAAATACCATCTTGGATAGCTTGATATAGGGCTGAGACGACGAAATTGCGAATTACGCTCAATGGAAGGCTTGGAATCCTGGATGAGATGAATGGAAAGGATTTTACATTGAACCAAGAACGGCCCTCTAAATAATAAACCAAAGCTATGTCGGACAATACCAACAACTGAATGAGTAATGAAGCTTCTCCGTTGGTCAACTCTAACCCGCACTTGTTGCTACGGGACTGGGGGAGACTTCGGGAGCACTAGTTTAAGGTTTATTTGAACCTTAATTGTTTGCAAATGCTGGGTGTATCGCCGTGAATCACATAACGGAGACCGGAGACGGAAAATAAGTGGATCCTCACAAATGAAAAGGAATAGAAGCCTGGCTAATCAGTCGAGCCAAGAATACGTCCACACATCAAAGGCATTTCCCTTTCCAAGACGAGGTTAGCAGCACTGCAGCCCATCACCACACGAGTTCGAGATATTACAAAGATTTTCTCATGCTATCAAAGCAGGTGGAGACGATTACAAAACAATGTGTCAGCTAATAAATGGAGGACGTACCACCCAGTTTACCAGTTGCTGTACGGAGATAGTGTCTTGTTATTTTATTAAAACTAAAAAGCTTAAGATTTAACTTGTAAAGATGTCTATACTTATAACTTCTTAGAGTAGATTGTAGTATATATTTGTTGAATAATCAAGTGGTGAAGAGGGTGAGTTTTGGTGGTATTTCGGCTATTTCAGAGGGGTGCGTACGGAAATCCTGCACCCACTGTTGCTCATAGTATGCAGGTATGGTCGAAAATGTTATCTATCCCTTGCTCGTTTCGAGTCATGAGGCGAGAAAATCCTTATAGCGGAATTCTGTGGGGCCGGTACATTCCTTTGGTTTATCCCTCGTTCCGCTGAGACATTTCCCACGCTAGTAGGGACAGAATGAAGGGATTTTAATTGGTTCTCTAGGCGGATATATAGAGAGCCTTATCATTTGGCGAATAACAGCCTCTCGTTTAGCCTTCTCTGAGCGTGGAAAATATCTTAGCGGAACGAAGGGATAAGTAATCGTCAGGCTCCTAGCATGCTTCTGTGCATCGGAGCGATACGAGTCGCGAAGCTTTACTAGCCGCGCAAAAGCTAATCGGAGATATGATTTGACATCGCCGGCTTGCTCGAGCTGCACGAAGAGAAATAAAGGTTGCGGTTATGTATGCGGATCATCTATCAAGGTTACAGTGTGCTAGGCTGATGATTTAGGCGATAATTGGTTCGTGGTTACCAAGCAAGCTGTTACCATCGCCTGAGCAGACTCCGACTTGGCTAGTCTAGTCTTTCTTGTTTGTAATAAGTAAAATATGGGTCATTTAGCACGGACAAAAAATCTTTAATCTTTGTTCCTTGTACGGAAGGGGGTTTCAAGTGGGTCTCGTCCAGCCTAGTATTTTCTTTCGCTACTTATAGAAATTTGTGGGGAGAATTAGAGTATTCGACGTTATTCTATGGTTAACAGTACCTTGCCACTGACCACGGCGGGCGAGACCCACTTGGAACCCCCTTCCGTACGAAGTATGTTGAGTTGATGACTTTTGAGATGATGGTAATTAGCATTTTTATCTCAAAACCCCTTGGAGCTCATTTGACTAATCTAGGATGATAAATTAATGATTAGTAATTATAATAGATAGGCTGAGAAATTAGGTGCTGCATTAAGGTTAGCTGGCCTAAAGCAACCTCGTTTTAAGGGGGTCCGGGAGTTAGAAGGTATACGGAGGTATAGCGATTAAGTCTTATTTAATTGTTTTAGTGTTAAACGATTTTCCTTTTATAAAGTAATTATAATAATAAGAAAAAGTTATTAAAACATTTTCCTTTATATTCCTCTTGTATTAAAGAGTATTTTAAACTTTTTTTTTATTCATTTATTTTGAGGATTACTTGAATTTTAGGATATTAAATCGTATTAATCGTAGTAAATATTAATACGAATGTAATAATCTTAGTTCTTACCTTATCGTTTTTGAGATTAGCTTATCTAGGATTAGTTTGCGAGTAGAAATAACGAGCTTGAAGATAACGAATACTTATTATGCGACGAATAAAAAATCTTATTTATTTTATTTTATATCTTTTATCACTAATTAGCCCTTACTGTTGGTCCACAGGTCCCTGCATAAGCATACTTCGGTCTGGGAAAGGGGGTGCGGGTCAAAGTCAGGGGTCAGAGCTTAGCCGGACTGGTTTCGGTGGACATTCGGTGGGGTTTCGTAGTATATAGTCTGGCTCTCCTCGCACTTTCTTAGAAAATACATAGATTTTTGAACCATACATTTATTACTCTGTCACTATACTCGCATTAGAATATATTCACACATGCGGCGTAGTACATGAACCGGTACTGCACCGACACTTACCTTTCGAAGCTTTTTTCTTTAATTAATTCTATCTTTATAAAAACCCCTTTAAAGATTCAATTAAAAGTTATACTTAAGGTTAAAGCATAATATCCTAGCTTGATTAACATTATATTACTTCCTAAATTATAAATAATAGTATTTATCCAGGAAATCGGGAAACCACTTGTTATAAGTACTCGCGATGTTCTACTCCAAAATCGCATTATATACTAATTAGAGTTTAGTCGATTATGCGTACGTACTCTCCCCTCTTTACTCTTAATTTACCAGTTAATACGTTGCAGTTCTTCTTTATAATACTTAAGAACGCGACAAAGGCCTATTTTTCGGTGATAAGCTTCCGTATATTCTGAACACTAATATCGCTAGTGTAACGCTTGCTCTATAAGAACAGTAATCACGTGTAATAGCTGCTTTATATATTAATATATAATATATAAAGATAATAAAAGTCCCTTAAAATCTATAATTAAGCAAAAAAGAAAGTAAGGATAAAAGAGCTTTATATATTAAAAAAAGTGTTATAAGGCTAATTAATCTTGATAAAGCCTAGTTAATTAATGCACCAGAAATAAGGCTCTAGGCGCTCTCAACCGTCACAAATATAATATTTAATTAAATATTATAATATTTTTTATAATATTTACGTAAGTACTTTTAGATAATATTTAATAACTAATTCCTTTATACATCTTAAATACATGTAAAATAAAATATTATAAGCTTAAATATTAACTTCGAAAAATCGTTTCATTTAAGTTTTGGGATTTTATAATAATATAAATAATATTTATTCCAGTATTAATATAGTAACTTTTGCTTGATTTTGGTGGGGTTCTCGCCTAATTTTAGCGTGCGTAACGAATTCCTGCATCCACTGGTGTAATAAGAGAAGTAACATATAATAAGGTACGAAAGAAATTCTAAGTGTAAGAAATCGCAAATTAATTAAATCTAAAGATAATATATATTTAAAGGGCATAAAAAGTTAAGGAATAGAAAGAAGAAAAAACGTGTATTAAATAAAATTTATAAAATATTCTTAGTTATTGAGTTGTTTCTAAGTATTAAGCTCTTTTTATGTAAAAAAAGCTTATCAGGTTATTAAGTAACAAAGAGACTACCGAGAGCCTTCCCCACTACAATAGTCTTTCGGCTTAAATAACTTAATAATAAAGCTATTTTTATATATATCTTAATCCCACGTTATTATAATATAAGTTATATTATGGCCTTTTTCTATCGACAAAATTAAAGCAATAATATAATTTAACTTTATTAATATAACCTAAGCGTCAAGCTAAACAAGTTAAAACGACCCTATTTCGTTAAAAATTTATTTAATTAATAATCGTTTTAAGTTGCTAAAATGAACACTAATTCGTTTAAGGTAGGCGATAATGAACGGCAATTAGTTTCATTCAACGAGAAAACGAGAAAACGAGAAAAATTATTGATTACACTGGCCTCCTGACCGCTTTTAGTAGCAAAAGACAGCGATGTCCGACCCTCTTTATCCTGTGAGTTACCTCGATCTTACCAGTCTCGAGCAGCAACTTGACCACAGCCTTGCGCCCGTTTCCAGCAGCCCAAGGTAGCGGCGCTCAACCAGATTGACTACCTTTCAGGTTTGAATCATACTCTCTTTGGTAAGTAGTTGGTCTACTACCGTATTGTACCCGTAGCCAGCAGCCCACGACAGCGGCACGTGACCGTATTACCCGTCTCTGCTCAACACTCGAGAATCAGAATTGCTTCTCTCTACAGAGTAATTTTGCCTCCAAGCAGGACTCCTTCAGAAATTGCAATAGGTAGAGAAACCGAGTTACGAAAATCAGCCTTACTTGTCTCTATAAATGAGAGTATTGCAAGAGTACTTTCTCTATTCACTCTAACCTCTCGCATTTTCCATTCAACCTAAGCTAATTTGAAGCCCTTGCACTAGCCGTTATCCCCGTTATCCCACTTTTCAGGCTTATATCATTGTCTCTCGATTCAGTCCCTGCGTCACTTGGCATTCGCTCTGTCCATCTTCCTCCCTCACCCCTAAACCAGAGCTTCTTCTGGGTAAGCCTTACAAACCAAGGCAATTCACGCCCCCAGGTTTTGTACGTCCAGTATTCTCTGAGGTCCGTGTCCGGAGGCTGAACCTTGCCTTTAGAGACCACCGTCGTGACCCAGATCAATCCATTCAAAATGGCATAAGTAAAAAGCCCCGCAATCAGACCATACGCGACAGAGTAGCTGTACGGCATCGTAATAATGGTGATAAAAGCAGGCAGGGCGTCGCCAATATACCCCCAGTTTATACTGACAACTTGACGCATCATAATATACCCCACAATAATTAATGTACACCCTGTTGCCCAAGGAGGGATAGAGGAGAAAATAGGAGCAAAAAACATTGAAATCAAGAAGCAAACACCCGTAGTAATAGCTGTCAATCCAGTCTTCCCACCTACGGTAATGCCTGCACCAGATTCGATAAATGCCGTCACTGGTGAACATCCAAAGAGGGATCCAATCGAAATAATGATAGCATCCGTACAATACGCCAATGTCGAACGGGGAAAATCCCCAGTTGCAGGATCCACAACACCAGAAAATCGTGCCATAGAGTATAATGTTGCAGTAGCGTCGATAATATCGACGTAGAGAAAGGTGAAAAGCGCAAGGACAAAATGAGAGCCCGCTCTCGAGATATCCCAGTCTTGAACAGAAAGGATTTGGGAAATAGGATGAAAATGAACGACTTGTTTAAAAAATGAAAACATCTCGTTCCCCTCGGTAGTATTGGGGAAGAAAGTAATCTGAGTGTTGCGACTATAATTATTTATCAGTTATAATGAAACTAAAATATGAAAGTGGTACTTACGGCCAAGATAAAATTGACACAAGAGATATGCCAATAATAATAGCTGATTTGACACGGTACGACATCAGGTAAGTCGTGAGAACTCCGCCACAAAGGATTCCAAGCCAGAGCTATATCCGGTTAGTACATCACACCATCGATTATTGATACTGACATACAGTTGGATTCGTCATGTTATGACTCGTGCAAGTCCCAGAAGCAGGATCTAGATACTGTGGAGGACAACCTGCGATGCTAGTCGGTGTAGCTACTCCACCAGAGATCAATCCTATTCCAGAATACGACATGCCGATTTCCGAGATAAAAAAGCCTATACCCACACCACTGGCAACTTTAATAGACGATGGAATGATTCTCACGAGCCATTGTCGCATTCCGATCAGCGACAAAAAGACGAATATACAGCCTTCGATAAAGACAGCAGTCAAGGCAAGTCGATAAGACACAGCCCCAGAACCGTGATATCCTACAACTTGGAAGGTAAAGTAAGCGTTGAGGCCCATTCCGGGACTATAAGCAGCGAGGTCAGCCCAGGTCAATCGGGGTTCGCTAACAACTTACGCCAGTGCGACTGGGAGATTGGTGAGGAAGCCAAATGCAATTGAGCCAATGCCAGAAATCACAGCTGTGGCCGTGATCAGATCTCGATTAAGGCCTGATATCGTCAGTTCTGAGTTCAATATGCTCGAAGAACGCACCTAATAAGCACCGCCGATATGGAGCATCATTATTGCAAAGAGGGTCATTAGAATCTGTTCCTGAACAAATACAAGTTCCGCCGCTCTGGGTGAGGATATTTGCCTATGTATAAAATTACTGGAAGTCACAATATAAGTTTGGCAACAACTCACATTGACAGTAATGATATATGCCATAGTAAAGAATGTCGTCAGGCCGGCATATATCTCAGTAAGAAACCTGGAATCCTGTCGTTCATTTGGCTATTGATTATTAGTCTTGATATCTCATTCGCTAATTATGGTACTTGCATGTCCTGAGCCCTCAAGGCGAAAGACTCGACCAAATGTGGACCGGGAAATACTGTCATTGACGGCTTTGATCAAAGTCTTGACCCGAAACATATTGTATGAAGGAGTTTATGCTGGTTAACATGAAATTTGCAGGCGAAGTGAGAGATACTGAACTCTGGGAACATGGCCAACTTATAGAAAGGATAAGGGAGCGAAAACTCTAACCGCCACACAAACCATTGTGGCTGGAGCATACAGATAATCTCCTTATATATTCTATTGAAATGTTGGCGCACTCTTAGTCAAAAGGGGCCTAATCGATCTGAGCTACGCCGGAACGGATAGGCAGCCGAGACCAACGATCGTGGGTCTCTCTTGACTCTGGAATATGGGGGATCATGAAGGCTGAAGCCGTTGCTGGATTCATGAGACTCCTGGAGATCGAACGCCCGTTGCTGTGGCTGACAGCAGGCTGGATAAATTGATTTTGAGTACGATAAGCCACATGGCCTGTTTCTTTGATCGAGTGAGCTAGATCAATCCTTGGCGTCATCCTTTGGTTACGCGGCCCTGAGCTATCATGATCTTTGGCTGAGTCGTTCTGGCCAGAAGGCGGAAGTGCCATTACCTTGCGTCCATGACTTGATTTATGGAAGTCTACTCGGTTTGGCCTAGCTTTCTAGTCTCTGTGTGATGGATGACAGTGACGAATGCTGATAGGTTTGTTTTGGAATGTGGGAATTTGTTTTCCTTATTGCTCAAAAAAGCACCAATATGGGGACTGCTCGAAGGCGCTGGTCAGTCTTGCCAAGACGGTCCAGGTGGATGAGGTGCACTTGGTGGCTTGGATATCACGCCAGGACAGCGATTCATGTCAGGCGAAGGCGCAAGCTATGCCCAGTATAGTGCTCCCTCCCCACGAGGACTGTGCGATTATCGTATGTTCTTATCAATTATAATCTGTTTTGATCCAGCCTCTCGATGAGGGGAGATGGATGTTGGGCGTCTCCGCACGGACCACACCGCGACAAGGCCAACGAGAGGACAAGGACGACGACTTGGGCTTTTAGAAGAGAGTGGACGATGTCTTGGGCTAGGACACTAAATTTCCGAGTTTATGCTCGCTGGCCTGAAGGGATGTGCACAAGACACACTGCAGTACAACTTAGCCCTGAGCGCCGTCGACTCCTCACCGCCATTTATCACGCATCTGCTCCGTACAAGTACATACGTAACTCATTGCGCTCGAATATTACGATATGAGAATTAGTGACTGGTATTTGATCCTCTCCTCCTGTTTATTGCCACCGCGACCCATTCGAGATGTTCGACGTTTCCTGGGTTGATCCCGCCAGAGAAACTGTAGGCGAGAGGACAATTCGAAAGAACACGGAGAGGCAGAGATCAGGCCGACATCTTAACAACGAAACAAGAAACAGAAACAGAACTCCGCAAGAAGGATCGCTGCGGAGCTCGATACCTTCCGATGCTGCGGCAAAGACTTCACATTGGGAAATCCCTGGTAAGAGCTCCGTCCCCAAATGGATCCAATCAAGATCCTACATCCAGCATTCTCTCCACGATACCACCTACAATGAGCAATTCTCCGCTGCGTCGATTCAATCGGACTCGTCGGCATGGTCAACAGATAGCGACCTCCTCGAATACCTTCACTCGGAAGCTCAACGGAATGCATCCACAGAAAACACTAGACCACCGACGAGTGAGTGTGGAACCATTTCGTAGTCACATTCGCTGGCTTCCTAGATGATGGTGGACGACTGACGACTATATTATTGTAGTTCTCCATCCCGGAATCGTCTTGGATCCAATCGAAACTGACCGGGCTTCCAGTGCCCGGTCTAGCTGGAGCGGGAGCTCCGTCACAGACTCACTCGCGCCTTGTTCGAGGACGAACAGTTTTGTTGTGCAGCCATTATCGCCCAGGTCCTTCATATCGCGAAGTGTCGATGTGACAGTTGGCCCTCGGGATAGCATTGAAAACGGAAATTATGTGACGACAAGTGTTGTCTCTATCAGTGCTGCCGGGTCACCTTCACGCCGAGGTCAAGGGGAGTCGTCAGAACTCGAGCACTCACAATCCTCTGCGAAAAGGTGAGATTCTCTCTAGAAACGAACTTTGATCACCGATGTTGCCTATGATGCCCGCGAAACCCATTTCAATAAGCTGACAGCAAATCAGGTCTCCACCTTCACTAGCATTTGACCCCTCCTCTCCACCATTCTCAGAAGACTCGCCGCGAAGAGACAAGCCTCGACTACTTGAGTTATCGCATTCTCCTCTCAAAAGAGACTTGTCTTTGGCACCAAGAGATATTTCTCAACCAACGTCATTCGGATCTAGTCCAAATCCACGTCTAATACCGTCGCAAGAACAGTCCACTACGAAGCCCACTAGTCGTGGCCATCCTCGGGGTCGTTCTCCCGCCATACCACAGATATGGGAAGCGCCAGAAACATGGGAGTGTTCTACTAGGTCATCAGAATCGTCAAAATCACCGCCGACACCTGTATTTTGCACAGATCACCCTTTACTACACAATAGCCCATCACATTCTCCGCAGCAACTGACCGGAGGAAACTCAGACTGGGATTCGTCGAGTATGGCCACCGAGTTCCAACATATTCGGTGCGCACCATGAGGCTGATGGAAGCTGTGAGTGAGAATATTATGTTGGAAAGATTGCGCGAGGACTGGCGGATGCAATATTAAAATATGAATTAGAAATGCACAAACACATGTGAATGGTCACTGCGATGAGACGTTTCGACAGGCTTGATAGTCATGAAAGTTGGAGAGAAGGTCTCGAAGGGGATGGGGAAAAGACTACGTGTGGAGTGAATGGAAAGCAAGAACCTAGGCACAATTTTGAGTCTTTTCGAGAATTATGGTTAGTATATAGTGATGGTAATCTAGGAAAGAAGTTAACACCAATTGTAGCTTCGGCTTGTTATCTGGCGGCTGCAATACCGCCCGAAACAGAGCTGCATCACGTCTCTACGACACCGTTGTCTCCAAATCAGTTTCCAAATATCATACCGCTTTCCGTTCCAACAGGGTCGCCATATTTAGCTTATCCCTCGGATATGTTTAGCAGCATCTACTCTTTTGGCTCGGCGTCTCTGCTGTCGTCACATGCCATCCCTATACTATTGAGGGAGTGCCATCGTGTACTAGCTTTACCTTCATCTCGAGCCCAAAATATGACAGCTGGTGGGGAGCGATCACCGATTGGTGAATACGATGCCGTCGATAGCGTAGATCATAGAGGAGGGACTCTTCACCTTACAATCGTGGACCCCTGTCCAGTTTCAGCGACTCTAGGACCTCGCCTGCGAGATTGGCTCGATCATCACCTCGTTTTTGACCTCAGGAGGAATTTGCACCCAGTACGTCTGTTCCCCGGCTGGCTAGCAGAAGCCGGACTATATGCTGAAGGAAGTACTACAACACAAATAATATTTCTGGCGTCAATCGCTAATTCGCAATCTTTGGCATCAAGCGAAAGTGATAGGAGAGGGGATGCGGAACAAATGGCCGAAAAAGAGATGGAAAAGGAAAACAAGGAAGAGGAGCAGTCGCGTGAAAATGATGTTACGCAGGAGCTCAAGAGTATACTTGGTAGGTTGCTTTGGAAGGAAACTTGGGGTTCCAATGTTCAACTTAAGGGGGGAAAGTGGTGGTGGGAGGATAATAGTATACTTGACGAATGCTGGGCGAGAGGAACATTGTGGGAATATGCTGTCATAGATGCAGTAAAAGGATAATACACTTCACCATCGTTCTTGATGTTTAATCTGTTGCGTTTGGTATTTAGATATCTCAATTGATGATGTGCGAATCTGCCAACTCCCGAGCTAGTTCTCGCCGTTGTCTTCACAATAGCCCGAAGAGACGTAGCGTTGGCTGAAGCTGAACTACGATAGCTGTTCTGACTTCTCTTGGTATTCCTTTTTGTTGAATCTCATCCTCTCTCAGTTTCCAATCCACCACGTCATCTGGATCGTTATTTTCATCGGCTTTTCGACTCTGCTTTGACTGCCCTTCCACTGCTTCTCATAGTTTGGCTCGGTCTGCATATCCAAACCGGCCCCTAAACCAACTGGCAGATTTCCTAAACCAGTCGGCAGGCAGGGATGCGTAGAGGTTATAACGGCTGATTTTAGAGACCTGCGCGGTCGTCACAGTTGGCTTGATAGTCCTTGGGCCAAATTCAAGCACAATGGGTCTTTTCGCTTCACCTGCAACATCCATCAAGAAGGATATCCCAATATCTGCACTCGTGAGCCTTTCGGAAGTGCCAAAACCCCAGGAGAACCAAAAGCGAAACCGCAGAAGATTGGTTGGTCGCCTTTGATATTCTCGTTGGGACACTGCAATGACCTCGCCATTGGTGCGCCAGTCATTGACTTTAATGCCACTGAACGGTTGGAGGATTCCTTTATCTCCTGTGGTGGCTTTGAAAAGTTAGACCCGTGTTCCGTACTGAATGGGTCGATCTCTAGGTCGACCGTTCGTGAGAATACAACATTCTCATCAAGCAGGTCCTCGGCATCAGGGTTGGCTGGCATGGCGAAAGTTTGGGGGCCTAAAATTGTGTAGAGAAGCAAGATAGCGTAAACAGGGTCCAACGAGTATTCCCCAATATAGTGCAGAAGTCAAGAGCAAAGCTGTTGACAAAAAACCCTCTCGCACTTGATCATAATGCCAAAGAATTCAAGTTTTGGATGGAGTTCGATTCAGCTGGGAGCGCCAACGTAGTACAGAAAGCCGCCCAATGCATTTGTCATGATCCAATCCCTCTCACCGCCCACCACGGGGTGACGTTGATTTCCAACAGCCCCCTTCTAATAGACAGCCGACGCGTATTGGCCAACTATTCTTGGTACAAGGTCAAAACCATGCTTGGCATTGAGTAGCCTCATGGTATAAATTCTGCTCACGGCTTGAAGTTGCTTCCAGTATTTTGTCTTTCCTACTTATACTCCGTCACGTTAGTCTGGACATATAATTAGAATGGACTACAATGCTGCAGTTGATTAGCGACTTTCTGAGGCGCGAAGGCTTAGAGACCTTGGCTGCTATGACCAAGCGATGTAGCAGTTCGATGCCATCATTAATAAGCCTTAAGCGGCAATCGAAGCTGCAGCTATGTTGTTAGAGCAAAGTCTTATACGAGATTGCCGCCAGCGTCTTAGATTAATTGAGTACGCTGGATGCAGGCAATTTCTGGATGATAACAGCTACGGGTTGTTCTCTCTTTTAGGTTTGTTTGCCCTGGCTGTGACTACAAGCAAGTTAACTCAGCCGTCAGGAGTTGCTGGTAGCCTTTTTCAGTAGCACCTCTTGTGGCTGGCATATACGATTCCTACTACATATTTTAATCTTGACCCCAAAATAGTTCGTGTTCCAATTTAACGTGTTTTCTTCTCGCCTGGCACGATACTGATGTTTCTAAGTCTCGTCAATATTACTTTAGCAGGGTCTGTGTAGCCTATTCAAACTTCTCGGCTTCCAAACCACCAACCCTCCCATTGCCCTTCTTTCACTCACTATTTAATTGCTTGATTCAAACCGGCAGATATGATAAAGCCAAGCGTATCGCAACCATGCAAAACTTCGGAGCTAGACTCGCAAGGGATGCTCGAGCAACTACTTTCCAACCCCAACATTCCGAGCTTGATTCGTGCAAATGCACTTCTCTGTAAGTAGAGTACATGCTAGCATCAACGCAGCAGCATCTTTCAGATGCCTACAGGCAAATTTTAAACGAGTCAGGCGCTCTCTTCATACAAATATCTCATGCCTATCGGTCGGATGCCATACGAGCCAAACTCCTCGAACACGTGCTCTGCGAGGGTGGCTTGACGCAATGGACGGAGGAACTATTCGCTATCAAGGGGAAGTTAGAGGCTCATGGCGGTTAGACCAAAGCGATTAGTTGTGTCAAGGGAATCATCGAGCTGAGTACACGCGAAAGTTTTGGGGTCGACCATTCCCTTCTGATAAGGGTGGAAAGGTCCCTTCAGTCGATCAGACACCGATGCCAAAACACAGTTACCTGGACTACCATCAGCTTGCGGAACTACATGCTCTAGCTACAAGGCGGAGGAAATGTGGGAGCGACATTGCGTAGCCTTGGAAGTCTATCGACCGATATTTTTAAGCTGGAGGCGCCAAATCTCCCCAGTATTGCTATCTAAGTCCTAGTAGGAGCTACAAAAAGCTTGGGGATCCAGAAAGGGCGGTAGCTCTAGTATCCAAGCATCCCTACACAGTTCCAGCTCGCATAATTGCAATATTAGGACTCGACCCTTTCTGTGCCAGGGTGGAGAACGAGACCAATTCAATAGACGTTATCACCTTCTTGACGGAGTGCCAGGACCTAAATACAGACTTAGAGAGGGTCAGGCGCACCATTAAGAGTTCTTACGACCTAGAAGATAAAGCTGTTTAAGTTCAACGACTCTGTAGCTAATGCAACCTGTACATCTAGCAAGGGCAAAATCACAAGAGAAATATCGATGATACCGAGAAGCTTTTCAGCCAAGTTCTATAGGTTGTTGATACTTACTCGTAGCAGTTACGATGGCCCGCTTCGAGACCTGGGCAGGTCATACCAAGCAGATCTGGGCAAGGCTCCAATTCCTCAGAGGCTAATACGCCCTGACGGTGGAGATGAAGCTCCAACACTTACGAGCGGCGGTGGTCATGAACGAGGAAGCCATAAAGTTGTATAGCGCCGCTTCTCTTTCCTTCCTCGTAGGAACTGCTCGGTAGCAGCTTGCGGTGTGCCATGAGAAGCTATGGCGGGCCAAGGAAGATAACTCCGGATCAGAACACTCTGACTTCTCCAAGGCGGTCACCTTATACTAGGAAGCTAGAGAGCTTTTAGAGAAGTCTAGCAATCATGCAGTAGGCGCATTGAACGCTAGGCTTATTTTGGGGCTCTGGATATCTAGATTCCTAAAGGCCTGAATTATATGCGCATGAAGATGTCAGGGTTCTTCTGTCTTCGGAGCGCTAAAAGCTACTCTCACATAGAAGAGGCCCAAAGATGCCTCGACGAATTGGACAATATGGCAGCTTCAGACAGAAATGACCTTTCGGTGCTCAACGACTGCAAACAAGCAATTATAGCCAGCCAGACAATTAATGAGGCCAACGGAAGCTGTGAAATATTCGACGTGGCATTCCGATTGTACGATGAAATAAAGGATCTGCAAATCTTGTGGCGCTGGGTCCAGAAATCGAAGGCTCGAAGCATCTCTAACGCCCTTAGTCTTGGAGTAAACATGCCTTGTTTCTTGAAGGAACGACTGAATCAGGACCCAGTGGCAGTAAAATGCGCTAAGAATCGAAGGAAAAGGAGTATAATACCCGAGTCGACGCCGTTTACGGCTCGAGGCGATGCGCTAAGCCTCTTTTACGAGATTCGAATAAATTTTATTATTATTAATTACTTATAAATAATTAATTAAATTAAAGTTTGTAATTAATACTTATAACAACTATTAATTAAAGTATTTCCTTATTATAAATTACGCTTAGATATCTCTTTTATACAACGTTTTAAGAGGATTCTTTTTATTTAAGGTAGTTTATGAATATATACTACGTATAAATTAAGATTAGAAAATTAATTTATTGAGCTTAGTTACTCTTATTAATAAGTTAAATGCTTAATAAGTTATTAACTATACTTAACGTTATAAAAAAGCGTAAGATATAGCTTGGTTAAGATTTATTACAAAGATAGCTTAGTTTTATAACGGCTCTCGCCGCGAAGTTGATTTTAATAAAGAAAACCTGGTATGGCTTAATATGCGCTACTTTAAGATACTTTGTTTATTTAAGAAATTATATATATTAATTAATAAACTGTTTAAAATACTTAAAAGGGTAAGAAATTTGTACTACTTAAAACTCTTAGTAGGTATAAACGTTTATAACATTTTTCTAATTAATAAACTACGTAAAAATACTAATAATCCCTTACCAAGGCAAGCCAGAATAAGATACCCTCTTATTAATTAATATTACGAGTAATAATAAAAAAAAGTTAAAAGAAGTACTTGCTTATTATAAGAAGGGCAAAACTCTCTTTTACCATATTACTTAACTTAATTAAAACATTAATCTAAATTAATATAACGCCTTTAATTTTATGTATACTTTGTATAAAGTCCAAAAAATTTATTTTAAATACTTTAAGTAAGTAAGACACTTTATTAAGTTACTCGAACAAATTAAAACATAAGAAAATAGTATTAATAATTAAAATAACTTTAATAGTAATAAAAAATAAACTAATACTTAAAGATAAGTTTTTTTTGAAGAGACGGGAGTAGTATAACGATTAGAAGCGCTTAAAGCCCTATTTCCGGTATTTTCACGTAACTAAGTATTACTAAGATTAAATAAGCTTGTAGTACTTTTCTTTTATATATAAAGCTCTTTTTTCTTTACTTTTTTCTTACTTAATTATAAATTTTTAAGAAACTTTTGTTATCTTTATAACTATATATTAATATATAAGGCTATTATTATACGTGACTATTTTTTTTTAAAAAAATAATCGTTATATAAAAAGAAATAGAAATAAAAGGCAAAGGAATAAAGGTAAGTAGTAAAGCAATTAATTAAGCATTTAGTTATAGTAAACTTAAATATTTTAAAAACATCAAAACCACGCTCTTGGCCAGCGAAGCTTAATGCACTTAAAGCTAAAGTAAAGAACAAATGCGTGCTACACTAAAAGCTAAGCAACATACTTAAAAAACTTTTTTTAATTGTTAGGTTACCTTTGGGAACTTTTTATCGTACGTACTCTAATCGTAATAAGAGAAGATACGTGGTTATTACGTAAAAGTTGGGGACGACAAAAGATTAAATTACTTACACGATATATCTATAAAATTTAAGTTAATATAATACATAAACTTAGTTTTAATACATCTTTAATATCAAGTTTTTTTTTAATTATATGTTTATTTTTCGTGAAGTAATTATTATAAAAGATCAAGTGCAATTTGTTGTTAAGGCGGGAGTTATAATCGGGGTGGGATTATATAAGGAAAACTGATTATTATCGTAACAATCTAATTGAAACTTCTCTCAGATTTGTCAAAGAGAAGAGATTCGTCGATTGTAGTGGTCTTTAAACCACTTAATTATTTCTTGAATCTTTTTATTTAATATCTCTAAAGGCGCACTAGGAGTTTTTGCTTATCGATCGAGTTTATCGATAAAATATTGAGCTAAAGAGCGTGGGATACCAAGTTTACATACTACTGCACGTTAAGAATAGCCTTCATCGAAGAGGGTTTTAAAGCGCATACGGGTTAGAGTCTCATGTGTCCAAGGCATTTTAACAATGTTTGTTTACCGTTGTACAAATCAGTTTGGAGCAGTTATTAAATCAATGAACGGGGCATAGGTTCTACGAGTTTTGATGAGGCTCACCGCCCGGCAGGGGCGGACGAGACACACCTGGAACCCCCTTCCATACATCACCATCGCGACGGCGGGATAATAAGACAGAGTCAGTCAAGTCCTAGCGCAAGGCGTACCTCCTGGCGTGCTATGCAGAGTGTTGAACAGTAACTGGTCGCTAGGCCTGCGCGAGCCTGCCTCAAGAAACGTGGTCCTCCCTGGTTGGTCAAAGGCTTACCTTTGTTACACCACATTTTCTCGTCTTTCCAGCTGTGCAGGACTTGGCCGGAGGCTGCATGCAGAAGATTGGCTTTGGATATTTTATCTGGGTTGGTTCGCTTCCATGATAATGCAGAGCCTGCAGGCAGGCCGCAGGACCGCTGACGTGCACAGCCTCGAAGCTGCAGCATTTATCTTGCCGGCCTCGATAGTCTGCTAAGTTCTTTCAGCTTCATCATTTGGCTATTCGTCCCATCCCATCCACTGCTGACGCCCTTCATTGTCCTCCCGTGGGTCAGCATACGGAGTATTTTCCTACAGTCAACAAAAACGGGCCGATGGATCCGATCACGGCCGTGGGCTTCGCTGCCAGCATTCTCACGTTCATTGACTTCTCATACCAGATCGTTCGCGGTACTTATGAGGTAATCAAATCTGGAAGTACTGCGGAGAACGCTCATGTGAGCGTTGTGACCGCGGATCTAGATAAATTCACCAAGGAGCTAAGCCAGCGCCCACCTGGCTATTCAAAGCACGAGGAAGCTCTGAATACTCTCGCCACAGAATGTCAAGGCGTCTCGGATGAGCTGCGGAAGCTTCTGGATCGTGTCAAGACCAAAGCTGGGAGTTCGAAATGGAAGAGTATTACAGTCGCTCTACATTCCATGTGGAAGAAAGGAGAGATTACAGAGTTGGACAACAGACTTGGTAAATACAGGTCGGAAGTCTTGCTTCGATTGGTCCTAATTCTCAAGTAAGTGTGTAACTGAAGCTGGGTTGCAATTGAGTTTTAACAAAACGTTTAGCGAGCGACAGGTGTCTGTCCAGGTTGAGCTAAACAACTTCCAGTCCATGTCACAAAAACAAGCGTCAGATGCCGTGAGACAGTTGACGAACCTCCGTGATGATGTTCTGAAGAATATGGAAAGCAAAATTCAAGACAGCAATCAATCACTGTCGCTTGAACTTAGCGAACAGTTGCGTCTCATCAAAGACATTCGCAACTCGGTCGATACATTACTTGAACCATTGGTCGTGCCATCTCCTGACATGCGGGTACTGAAGCAGCTCTACTTCAACACAATATATTCTCGAGAGGATGTGATGGAAAAGGCCGGGAGTGGCACGTTTGAGTGGATCTTGAAAGAAGACTCGAGCGACAACGGACAAAATACAAAGTCCGATGAAGATGAAATTGAAGATGATGACTTAGCCAAGTTGGTAGAGGATACCAAAAAACTACAATCGAAGTCGCGAACTGCATTTCTTACATGGCTGCGAGAGGAGAATCGAGTTTTCCACATCTCCGGGAAGCCTGGATCCGGCAAATCGACGCTGATGAAACTTCTTGTTGATCATCCTCAAACTCGCGTTGAGGTGAAGAAGTGGGCAGAGGGGAAGCAACTCATCTTCGCTCACTTCTTCTTTTGGAGATCCGGGGATAAGCTCCAGAGGTCACTGCCTGGACTATACCGTTCAATCCTTTTCGAGGTCTTGAAGCAGTGTCCCGACCTGATTAGAGAAGTCTTTCCCGAAGCTTATGCAGCATTTTCAAAGACTGGGCTAGGAGGTTCCATTGATGAACTCTTTTTCCGGCCTACGGACTTGGAGAATGGCATGAAACTACTCATCTCCAAATCACCATTCCCAGGATATCGATTTTGCTTCTTCATCGACGGACTTGACGAGTACGGTGAAGATGGCGTGGATGGCTTAGACCACGAAGATCTTGCAAATGACCTCAACGAATGGGCTTCTAAAGAAGATATCAAGATCTTAGTTAGCTCGCGTCCACACAGAGAGTTTCAAGAAGCATTTTCGGAAGATCGCCGCATTAGACTGCATAGGCTCACGAAACCCGACATTCTACGATTTGGACGAAACATGTTCAGAGAGCATAAATGCTTCCTCGCTGTCCAACATTTCTATAAGAAATTAACTGCCAAGGTGGTCAAGTTGTCCGATGGTGTCTTTCTTTGGGCCCGTCTCGCCGTACGTTCTCTGGTTATGGCTGCTTCGCGTATGGCTCCTGGGCGTAAGGATGCAGACGATTACTTAGACAAACAACTGGAGAACTTACCTAGGGACAACATCAACGCCCTGTACGAGAATATACTGGCATCCATCATTCCTGGTGATCGACAAAAGGCATTCAAGATGCTACTACTTGTGTCCGAAATGTACTCACTTCCGGCCGTTTCTTTAACGTGGATTGACAAACTGGACGATCCCACATTTCCAGCATCGTACCAAATCCAACCGTACACTGACAATGAAATCAAAGAACGGCAAGCCACGGCAGAATCTGAAGTTGAAGATCTCACAAAGGGTTTACTTGAAGTGGCGGAATCTCGCTATGATAAGGATAACCTGTTCTTCGTCAAGAGAGTCCATTTTTTTCATCGGACGCTAGGGGACTTCGTGAAACAAAGTAAACAACTACGCGATTTTTCAGCTGAATTCCCAAACCTCGTGGGCGTTGAGGCAAAAGCTCGAGTCTATTTAGCCGAATTCTGGTTTGCAAAGACAGAATATGTTAATGGGAATGGTGGAATTTCAAACCTCCTCGAGCTGGAGTATCCCTGTGGACCGTCTCGAGATGCACAATTAGACGCCTATGAAAGAGTTGTCTCTTATCATATTCAAGCAGGCTGCGATTTCCTCCCGGGGAGCACAACCAACCCGCATTCTGCAGCTAGTTTTGGCTTCGACCAACCTGGGACCTTTATGTCTTTCATTCACAATATCACATGGCTTTTGAATGATGTCGAATATGTCCGTCGGACAGTGTCGAAAAATCCCGATCTTCTTCTCGCCAAGGATGATCTTTCTCTTATTGTGTCCGCGTCTCTAGCATGGGAAGGCGACAGCTCAATGCTTAAGATGCTTCTGGATCTTGGAGCCTCCCCGAATGAGGAAGTCAAGGTCAAAGTCAGGAAGCACGAAACCACAGCGTCAGCCTGGACAATATTTTGCATCTGCTTTGCAGCTACTATGATCAGCACGAAAGCGGACAGGCACAAAGATCGTTTGTGTGGTAGACTCGAACAGTTTCTTGCTACGGGGGTGGTTGATACAAATTGTGTGATCCTAGTAGCACCAGGGAGGAGGCCTGAAGATTATGAAGGACCTCCAACTCACCGCATCTCTTTGCGGCAGCTGGTGCAACAGTTGGAGCCAGCCAATGGAGAATCTTTGCTCAAGATGATGAATGGTCCTCGGAAAGGGGTGCTGACTAGCCTGCGAGACGCATGGGGATATTTGACGTCTTCAAAATCGGACAGTCCGTCTATAGAGGCTCTATACCCTCCGTTTGACCTCAGCATGCAGCCCCCATTGCCGCCACCAGGAGATGACGCCGATGATAGATATGGCAAGTATATGTTCTTCGTTCATTCTGTTGAATTGGGGGATACTCGGGTGATGGTGCCGCATCTGAAGTTGAGGTTGTGTTGAAGAACAGGATTATTAGTGAGTTCTAAATGCTATGTCGTGTGTAGTGTATAATCTTCAAAGGGGACTTGTTGTTTGAAGCTTTAACCACGTCTTATAAAGCTGAAGGTAATCCGAGAAGCTCGTCGTTACATGCTCGAGATATACCCCTGCTATAGATAGAGTAAGTAGTAAATCGTTGAGTTCCTTAACAAGTGCTATAGTATTAGAATCTGTCTTATTGGTCTTTTTTTTGCTCTTACTATTAATTATACTAGTATACCCTTTTCGATACTCTTATTACTTAATATCTTAATATATTAGACTTAATTTCTAAACCTTCCTTAATATTTAGTGTAACGCTTGCTCTAGAAAGACAGTAATCACGTGTAATAATAGACTTATATATTAGTATATAATATATAAAGATAACAAGAGTCTCTTAGAATTTATAATCGAGTAAAAAAGAAGGTAAAAAGAAAAGAGATTTATATATAAAAGGGGAGCGCTATAAACTCGCTTAATTGTAGTAATACTCGATTAAGCTAGAATACTCGAAATGAGGCTCTGGGCGCTCTTAACCGTCACACAGCGTATACTCGTTCGCCCTTTTGATTATAACTCAACGAATATACCTCTAAGCATAACAAAAGTTAGACCATTTATTTAAAAGCGCAAAGTGGCAGCTTTAATTTAATACCTTTATAAAGTGTTTTGATTATTACGGTATTAAGTTATGTCTGAGGGCGCGTTAATGGTAAATGATGGAGGGGGGAACTTGAGAATTAAAAGTAGTGGGGTTGCAAAAATAGATTACTAACATACGTTATACAAAGAGCTTGTACCGAGTCTTTACCTCTCTTCTCGACATTCTGTAGTTTACTCTTTCCTAAGTTTCAGTCAATCTTTCAAACCACGTTCCCTGGTTCCGCACTTTTTGGTTACCCGTGACATTGATAAGAAGAGTACCCATCAATTGGTTCCTGAAATCTATGTGGCTTTTAAAACTCATGGCTCTAAGCTTTGGTATATTTTTATATAGAGCTAATAAATAATAGTTTGATTAAGGCTATTTTTAATAGCCAATGATTAAGTACCTGGCGCCATTCACGCTTTAAGTCCCCCCCCACCATTCCGATCACCCCCCCATTCCGATCACCTCGCTTAGCACACCGCTTTTTTACTTACTTACTTTTAATAATTAATAATTATCTTATTTTCTTATCGATTTTCTTGATTTTTGGAATATCAATTGAGACGATCATCATGCCAAAATACACTGAAGACGATATAGTTTTGGCTATTAATGCGGTCGAAAATGGCAAGTCCTTACAATGTGCCGTAAAAGAGTGGGGTATACTATACTCTACTCTCCATAGTCGATATCACAATACAAACGCCCATTAACAAGCTGCTAGTCATTTACAAAGGCTACCTACAGTGTTAGAAGAGCGTCTTACACATTAGATTTTGACTCAGGAGACATTGGGGTTTAGTGTTACTTATACGCAAGTACGGCTTTTTGGGACCCGACTTTACATACTTTAAGGAGACCTTACACTACTCGGAAAACGATAGGTACAATGATTTTTCAAGCGGAATCTTATTCTTAATACTAAGAAGTAGTATTCTATTAATTCTATACGTGTCAATAATGTAACTACCGATGTTATTAAGGCCTTAGTTCTACAAATTAGAGGTTCTAGCTATTAAGGCTATTTTACCTGAAAATCGATAGAATATAGATAAAGCAGGAATTATAGAAGGTTTTAGAGTTAATAACTTAGTTATTAGGCATACGAAACGGCGTTTTGTTCAGCGGAAACAACTTAGTTCTCGGAATTAGACCTTATTTATTAAGTGTATCTCTGTAATAAGTAAGAAAACGACTCCACTTGTGATATATAAGGGGAAATTAGTTCAATAATAATAGTTTCTAGTAGATCTCAACGAATTTAAGTCCCTGCAATTTATAGTAACAGAGAATAAGTAAACAGACAATACTACCGCATTAAAATGGCTAGAAAAGGTCTTCATTCCTCAAACGCAACCACGTGACGGAGAACCCCGATTATTAGTCTTGGACAGCTATAGAAGTCATAAGACTACGGAATTTATGTAAAAGTACTTAGAATATAATATATTTGTATTGTTTTTACCTACACATACGTCACACGTCTTATAACCTTTGAATTTATCTATTTTCTCTCCTCTTAAGGCATCTTACCGGAAACACCTCAATTTATTGACATGCTTCACTGATTTTACACTAATTAGTAAGCGCAACTTTTTGATATACTATTATAAAGTACGCCAAGAGAGCTTAACGGCTATAAATATTAAAGCTAGTTAGAAAGCTACTGGCTTATGGCTAGTAAGTATAGTAAAACTATTAATGAGCCGATTACTATTAGAGAATAGTAATTAAGAGCTAGAAACTAGTGTTTCTAAGGACCTTTAGACTGTTAAGGAAGTGGAGGAATTATTAGTTATTTGGTTTACGCCGAAGGCTAGCAAAGAATTCAGGTTATAACTTAATACTTTGTCTAAATCATTATATAATAACCCTCTAACACGTCGACTACTCTTTAAAAAAGCTATTAAGGCTTTCGATTAAAAGGACTTTGCTCTTAGCTAGGTAGAGATGAAGATATAGTAATTGGAGGCTAAATTAAATCAATTACAACTACGGAAAAACCGGAAGGTGTAAACTAGTCTAAATTCTAAGTTTATAAATATTCAGGCTATCTAAAGAGCTCAAATTGTAGCTGGAGATCAAGAAATTGTACTTATTAATTCAGATTTAGTAAGAGATTTTAATACTACAGAAGATTACATAGAAATTGAAGCGTTGTAGAGTTATTAAGTGTTATTTATAGGTGGTAATAAAATTGCGGGGTGATCGGAATGGGGGGGTAATCGGAATAGTGGGGGGGGGGGACTTACGTGACACAGACCAGCGTTCTGAATAGTCAGGTGATCAATCTCGTCAACTACTCCATATTATATCCATCCGCAATTTGCAGGAATTAAGAGTATTTTCGTTATAGAATTACCAAAGGGAGCTCGTGTAGTCTTACTTTAGAAGAAGTCTTCTTGGGCCTCTTCCTTAGCTTATTAATTCGCGGATTACTTGATATAAACAATAATATTATTAAAAAACTAGTTTAATCTTTTTATTTGATATATTAACTTAAAATTCCTATACTTCTCAAAAGAGTCAAGTATAAATATAATATAATAAACTTTCAGCTAAGGGAACCTAAGAAATTTTGACCACCAGAGCAGGTATACTTCTTTGCCCTTCAAGATACAGAAATTTCCTAAGCTATTTCTCTTAGTGCCAAATATAAATTCCTTGTGCTGCTACTTATCTAGTTCTTTGCTGACTAGAAAGCAGTGCTTTTTGGTGGACTCGCAAAATGCTAAAACTCGTCGATTGACTAAGCACTGTCTGCAAGGTACGCACTAATAACTGTGAACTGTCTATCCAACATCCAATGGGTTCGTCCAACGGACTCGGTAATGTAGAAGCAGAAAGGTTCTCCAAAGGCAAAGTTGTTGTTCCGGATGCCCCGAGGGTTATCTCGATCGCCTGTGTCTAGAGTATTTCAATATTCAGGAATTCATACACCAAATGAAGGAGTCAAATTACAAACACATGCCTACCCTTGGCATGGCAGTCAGCGGTGGTTGGTACGGATCTGGGTATACGAGAACTAGGGTCATCCAAGCAATAGACTCAGGCCATTCGATAAGTCAGTCAGTCAGTCATCAGCTGAGCTAAGAATCTAGCTGAATGGCTTACAGGAAATCGACAGTTGATTAGCTTAGCTGATATGCTTATAAGCAGCTTATAAGCTAGTCTAAAAAGAGTTTATTTACTGAAATCGATAGGTATAGTATTCCAAGATCTCTCTAATTGTATAGTACCTCTCCTTTACTAATTCTTTAGGCATTCTTAGTACTATAGTATAGTACTAGTGAGTTTGAGTTGTATAGAGTAGTCTATAAAGTACAAGAAGAAAAGACACGTTCACACTTCGCACTTATTATAAGTATAAAAAGGAAATCAAAAGCTATTTGAAAAAGCTGTAGCCACTAGGCCTCTTTTAATAACTAATACGCTATAAGAGACTGATTTATTAGTGCTTCTTTAAGGTACTAAGTCAACTAATCTTTGCGAGTCGAGGACTTATTACGAGAGGCTAAAGGTAGCGCCGGCGCTAGTTAATTAAGAACGGAGTCTATATAAGAACGCTTAGCTAGAGGTTTAGGAGATACTTTGTTCCTTGCGGCAGGGCCACCTAGATCTTTATACTCTCGTAGCTAGAGGCTTCGTAGCTTAACTTTCCCTTCCCTGACGAATTGAGCTATTAAAGGGGTATTCTAATATTAATTAAAGTAGGCCTATTTCTATCGAGGGTAGAGTACTAGCGTAGTTATCTAAGCTATTAAAGCGTCTGTTTTTGAATAGTATTCTTTAGTCTTCCCCTAAGCGTATGTACTTGAGCTTTATATGCCTTTATAGTTATTGAATTCGCTATTCTTCGCCTTCAATTCGAGAGCCTTAAAGTGAAAGAGTATGTGTTCAAATACAAGTAGAATTTCCTATAGAGCTCTATTCGACGCGTGTTTGCCACCTTCTTAGAGATCGGCGTTTCCTTTTAGGCTTTTTGTAAAGTGAAATAGAGGCGTTAGGTGGTTTGTTATTAAGGTAAGAGCTTTCTATTCGTCGTCGCTGAGGTAGTCGTTTTAGAAGACCTCTAAATTAAAAGCCTCCTTAGAAAGTCGTAGTCTGTAGGCGTATATATTAAGAGCCTCTCGTAAGTAGAGAGTACGTTGAATTATATAATATGAGGCGTTCTAGCGTATTCCTCTATCTAAAACGACCTTTTATTACTTGCTAGTGGCTACCTTTATGTTATATTCTTTCTGTAGATTTAAGAATAACTTAGTCTTTTTTCTAGACGTTATAATGTGTGTTATTAGGTTGTGTAGCTTTCTAAGCTCTCCGCGACGCCTTTATAAAGCTCTCTTTTACTTTGGCCCTCTAATTATATATTCGTCTTTAAAACTCGTGGAATCTTGGCTAAAAAGGTATTACTTAGCAATTAAATTAATAACGTGACTAATATAACGTAATCTCCGTTCCTTGAGGTCGAATTGAAGGCTCTTACTAAGCTCTATAAGTGTAGTATTGTTATTAGTTGCGTTATTAAGGACGAAATAGTTAAGGCGCGAAGAAGTAATACTAAATCGCGTGAGAAGTGGGAGAAGCACCAAAGCTTGATCTAAGAAAGTGAGCGAAAGTAGTAATACAGAGAGATTCGTATTACTAACACTAGTCTTGCTGTACTTTAGAAGCTCTGGCAGCCTAATTAGGCGTGTAATAGCTGTATTTAAGGAGTTAATGAAATGAACTATAGCCGTAATAACACTTAGCCTCTCTCCTTTAGACCCCTAGTTATTAAAAGAGACGTGTATCTTTGACTTGGCGGCTTAGAGCTCTTGTATAACCTAAGGCTCAAAGAATGTAAATATATCGTGTATCTATTAAGCTATAGTTGAGGCTAAATTAGGGAGAGCTTTAATAGTAGTAGAATTAGCGATATATAGCAATTTTTTAAGGTATAACGAGACAGCCTTTTAGTGTTTAATACTATTTATAATAACTTACTAGAGGAAGGCGTTCTTAAACTCTAGATGGCGAAATAGTATGATTTTGGTGTATTCTTTATTAATAACCCTAGAAGCTTGTACTCCTTGGATTTCCTGTGGATTTGAAGGTAAAGGAGGGAGTTTAAAGGTATTACTATTACGATTAAGGTAATAGACTGTGAGTAGGTAGTTTTGGACGTTTCGGAGTGTATTAGAAAAGAAGGTAAACTCCTTATATTTGTTAAAGGTAGTATTATAGTGACCTAGAAATTAGACTTAAAAAGTAATAGTAGACTAGATAAATACATATAGCGTTTATAAGACTAAAAAGTAGGCTTTTTAGGCTTATTAGCTTTAATTAAGAAGTATTTAAGCTACTATACCTATTGAGTTTGTGGTCGTTTAAGCACAGGCGCCAGGCTCCTTCTAGGAGGTAAATTAGCTATAACTACTGGCCGATCGTCCCATAGAGGCTCTTTAAAGCTATACGGCGAGTAATCGAGAGGAAGATCTTGATTTTGAGGCTCGTAGGGGTTATATTGAGTGTTGTATATAGGCGTAGGAATCTTATAAAGGTCTTTGGGCCGCTAGAGTATATTTGGCTAGGGAGCTATTATACGTTAAAACGCGCTCTATAAAGGTACTAAAGAGCTCGTAGATAGTAAAGATAATGTTTGTGATATATTATTACTTAATTTAATAGGAGAAGACAGTTAAGACATGTTTAGTAGAGATATAAGAGATTAATTAACGTAGTTGAGGCTAAATAGACGATATTCTAAAGATATTAAGGTTACCGGAGGTAGTTTTTCCGCTCCGGCTTGGCGAAAACCCCAGGAATTCGGCAAAAATCATACTAAAACACTATGTATTCTACCCCTTAAACTAACTCCAAAATCCTGTAATATAATGGCGCTAGCTTATAAGCCGCTTATAAGCAGCTTATGAGCTTACTGACTTATATAAATATATCTCTTCGCTGATTGGCTTACAGGAATGGCTTAGCTGACTGACTTGCTTATAAGCTAGCGACTTAATGGATGGCCTGAATAGACTCACGTCTCCTTTCTGCCAACGAGGAAAAGTCAGGTGACTTGCTTCAGAGCTTAACGTATCTTACCAGGGCATATTTTCCAACCGAAACAGAAAACAATGTGGCTGACACACTCATAGCAATCTAGAGGCGGATTTCCAGTCTCTGCATTCCCAACCCATAATTTCCCGATTCCAATGACCTCGTCGAGACCCGGATCTCACAACAGGCTGCGCAAAATGTGCTCTCTGATAACTCGACTACCGCTGGATTATTTGCATCCATGTTCGTAGGCTTGAGTGAGAAGTACAAGGCCGGATTCGACATCTCAACGTCCGATTTTCTAGGTCGTGATTTGCATACGAGCTCTTCCCTGGTGCGAGAGGTGGTTTGGGTGTGACTTGGTCGAGCATCAGGAACCAAAGCAAGTTTCTTAGTCATGAAATGCCGCTGCCTATGGTGCAGGCAATTCCCTTGGAAGTGGATGATCCTGCTTATTACGGATATAAAGTCCCAGCTGCGGACTCTCCTTTAGTTAGTTGGTACTTCAGAACCAAAATTCCTTGAGAGCTGATTCAAAGACCTAGTATGTGTTTACACCTTTTGAGTTCGAGTCTTGGGATGGTTGGATTGCTGCCTTCATGGCATTATGCCGATGGAGTGGACGGGAACGCGATCAACAGCTGGGACACTGGTGAACAGCAGTGCTTGTGTGCGCGGTTTTGATGGAGCGAGGCTAGAATGTCTTGCTTCTACAACCCAAACCTTTACTCCCATGCTAATTCAGCACAATAGCTTCATAATGGGGAAAGCTGCTTCTGCTTTCAGCTTCTGGAAATCGAGGACATCTCCAACGACACATTAGCCCCATCCTCGAAGCGATCACTCTCTAAAAATTCAAACGCAATAGCGGAGAAATTTATTTGACGGGACGAAGGTCAAATCTTATTCCCAGCGACTCAAGTAGCGGAGATTGTCGAGTCAATCTTTCAATCTCACAACACCCAACATTGCATTCCCCTCATAGCCCGATCCATTCGTCGGCTTCAATACAAGCCCGCTAACCACCAAAAAAGCCCAAGAAATAACCTTCGTCGACAGCAGCGAGTCCAACCAATCCATTCCCCTCTGGCCACTCATCCGGCTCATCCGCAACACAACCATCCTAATCGCCTACGAGGACGGACCTGACTCCCTCCCATACGGTTGGATCAGCGGCGCTAACATCTACAATACCCACTAGTCGCCAACGCCTCCAGACTCCCATTCCCTATCATCCCACCAGTCAAAACGATGCAGAATCGGAACTACACGCTAAAACCCACCTTCTTTGGCTGTGACATCAATCTCACTACCATCAAATCCACAGAGTCACCAATCGTGCCGTACGTAACTAGCGCCCCATATCTGCGTACACGAACTATACCTAGACTAGAGGAGCCGGTGCTTTCGATGCTGCACAGTTTAATGAGATTTTCGTGTACTCGTTTAATCTGCTTACTCATGGAAATAGGACTTTACATAAAGAGTGGACTGCTTGTTTGGGATGTGCGCTTATTGGTAGGAGTTTAGAGATGGTAGGGATGCAGAGGACGAAGCAGTGTGAGAGCTGCTTAAAGAAGCGTTGCTGAGGTAGGACGTTTGATGAAAGACGGCCGGTGGTGTTGGATCCGAGCTTATTCACGGATTCGGGTTTGTCGTATGAGGGGAATGCTAGGAGTCCATTGTAGCAGAAGTGAAGAGTGGTTTGGGAGCTGTGTTCCCACCTATGACTACAAGCTATATCCATTTATACGATAGGGCCGCGGAGTGAGCGTCGCCGGTCCAGCTGCTTGCTGCTTGGTGATACATATGTTGAGAACGCTTCAAGAGATAGACACAACAACCTAATCTCCAAGTAGAATTTTTAATATTTTTTAAAAAATTTAGTTGAATGTCATCAAATATGCAATTATAATTGAAAACAATGAAATTGATTCACGGTGAGGACTGCGTTTTTGAAATGTTCGCGCTCGGGAGTTTTAACCACCCTGGCTTAATCTCGGCTTTATAGGCTTCCAATTAAGGCCTGGAGGTTAACAGAGGGTGTGGTGCATAGTAAATAGCTTTTCACTCAAATGACAACTAATAATAATTCCGAAAGTAAGGAGGTACGACTAGAAAGGGCTTAGCGCTGCGGCGCGAGGCATATACGCTAAAAAAATATATGCGATTTCATATCTTACTGTTGGGCCCCTTTTCGCGCTAGCGTTTGATTGGTTCGAAAAAATGCGTTTTAATTGGGTAAAAAAATGCACGTGTTTCCTGCATACATACCTGAGGCTTTCTCTTCGTACCTCCTGGCTCTCTTCACCCTCGAGAGAACAAAGGGGGATGGGAGGGGAATCTGAGGGGTGGGGCTAGGGCACCCCCTAACAAGTTTTTAACGTACCTAATACTAAATCAAGAAGAATAAATATAAGTAATGCCAAAGAGAGAGCTTTCGGGGTCGTGCTAGCTAGGCTAGCACACAGGTTTGCCGTTATGGGCTTCAGACACGTGAAAGGCCAACGCATCACGCTAATTATGAATCCCCACACTTCTCGCTTGAGAAATCTATCTTTGTATGAGCTTCTGATCGGCCCAGACGCCCTGCCTGATATCAGCTCCCTTTAGATCAAAAATCAATCAAACTATTATTCAATCATGTCGTTCAACACAACCGATCCTACACCGAGCACAACAAGAATGTGTGATATCTGTTCCCAAATCCCTTTCGACGCGGAAGATCCCCCTTTTGGGAGTTATCGTGGTGGACGATATGAGTGGCCATTGGGCATACTTGATCGAATTAGGAGGACGACGGACTGCTCACTCTGTCGGCTTATCGTTCTAGCCGTCTACGAAACACAACGTGGATGGTCGGGCGTGCTGAGTGGAGAGATTACCCTTGAGTGGATGCCATTCATGGGTCCTGGTGGAGGGTTCCAAGTTACAGGGTCAGGGTGGCTCGGCTACGGCACCACCATCAACTTTGTGAACCAAGCTCTTCCCGGACGGCCTGCGTCCCTGTCTGGAGTCTGTTCATTTATCCCCATCGCCGAACCACAGCTAGACGTGACCCGGGCTCGCGGTTGGGTCACAGCTTGTGAAAGTAATCATGGAGATGCTTGCAACCCCAGATGGGATCAGTCCATCGGACCTTTCATTTCTGGACTCGATGTCCTGCGGCTTATTGATGTGGTCAAGGGATGCCTAGTAGAGCTTCAGGGTCCCTGCAGATATCTAGCTCTCAGTTACGTCTGGGGAGGTGTCAATGGTGTTCGACTTACATCAAGCACCAAGGCTTCCCTAATGAAGGAAGGTGCTCTTCAAACAATACGGCACATCTTACCAAGAACTGTCCAGGACGCTATTGAATTAGTGAATGCACTGGACGAGCGTTTCCTTTGGGTTGATGCGCTCTGCCTCGTGCAAAATGACACAGTTGATATGAGGAGCGGCATCGAAGTAATGGATCTCATCTACGAAAAAGCTTCGTTGTGTATTATCGCTGCCTCTGGAGACACCGCAAACGCCGGTCTTCCTGGCGTTCGTTGGGGTAGCCGGCTCGTTACTAATCACGCCGAACAGATCCAGCCTGGAATCAAACTTGCTGTTTATAATGAGCTTGATCGCATATTAAGGCCGTTGGCATATAATAGAAGAGGGTGGACGTAAGTTGCTTTATCGTTAGTTGAAATTTCGCGGATTGGTCCTAATGCTAACGATTTCCCTAGGTTTCAAGAGCAATACCTTTCTCGTCGCGCTCTTTACTTTACGGATGATCAAGTATACTTTCGCTGTAAAGAATCTACTTGGTCTGAAAATTGCGTCGATCAACTTCCAAAGCCGAACAATATCTACTTCCATACAACTCTACTACCAGAGGTGTGGAAAATGAAACCTGAAGTAGAATATCGCACTATCCTACTCTACTATACCCCACGGGCACTTACCAACCAGGCGGATACTCTACTTGTCATGGCTGGTATTATCAGGCGGCTTTCGAGCAAAATGAGGAGTAGATTCTCCCAAGGAGTACCTGCAGCAGCGTTCGACACGTTCATGATTTTCAGCGCTCATGATTCTCTACTCCGTCGCAGACAGGGATTTCCTAGCTATTCCTGGTGCGGATGGATTGGACAAGTAAACTTCTATGACCCGATCAACGAGAATTGTTGGCTATTCCACAAGACATGGATCATCTGGTACAAGAGAAGCTCTTCGGGTTCCGTCAATCTCGTCTGGGACATCACGGCCAACGAGACATTCCCCACCGCCAACATGGACTTCGTCGGGTACCGCCACAGATTGCCGTTTGGAAGTAGGCATGGGCTGAAGTTTTCTACTTCTAGAACAACCCCTACACATGAATTTTACTTTGAACGAGAATTCCCACCATATCCAATTCTTCAGTTCTGGACTCTTGCGGTCTACTTCACCATCTCTGATTTTGAAGTATTTAGCGCATCAGCGTCTATTCAAGATAAGTTCGGAACTCCGTGTGGTCGCATCGAGATGAATGGATTCGAAGAAACTACTTTTTTTGAAACGAGCGGTCCTCTAGAGTTTATACTTCTCTCTGACTGGGATTATCCAAGGAGTAAGGGGTGGAAGTTTAGGGACAAGGGCAACTCGAACTACCCAGCCAACTCCGCTGAGTTGCCATGCTACCATGTATTGCTACTTGAGTGGATTGGAGGTATTGCAGAGCGACGAGGTCTTGGGGTCATATACCAGAACGCTGTAGAGAGGAGTTTTACTCCCGGACCAGTTTGGAAGGAGATTTTCCTCGCATGAAGAATCTATATCTCCCATCTCGCTGTACCAAGAACTTCTGTCCCTTACAAACTGTGCGGAGTTTCGAAAACACCTTACTACGGATCAGGAAATTTTCTCAACAGAAGTAAATACAATACAACAGTCCCAGGCCATGAATCCACGTTTTGAGGCGGGGGTGGAGATGGAGTGAAGCATCACTGGTTCTACAGCCCTCCAATTGAAAGCTGGAGGTCCTCAGAGTGCACCGCACACAAATATGAAGTCTTCCCCTTTCCTCGTGTGCATACGTGAAGTTTAGGGAATAAGCCACGTTAACACTAGTCGGGGACTTTCCGATGGAGCCTTTAGCACATGAAGCGTCGTACCGCAGAGCCACTGAGCAACAGCCAAGCGTTAAAATTTCGGAGCCAATTTCGTTATATTCCCATGACCGTAGCCTCTAACATTCACAACCCGTATCTCCTTGGTATTACTCTCCTTTCGAGAATGCTTTATCTGGACTAGAAGATCTAGGTTTAGTTTATTGTCGTAGTTCTAGTTACTTTTATTACCGAGCAAAAAACTTCCTTTTCTCTTTTTTTTGTTGTTGCTTTTTTCTCCGAAATCTGGAGAGATAGATGACTATCGGAGGAACCGTTATCAGTACTAGGACGACTTAGCGGTTCGCTTTGTATATTTGACAAGTGCTAAGAAAATGTAGTTAGGGGTTATATATATAAGTCCCCACCCCACTATTCCGATCACCCCCCCATTCTAATCACCCTTTACACTAAAATTAACGATTTTCACTTAATAATATCCTTTTAAAACGTTAATAAAAGTACACTAAATTAAAAATGTAAGCTAATAGTATATATACGACCTCGCTTATTTACTTTAAGTTAGTTTTAATCAGGTAATTCTTATTAATTTAAATTTTAAAAAACACTATATAAAAGTGACTAAAAGTAACTTTTAATTTTATAATTATAAGTACTTGAAATTAATATATATAATAATAAATAGAGTCCTTATAACACTTTTTCTATTACTAAGTAATTATATTAGTAGTTATATTATAATTTAAAAATAACTGTTTTACAGGGGTCTAAAAGAGTCTATTCTAATATATAATAACAACTACTAATAAAATTATCTAATAACTGAAAATCTCAAATTAGTAGTCTTATCGGTTATAATTGTCCTTTTTTAAAGTATTTATATTCGTTTAATTATAAATTAATTTTAGTCACTTTTGTATAGTGTTTTTTAAATTTTAAATCTCAGAGAATTGCCTAATTAGAACTAGCTTATATATTATACTTAAAGTAATATATATATAAATATTATATGTTATTAATTTTATAAGTTTTTATTAACGTTTTATAAAGATATTATTAAGTGAAAATCGTTGATTTTAGTGTAAAGGGTGATCGGAATGGGGGGGTGATTAGAATAGTGGGGTAGGGACTTATATATTATATTAAAACTAAAAAATTATTATAATTTCTTATTTATATATTTGATATCGAGAAGCTTCGCGATACTAAACCTTGCTTTACAAGAAAGGCAAATGAGAGTAGCGAAAATCCTATTATTAGGTTTATAATAAATTTAAAAGCTACTAATTATGACGAAGTAATTGTGATATAAGGCTATTTTTCGAAAAGAGTCTAGCTAGTAAGGGATAGTGGCGAAAGAGTTTTAGATATTAATAGTTTTAAAAACAAATTTTTGGGGCACTTGTTTATGTAGTCGTAGTATAATAAATTAAAGCAATTGAAGCGATAAAGGAGATAATATTATATATAAACTTTAAACAGGATTTTATTCGGCTTTTATAGATATTGGGTTTTTTTTTGGTTTTTGAATATATCTCTAGAAAGTGTTTATTTTGGGTTCCTTGGGAATTTGGTTGAATTCTCAAATCATGTTCAACCTATAAAGCGCGGTCGAGGTCAACCACCAGGTCCGTCGAAGCGAAGTGGTCCTGTTAATATTGGATTTAAGGATATGCAATCTGCCAAGAAGAGGAGGACGAGACGGAAGACATTTGAAACTCCGAAGCTGGTTGGGGCGAAAGATCGAGAGAAGGAGATTCTGGTGATTGATTGTAGAGTGATGAGGGATATGAAGGTATGGTAGTAGGATATGGAGTTAGCAATGAGGAACCCGAGATGAATCAACGACGTGACAAAGATGCTTTAGCTCTCAACTCTCAACTCGGAAATCACCCCAGCTCAGGATCACATTTGATAGAGAGAAAAAGAAGAGCATATGGAAGACTCTGCTTGTGTTAGCGAGATCGGTTGCACAAGCACTGGCTCTACCGAGTCGGAATGGCTTTTGTCGCCGAGAAGTTTGATAAGGGAGAGTCCTCAGTTACTACTACCACTACTATTACTACACTGCCGGAGGTATATTTCGACGCTCTCGAAAACTGGGAAGCTCAAACTCCACGGGGCGACGTCGAAGGCATATCGAAACGGGAGAGACGAGAGGGTGATGTGAGCTACTAGAAAGATAGTTCTTGAAGTGCTGAAGCCTGTGGGTATGTTTGTCGATAGATTGGGGTTGTGACGAAGTGTGGGGAATGGCATTGTGGATTGTGGTAGGTGAGAAGGGACGGCGAGAGATTATAGTAAATATGAGCAGAACAGGGATGATGAGGAGGGAGTGGTCGAACAAATAGATGGTAAGCCACCGCCTCAAGCCCCCATAGCTTCGAGCTTCTTGTAGACCTCTCTGCAGCGACAGGTTGGCTGACAGCCGTGACAGTCTCACCACCACTCCACCTTGTCCTCGTCCTGTCTGCCCAGCCGACCCGGCCCCTTTTTCGATTGATTATGCTAGGCGGGATACGCCCTGTTGGTAGGATGCAGTTGTTTGCACGCTGGAGTTGTTTTGTAAATCTACTTTTATCTTCGATTTGGTCGTACGATTGTATATTCCGAGCTATCGACATTGCGCTCGCCAACATATCGCTTCTTTGGATGTCTCTCTCATATATCGCTTTCTTGTTATTTTCGACTTTGCGAAAAGGTCCCAACAGCAGAGAAAGGAAGGCAGCGACGAAAAAATCAGGCAGCCTTGACATCCACACGATTAGTATCTTTGATGGCGAAATCAAGACCGACAGGCAACCATTGCTCCGTCCTCTTTCCGCGCAGTCTTGGCAGCTCATATTTCTCATCTCGTCAACATCGCGAATCACTACCACCACAACAACATGTTGTTAAGTGGTATAAAGTCAAATTGGTTTGGACGAGATCGGAAGTGGAAGACAATGCAAATTTAGTGTCAAATCTGGTTCGCGAATTGCTCATCTCGGACCTCTGCTGGTCAGAACCTCCATTGAATCTGTAGAGATCGAATGACATTCCCCGTTCACGGGCGTTCGCAAAAGAGCGTCGAAATCTGCAACCTCCGCTGAACTAACAAGTTTCTCCGGCGGCTTAACATTAAATCATCCTATCCTTCCCCTCCTAAAATTATCAACCCACTTACTAACTAAGGTAGTTTTCGGTGGAACACAAGAGCAGCAAAGGAGAGCTGTCATTCTTTACGTTCCATTGGTGCTTCGGTGGTCTAAATTATCATTTAACCACTACCACCGAGAAAAAGTTCTATGTGCAAATAGCACGTGGAAGCATATCGAGAGTTCGTGCATGGTCTATGAAGCTGGAAGTTATTATTGGTTTGGTTTCAAAAGTGACGGAGGAAAAGCTTTGTCCAGGTATTTGGGAGAACAAGAATCTAGTATCGCTTCCCCCACAAGATGATCATTAGCCGATTAACGTAGCATGGCCCCACAAACTTGAACCCCCCCTCATTTTTCTTCAATCGCAGCACGATAGGGACAGGACATCTCAAGAAGATACATAAGATATCGCCGACTTGAGCTACCGCAGGTACCATTCCCATCCTGTCCCTGTCAGCGACGAAGATCCTACGCCCATTGGTAACTCCAACTATGTCGTGCTGCCACGTCCTATTGTATTGCGTTGTCGTGGATTTCCATATAGCGTGTCCAATCACTTGATCGATACTGTGATGAATAGGGTGAGGTGATCGGGATGTCTCCCAAATAGCAGCGCCTTTGTAGTTCCGACGCAGGCTTGTCCATGTCAGAAAGAAGTCACCTTTGGACAGGGCTAGATCCTCTGCAGTGGTGAACATGACTGGGCTCAGATCAGAGATCTCACCGATCCGGATGCCCCTGACTTTGAGAATGCTCTTCACGCCGCGGATAACTTCCGGGATAGCCGGCCCCGGCCCTCCAGCCTTGTAGTTTATCTGTTCTTGAATCTCCTCAGGCTTATGAAGGATATCGCCGCTTGCAGTAAGCTGCGGGGTGGAGGGTATGGCCTTTCCAGTACTCAGCCATATAGGCACACACCCGTCATCAAAATTCCACTCTGGCACCCAAGATGGAATCGCCTCAGCCGCCAGTGAGTCTGGGTTGTGCGATACCATCGCAAGAAACTGAAGGCCATGACCCGCAAGATGAAGTGCCACTTGGAGGTATAAGTTCCGTTTTGAAGTCGTGTAATCTGGGGGTATGCCAGCCATGTGGGCATCGCGGATCATGGGGAGAAGAGCGAATAATTTGTCTCTTGCATCCGTTGCTCCGCAGTACCGCGAACCGAGCAGCAGGCCAAGCAAATCGGTCGAGTAGTATACCGATCGATCCTTGATTGTGGTCACAAACGGCCAGCGGTCGATATCTCGCCGCCCGAGAATATGCCACCACTTATAGATGTCAAGAGCTGCCCAAGGCGCCTCGCAAGATCCGCAGACAATCGTCGCCGATGCAGCGTTGAAGAGTTCCTGGAGAACCCATATTCGACTGAACCATGGCCTTGCTATCAAGGCGGCGAGAGCCGATATCAGGTTCGGTGCAAGCGGCGTAGACCAGCTCGCTTTTTGGAGCCGTATTTCATTGAGATAGTTCATGGCGTCGCTACTTCGGTCCGCTTCCTCGCCTAGGTAGATTACCACCGCCCTAGCACGTTTATATATTTCGCCTATAATAGAGACGTGTTGGGCCCTCTCTGATAGGTCATGCTGGTTGATGCAGAGTGCATCGTACCAGCGGAAAGAACCCAACAAGTCGTCTACCCCCGGCAGATCCTCGGGCTCGCTAAGACCCTTTCACCGCTCACTTAACAGACCAGTGATAAATTTTAACTAAGTACTACCGAATGAACCTAGTGAACTTGCCTCGCGAATTCCTTCCTCTACAATTTTGTATCCTCACTAATAGACCCGCCCCCGATATCTATAATAATAGCGCACTACGATTCCTTCGTGTTATTAGGGTATATACTACGGCTTTGCTAAGGCTATATTAATAGGAATTATTGGACATGGCTTAAAACATTTACACTGCGGCTAGTAGCTCCGCCTAAGGTGTAGAAGCCGTTTTGGGCCCCCCTCTTGAAAAGGCGGCCATGTTCTTCTCATTCTCTTCATACTTTGCTCTTACGAAAAAGCTATTATATACTCGCTTTTAGAGGCCCGAGTCTATTGCCCTTTCCGCTAGTCTCTTAATTAGGCCTTTCGGTGATATTTATCTAATTTTATTTAGGAGTAGCTTGATTTTGTCTTACTACTACGATAGCTTCGCTGAGGAAATGAAGATTCCTTTGGGAAGATAACCTTAAAGTAAAAAAGGTAAGGGAGGAGAAGGTTATCTCGGAATATGGTTAGAAGCCACTAGACGATAGTCCTGATATTGTAGAAATAACTAAATAATGTCGTAAGAGGCTAATAATAAAGTAAATAAAGTAAGTTTAAATTTTGAGGATTCCTTTCTAATTAATTGAGATTTAGGCTTCGGTTCTACGTCTCTACCCAGCACAAATTACAGCTAATAGCTATACTTTATAATTACTAGAGGAGTGTCCTTGAAATAAACCCGGACAGTATTTAGCTTAACCTCTGCCTTAATAGCGACCTCGCGACGAGTAAGTGCTAGGTCTTCTTGAGGGCCTACGTCGAAGACTCCGTCTAAGAGGTTCATACCCTTACTCTAAAAGAGACTGCCAAGAAGTGGACTATTACCCTGGCTAATTCCTTACTCTAAGTCTAGAGGGGGCTTATTACTAAAGTAATTACTACTGTTCTTAAGTATAAGAGGCAAGAGGACTCTTTAAAGAAGGACACTTAGATATCAAAGTTTATAAATTATTCTAACCGACAAGGCCGAGGACTTATTTTTGAGATTTCTAGGGTTAATCAAACACTAGTACTATTACCCCTCCTTCTTCCCCCCCTTTACTTTACCTTTTCTTTACTTTTTTCTAACTTTTTAGACATTTAGTGGATTTATAGAGCCGGGGCAAAGGAACTTAGCCTTTACACCGAATTAATAATTGAAAAGATAAAGGCGGCGGCAAAAGGCGTTATTAGAATTGCAAATATTATATAAGAGCGACTAGACATTATCCCCTATATACTTATTATTTAGGTCGCTTTCCTCGCTTTACTCGTTCTCGCTAGGATTAGTGGCTTTAGGCCAAAAGCGATCTTGGGTTTTAAGTTTAATTAAGTCTTACTAGCGATTATACGAGATTAAAAGGACTAGTCAAGGACGAAGATCGCGGTTACGTTTCAGATTCTATCGTCAAAACGTGTTAAAGTAGTAAGGGTATAAAAGCTAAATAGTAAGTTTAATCTAAGTCACTTATTCTTTGCCGCACTTGATTCTAATTTACCTTTATAAGATAACATTTATAATATTCTTTATTCTTATTTTAAGTATTTACCTTAGAAGTTTTGTTACTTTTCTTGTTATTATAGTAAATGCGTTTGAGCCAAGCGTCGACTTAGTTCAAACGCTACTTTAGTGACTTAATCTTAAAGAAGTAAACTATCTACCGCTAAAGTAGAAGAAAGAAATTAAAGACGCTCCTATCTTTCCGCTCGATTATGCTACTTTCTAAAGTATATAGCTCTAAGCATGCCCTGCGTTCGGTTTACGGCATAGCCCACGCCTCTATACGCTCAGAGTCGGCGCAGGGATAGATTTAAATAGTAAAATAGCCGATTTCTGACCCCTAACTCCTTCTAATACTAACTATATATCCTAAGCGTACTTTCTAATGTACTGCGTAATTACGTTATATCGAACACGTCCTTTGTATTTCAAAAGAGTTATTAGGCGAAATATATTCGCGTAAATCTTTTAAGACTCAAATTCGAGCATTTATATCTGGACGAAGTGTGGGACGACGGACTCGAACAGGCTATGTGTATAATGTCTTTAAAAAGAGATTTAAACGCTTTAATTCTCTTATCCGAAGAGGATTTATAAAATTTTAAGTTACGTAAAGATATATTTACTTTTTATAAGGAACTTACGAAGGGGAAAGCAGCAAGTTTACTATATTAAACGTGGAATTTTATCTATATAAGACTCCGAAACCTTCTTTAGAATCTTTCGGACTAAGTTATAAAGTTAATAAGGAAAGAATATTTCGAACGAGTTAATTAATTATAGGCCCTTAAATATAATACTTCAGGGGAAGCCGTTACTGCTATAATCCCACGGGTAAAGCACGCCAGACTCTACTATAAGGGAGAGGCTCTTGACGAAGTTACTCGATTTATTCAGCGCTATAAGTGTAATAATAATGAGAGGGAAAAGGTAAAATTGTACTACTAAAAACGATACTTGGAAGTACTTGTCGGATACTTAACTAATTAGCTAGTAGTAACAAAGCCGGAAGATAAGGAGGGAGAAGTAATAGCTGTAGAGCTTACTAGTACTACTAGCTCATCACAAAACGAAAACAAACATATATGCCTCCTATATAAACAATCATTTTTTAGTCGAGGCTTCCTTATAAATTATTATAAGGAGTTATATATTAAGAAAGGGATATTTAATCGGCCATTTTTATGTCCTAAATGCCGTCGAAAACAGGAGCCAGATTATTTAATTATAAGCCCCTCTTCTTGGAGTAGCTATATTAAAGGGACCCACGGCAAAAAACATACCCTGATATTGCGTACGAATCCGCATCTGATTCTAGATCTGAAGAAAGTATGCTGTCCGTTTTGCGGACTATACCTTTCAACAAACGGCTTTGGGATGCACATTAAGGGCCATGTCTGTTGGATTTGACTTCGGTAACTCGTGCCGATTCTACGCTGGAGAACAGCCGAAGTAATCTCCACTGCTTACGCGGCCCGGAAATTACTCTCGTACTCGATTACGTAGTCGTCGAAGCTTCTAGAGAAGCTAATATTGTATATAACTACCGAAGAGCCCTTATGGCTCTTCTCTCAAGCAAGCAAGCAATCTACTTTGTCTCTAATCACGTGTCCTCACCTACTGCGCTTCCTCTCTTCTGATTGGCCCACCTATTCTCACAATGTCCCTGATAAGGCAGCTAGCGTCATTTTCTCGGCACCCTTTCCGTGCCAAAGTTACTGTAATAAATAAGGTAACAAAAATCCGGGGCGTTATTATTAATGGATGTTTAGTTTAGAATAAATATGTCTCACTAGTACACAGCGAGGTTACTTAGACTTAGTTTATTAAAGTATCCTTAAAAAATAAGAAGAAGTACATATACTTCTTATACAAACACTTACTATTACGTCGGGACTACCTTACAACGCATTGCAAGACGATATATATCGAGATATTTGACTAGCCATTTTTATGCCCTAAATGCCGTCGGAAACGCGAGCCGGATTGTTTAATTATAAGCCCCTCTTTTTAGAGTAGTTATATTGAAGGGACCTATAGTAGGAAATATGCCCTGATATTGCGTATAAATTCGACTTTAGATGAGACAAAACCTTATTATCCCTTTTATAAGTTATTCTTTTAATAAAAAGGGTTTTACTTGTATTTCAGAAGCCATGTCCGTGCTAGAATAACTAGCACTATCTTTTCGACGCCTTTTCCCTACCTTTTATGCGCCTATAGTAAATAAAGCGGTGATAAGAAATAAAGCGTAATAATTAATGGATATTTTGTATGAGATACACATATCTTTTCGTCCTATAACGAAAATTCTTAGATCTAGATTGTAAGAACCTTACTTATTAGGAAAAAGAAAAGGAAGAAGGTCGAGGATAAAACAAGTATAACAAAGATCTCGTGCCTCTTATATAACGATTCCTTTTTATTAAGGGGTATTTGTACTTATTTTATAAAAAAAACCCCTTCCTATTTCTTCGGAATCTACATTATACTTTAGCTGCAGCGGCCAGTATTAAGTTGATTAAGAGCCGAAATTACTAGTGTATATTAGTGAAAGCACAATATGGAACAAATATGTAAGATCAAACTATAGCGAGGTCTCCCGGTACTTTATAACTAGCGGGTTTAGTATCACCTAGTCTAGCTTTATAATATTAGATTTATTACGTAGTACTCTAACGAGCATTATCGGGAGAAAGAGGAGAAGGATAAAAGCGACAGTTATAACACCTGAAATGTCTTCGGCGAGCCTAACGAGCATTATCGGGAGAAAGAGGAGAAGGACAAAAGCAACTATTGCAACACTTGAAATGTCTTTAGCGAGCTTAATAAGTCTAATCAGCCTAATGAGCGAGGGTTAGGAAATTCCAGAGGAATACGGATACAATGCTTAGACTTTACCTTTATCCTAACAATTTATTATTAATATTTCTATAATCGACTCAATTTTATTAAAGATAAATAATAAAAGTAAATAAGCATCTCTTAATAAGCTTTATACTCTGGCGTTTCCTTAAGAGCCTAATCTCTATAACATTACTCTAATCTTCCTAGATGACGAAGAGGAATGTCAGGTTAAAACCTTACTTACTAAGCGAAGACGAGACAACGCGACCTAATACCTTATGAAATAGGAAAGTTTCCTACACGAGGAAAATACTTGGTAAAAACTAAATAATATAAGCCTAGAGCTTGTTAGAGTGTTTAAGGCCACTTATAAATATTAAGGCAACTATTTAAGAGTAATGTAGTTACTTAAGAAGCGAGGATAGTGTAAAAGGGTTAAATATTAAGTTTAGTAAATAAGACGCCCCGAGAGTGATAATTCCTAGCAAGGAGAAATTACCTTAAGTCGTGAATGAATTATAAAATTTGAGAATTTATTAATATATAAAATAACAAAGGAATAAAGAGAAGATTAATTAATTATTATTTGTAATAAACTTTATTGAACTTTATTTATCTAGTTGTTTAACTTGTCTCCTCCTTTAGCCTTATACTCCTTACTTAGAATATAAATCGTGTAATTTTTGCCTTCCTTTTATGATTCGTAAATGTATTAAACGTCTTAATCACTAGTAAAGGATAGTACCTAGCGATTTCTTCTTATCGAAGGGGCTACTAAGGATCGTTAGAAAAAGCGCGAAAAGTGTAAACCTTAAGCTTTCCTTTCCGCTTTACTAGCAAAAACACATTAGCGTTAAAGTCCTTTGTAAGTGTATTTCCTTTTACTTTAAATGTTAGAATTTATCGGCGAAAGTTTTTATCCCTAAGTTATTCGGCGGTCTTCTTTTTAATCTTAAAAGACTTTGCTATTTTTTGGGTTAATTAGTAAGTCTTAATTAGTCGTTTAGTAATCTTTATGATTCTTTACTTAGTCAAAGACTTATCCTTTTTTCTAATAGTCGAATAATAAAGTTTAATTAATCGTAGTATTTGTATCGTATTATAATATATTAAAACTTGGGAACTAGACGGGTTATAGTCCTTATTTACTTAACCCTACTAAGGCAGGGACCCGAATGGGCTCCCGGGGATAGAATAGGCTCTTGACATTTCTCATTTTCGCTTCAGATACGGTTAGTTAGCGTCGCCGCTTTACTCAGGCGCTACTCACATTTTGCTTAGGTTACTCACCTTCTACTTAGGTTACTTAGGCGCTTCTCTGTACTTAGTTACGTTTTTGCTCTAGCTTCTAATGGCTAATCATTCGTTACTTTTATTCGCCTTTGTTTTGCGAACATTATTAACTTTATATAACTATATCTAGGGAGACCAAATTAAATCCCTAAGGTACTAAACTAAACCCTCTCCCCTTAAAATAACTTTATTTAATATTCTAATATATATTCCTCTTAGTAAGGAGAATCCTAGCTCTTTCCTCAAGGAGTGCCTTTGCCCCTCTAAATCTTTGCTTTCCTATATACCATCAAACTACCTTCAGCTTAAGGACGTGGATATAAGCTCAATTACTCCAAGTGCAAACCTAAGTTTTCGAACTTATATTATATTAGTTTTTAGAGTTATTATTTTTATTTAAATAAAGTTCTTTTAATGCCTTAAGTGAATAATTATATCCTTATACACATGTGCTCTTGACTCTCTACTATGCGACAGTTGATATTATAGTATCACGCTCAACCGTGGTTATAAAAGAGTTAAAATAGTCTGATTTTACGAATTAAACAACAGTTCGTAGTGTTTGCTAGCAAGCGCCCTTATATGGCTTTGATACACTAGCTAGTAAGGTTTAAAGAGCTGATTACTTTTTTTTTAAGAAATAATCGTTTCTAATTCCAAATCTAATACTATGTGACTTTCGTTCAGTCTCGGATCTATGAGTCTTTACTAAGGCTTGCCTTTAATAGTAAAAGATTATTTCCTGAGATATTGCGTTACTAAAAATCTACAAATAATAAGAAATTTTCAAATATTTAAAGACAAAGAAACTAATTCCTTCTTTATTTAACTCTCCTTAATCTCTTAAAATTAACTATAGCTTGTTTAATAGAAATCATCCCTTTCATCCGCCGTCTATGCCGACTATTTTAATAGTGTTTATAACTACCCCCTTTATAATAATTCCTTTGCTTAAGGTAATTATCTCGACCTCTTTATACGAGAGGCATAAGACTAAACTTGCAGATATATTATTAATACTTCCAATACTTAAGATGTAATTTTAATTAGGCTTATTATCTTAGTTCAGTTTAATGTAATAGTTATTACAGATAGTTAATAGCCTCATTAATAGCGTGTTCCGTTTTAGTAGATTCTTGTGCTTAATCCTTATAAGAAAAGTACTAAGAGACCCAGTAATTCCTTTGCTTATAATTTATCCCTATTAATTTCTACTTTCTTTAAAATCGCAATTAATATAAGAGACGTTAATCTTCGCTTTAGTTTTAGACTTTATAAGGTCTTATTGCGTCAAATCGTAAGGAGGATAATAGACATAAACTAGGATTTTGTTTAAGGCCGATTTAGAGAGTAAGAGCTGTTACGATAGTGTTAAAGAAAGTATCTTAGTGTGTAAATAATTTTTAGGATTTTCTTAAACTTAGCTTACCCTGTGGTCTATATTTGATTAATTAGTTGGCTTTATTAGCATCGATTAACATAGTCTTAAAAAGTGTACCTTTATACCGTTTAAAGTTTGTGTGTTAATAGTCTAAAAATAAAGGAAGCTAAGAAAGGCACCTCCTAAGGATAGAGATAGTACGAGGTTTAAAAACGGATCTAAAACTTTCACTAGACAAATCTGTGAATAGAAGCTCTATTTAAGTGAACGAATTAATCCTGTTATATTAAAGCCACAAAAAGAAGAACCGGAATTAAAGAGAGAAAAATATTACGTGTAAACTTAGAAAAGGGTTTTGTTATATATCGCAAAAGGGCGAGTATATAAAGCCACATTTTTTTGCTTAATCTATAAGATAGTAACGAAATAACAGAACCCGAAAAGCAACGCTAACTAACGTCCGTCCCTGCGTAGCGAGACACCCTATGTGCCGAGATAGACTAATGAAATCGCAAGGATTTTGATTTTTTCTTCGTAATATCTCTTTTAAACCAACGATAGTAAAAAGTATTTATATTTAGAGTTAGTAATATATTCGTCACACTCTTCCTCTGAATATAGCGATCTATGAATCTCGAAATTCATCTAATTTCATTAGTCTGTCTCGGCACACAGGGTGTCTCGCTACGCAGGGAGGGACGTTACTTGCTCTGAGCCCCCTTTACATAAAGAATGACATAAAGATTATAAAGATTATAATATAACTACCTCGCTTAAAGCTCGCTTATATACTTAATAAAACCTATTCTAGGCCTAATCAGCCGGAAATAGCTTAAAACAAGCCACATACGTCTAATACAAAGCTCTGACGTCCACGGGTTACAGCCATGGAATCCAAGGCTTCTGATACACGGCTTTCCTAGGCTAAAACAGTGGTTGTACGAAGCTCCCGGCTCTGCGTCTCAAACTACCGGAAAGCAACTGTATTTAGTAAAAACTCGTTTGAGCTCGTTTGAGCTTACATTCACCTAATTCGGCTACCTAAGCGAATACACACGTGATAAGCTAGAGTAGTTATATAGACCTAGAAATCCCCTCTACAATAGCATCATCATTTACACCAAAATCTCTTCTTTTCAAAGATTGTCAACACCATCATAAATCCAGCATAAACAAGAAGTCCTAAGCACTTACTAGCCACATCTCCTTTCTTTATTCCTATAAGCGATCCTAAATTCTGTATCTTTGATTATATTAAGTATAAAATAATAGGGGGTATAACAAAAGAAACAAAATATAATACTACTAATAAACAAACTCTTAACCGAAGAAAGAAACTTATAATAGAAAGTAGTTTAAATAATATAATAACAAATATAATAGTTATAATAACTAAGAATCTCAGACCGAAAATAAAGGAGCCTTAAATAATTATTAGTGCGACTTTTACTATAATCCCTTTTAAAGGCTGAAAATACTAGGCTATAACAGCTTCTAGTATTATATCAGAAATATCTAATAACAAGTTAGTACAGTTCGTATAATCACTAAACCTAACGCAGAATTACTTAGTACTAAGCGAGCAATTTCTTAGAATCTTCGCTTCAACTACTGTCTTAATAGCGCCTATATCACTCTAAATCTTGCTACCGGCAGCGGCAGTAGCTGTCGTAAGTACGCTTGCCGCATCACTTTAGAGCGATTAGATAAGATCACTTCCTAGAATAGCGCGCGGCTTAATTAAGGGGTTTAGTAAATAAATATTAGTAAAGTTAAACTACAGTTAAGAACGTATTAGTTAAGTAACGGGGGAAGGGGTTAAAATCCTTACAATTAAAATTATAATACTTACTTTCGGAGTCTTGTCCTAAGTAAGTAAATTAATTATTAACACCGCATAACAAAGACTAGCAAAAGAGAAAGCCACTAAAGCCCCTATTTTTAGCCAGCTTCTACTCTATGCTATAGTAAGACGACAATTTGAAGTTGATTTGAAATTTGAGTATGCCCGAACTTAGTATAGCGAGTGCATGTGCTCGGAAATAAATACAATTCAAGGTAGGGTATCCTCAAATAGCTCCGTCCGATGCCAGGATTTGCTTCCGCGTAAAACTAAAAATAGTAAATTTAGTACCTAAGGCCTATTCTGGCACCTAAGGAGCCCCTTTCTCTCACTAGTACCCTTACTTTTGGAATTAATATTAAAAGGTTATATTTTACTAAAAGTAAGTGTTAGTATCTAACCAAGGTTCAATACTTAATATTAAGGTGACAAAGAATATAATAAGTGAAGTTTAATTAAGTATATTCCGTGTGTCCCTTTCGTATAAAAGGGAAAGCTACCTTAAATATATTAAGTACTAAACCTTATAACTCATATAAGTATTACTCGTACGAAACTAAGAGGCAAGGTATAAAACTAAGTTTTATTTGGCCAAGAGAGACGACTATCTTTGGAAGCTGTTAGAGTAAGAGAATGCCCCTTAGCTAAGACTATCTTAATACTAGTAACTCTTTTTTTATTAAAAGAAAAAACTCTCTTACCTTTCTTTTTTCTCCTTTATACGAAGTGCGCGTAACTTAACGTATTATCCTTAGCTCCTCTTCTTCTTTTATATAAAGTACGTGCCTTATATGACTTTGGCTCGTTATATTAAATAGTGACCGCTTTAGGAAAGAACGACTTCGTTCTTTCCTCGTACGTCTCTTATTAGCTAACTATTAGCCTTTCTCACATATAAAAGAGATTTTCTAAATTCCCTCTCCTCTTTTTTTTCTCTTCTTCTTTAACTAATAGTAATAATAGTAGTAATAATAGTAAGTCCCCTTTTCTCTTCTTTATATAACTCTCCTCCTCCTTAGATATTCTTTATACGACCTAAGATAACCTCGTACGAATCGGCGCCTCTCTTTTCCGCCTTACTTATAAGGTAATCTAATTCGTTGTCGCTATGTACTAACGAAAGGTCTTCCGTAGGCTATAATACTACTATTACCACTACAACTAAGTGAGTACTCTCCCTCGTACGAAGTCTACCCCCTCGAGACTAGCTTCGCACAGCTGCTGCAACATTAGTGAGGTATCTTTAACCTTTGCGCAGTACTTAAGATAAGTACTTTATATAAGAGCCTATACAAAGGAAACTAATAGAGATTTCCTTTAATCGATTTATTATTAGATTATTATTAAATAGTTAGTCGTTAAATAGTCGATCGTCGTATTAGATATTATTTATTTAGTCGAGAAATATATAACTATCGTTTCGTATAATATTTAAATAAGTAACTAAAGTGAAATAAAAAACACGTATTTAATAAATGAAATTATTATATTATATAATGTTATTTCTCCCTTAGCTCTACTTTCTTTTCCCTTTTAACTTATCTTTTTACTCGTATAATAATTTAATTATTATTAATTAGCTTTTCTAAGCTTTTATTTAGGTTTAACTTCGTTATTACATTTACTAGGTTGTCTTAACTATTAATTTATTAGATTTTTATAAGTTCTCGTCGTTCGTACAATTAACGTAAAGCTATAATATCGATTATTAGCCGCTTCTCTTTTATAGTGCCGAGCTTCACGAGGTATTTATATAATGAGAACGAGTCTATATAAATAACGATTAAGATCGCTAGTATCTTAAGCTGCGACGTAATAATATTAATTATACTCTTTACTGTAATTACTATATTAACTCTATTAATTATACTATAGATCTTAAAAGCTAAGACACTTTATGTTACTCGTTTACTCTTCGTATTACTTTAATAAAATAGATTTCTAGAAAAAGGAAACGAGTCTTAATTATACGAATCGGGGTCGTCATCTTTTGTGCCGAGAATTATTACGTATTTAAGCTAAGAACTAAAGTCCTTATTATTCGCAAAGGATTTATTAATAAAAATAAATAACTTCGTACGATATAAGTCTAAAGGAATATAATTTAATCCTCGTCTTGTTACGACCTACGATGCGCCTCGTATTCTAACCGACACAGGCTCGTAGTATCGCTGGCTATGCGATGGCGCTAAGCCTAATAGGGAAGACTCGGTGGCGAGTATGCGACATGTGGATGTAAAGGGCCTCCGACTACGCTAGGCCCTATTAGGAGGGTCCTTCGTGTATTTATACTCGAGCTCTCCCTTATAGAGAGCTCTCCTTTCCTTCTTGTCTTTTCTTCTCGATTCTGAGCGTAATTAGAGGCCTAAATACAAAGCTAGAGTTAACTCGCTATATTAACCTCTTAGTTAGCCGTAATATAAAAAAAGACTAATACCCCTTCGCTATAAAGCGTTATATTTCACCCAGTCTTGCGCCTTGTCGACCTGCCCTTACAGTAAGTCAACAACGAGCCTTAACACCTTAGCCTATTCGACAAATAAGTACCTCTCTGCCCTCGTAATAGACTGTCCTAGAGAAAGCTGGATATTCTCTCGCGATTAACTTACCTTGCCGTAACTTAACGCGCGCCGTCGTTTTAGAACATATATCTAATTAACAAATCGATTAATAACCTCAAACACCCCCTAACCCCACCCTACTACCTTTGCCGACCTCTCCCCCCCGCCGGCGAAGCTCTAGAGAAAGAAGCGCCCCTTTGCGGCTAGGCTTTACCGACATCCCCGTCCCTTCTGTCGAGACTCTCTCGGAGGAACTAGAGAGCTTTAACGGATTCGACTCAGACCCGGAGGACAAACCCCAGAGCTTCTTCGACGCATCGCCAGAGCCTACTGACATAGAGGACCTTACCCCCGCTCAACAAGCTAGGGTAGATCAGCTGATCAAGGACTCCGTCAGCTCCGCAGTCGCCACCGCTGTCACGTAGGCCCTCACTTAATATACTATTAATAACCCTCGCCAAGAGACTCGCACTTCTTCCCCTTTTAACTAATTAATACGTGCTCTTACGGCGGACCTCTAGCTAACCGCCGACTATTACCTCCCGAAGTTAAACCTTGTTATCCCTGCCGTCGAGCCTAATAAGGTCAAGTACCCCCGTACCCCCTTTAGCGACTATAAGGGCGAAATTAAATACGACGCCTAAAAGATAAATATAAAGCTTTTTATTTAAAAGTACTTAAGTAACTTCTTTACTAACGAATCGTAAGTTTATATTTACTTTGAGTATATAAAAGGAGAAGCTAAGACTATTATCCTTTAATAAATAGACCTTAACTTCGCTAGAGACTTTAACGGAGCCGCTAACGTCTTAAAGGCCTTAAACTAGCGTTTCTTTAATTATAACTGAGTGTAAGTAGCTAAGCTTAAGTATAACTAATTATAAATAAGTAATATAACGTATAATAAGTTCTATATTAAGCTCATAATATACGCGGCTACTAGAAAAATCTCACTTAACTACTAGTTCGATGACGTATGTGAGAAAGTCTCGGATGAGCTTAAGTACGACATCCGAACTAAGAAGTATAAATTCGCTAGAGATTATATAACTCTTAATAAGTTCTTAATTGTCTTAGGTCGCGAGTTAAGGAATATCGCTACTAGACAAGCTAATAGACCTGTTACTACTATTATTTGCGAAGCCCCTCAAGTCTCCTTTAATAACACTAGTACTAGCGACTCGCGCGGTATCTTAAAGAAGGATAGCTAGCGTTTAACTTCACTTACCTTTGTTACTCACGTATAGAGACTACTGACTCTAAGATAATCGTTAGATATCCGCTAGCGTACGCCTTTTCCTTCGCCTGTCTTGCGCCGACTTAAGTCCCTTATACCTCCTCTTATACTTAAAGACGTCTCTTCCGACACTTGTCTCTATTGTAATAAGACTGACTATTAAGTTAGCGACTACCTTAAGCGTCGTAGAGACTAGGCTCTTAATAAGTCGATTTCCTAGTTAATTATCGGCGAGGATTTAAAGACTAACGAGCTCTTACAAAACTCTTAGGCCGTAGTAAAGACTTATACCTCGATATAGGCCATAACTTATAAAAGGACTTAGTATTTAATTTCTGTGCTTTTATTAAAGGACGACAGTTTTTAATTAGTATTAAACTAGGAAAGAATAAATTCTTTATTAAAATACTTATATATATTAATAATAGAGCTAATATTTTTAGTGTTATTAAAACTTCTTTTATATACTAACTCGTTAAGTAATTTAATATTTCCTTTATATTCCTCCCTTAATTAATTGTCTTAACTAGCTATAATAATAAGAAAGGCAAACTAATTAACACAGCCGTCTTACTTACTTTAACAATTAACCGCCGGCGAATTAACTTCCCCTTTTTAGTGACTGACCTAAGAAACACTAACGTCCTAATTAATTAGAAGTTCCTCGAGTATTACGACTTAAAGTAGTTATATATAAAGAACCGAAATCGACTAAAATAACTATTAGATATACTTGTCTAGCCGTACTTTAACTAACGAGTTTTCGTCGACATTAACTATTTTAACTAGCTAATCGTTAAGTCTTACTAGCTTAATACGGAACGAAGGGATACTCTTATTAATATAAATAACTACCGCCGGAGGCAGGCTAGGCTTGCGGCATTCGACGATTCCTTTAAGTCAAAAGTCTTTATACGACTTACCGCTAGTGTCTCGCCGACTCGACCCTCGAGCTTTATTAGAGAAGTTAAAGAGCGCTTACGTATTATAAAGGATTAATTAAACCCTTTGATATCCCGTGATTCGGGATTACTACTTAAGGATAAGAGAGCCCGTAGAGCCTCCCTAGCGAATTACTAGCTAAAGGCGCTTACTATAAAGATCTTCTTTATATTAGTAATAATAATATTTACGACGTACTTCTAACTTAAAAGAGTTAAGAAGAATAAGGTAGAAACCTTCGTAGCCTTAGTATATAAGATCGACTAAGAACTAACTCGTCGTTAGCGAGAGGCCTTAAACTAATTAAGTGTCGAGCTCGTATTAATAAACGGAGACTTAACCTTAGAAGAGGCCCTAAAGGCTAAGTACACGTAAGACGACGAGTTAATAAGTAAGAAGCTCCCAGTAAAGTACTAAGAGTATACTCCTCTTTTCTCCCGGCGAGCCTCCGACGAGTTATTAGTATATCGTTAAGGTATAAACTATTAAATCGAGCTTATTAAGGAGAACGACTTGTCCTTTAAACCTCTCTAGCGTATAACTAAAGAATAGTTATTAGAGATTAAGTAATATATTATTAATAACTTATATAAAGGCTTTATTAAGCCCTTTAGTTTACTTTACGCGGCCCTTATTCTCTTTACTAAGAAAGTAAATAGTAGTCTTCAGCTATACGTCGACTACCGGAAGCTAAATGCCTTATTAAAGAAGGACTTATACCTAATCCCTCTAATTAATAAGATAATAACATATATTTATAAGGCAAAAGTCTTTATAAAACTTAATATTTAATAGGCTTTTTACTATATTTATATGTCCCCTAAGAGCGAAGACTATACGATCTTCCGCACTTAATATAACACGTACAAGTATAAAGTCCTTCCCTTTAGCCTTATAAATAGTCTAGCGACTTTCTAGCGTTTTATTAACGATATTTTTATAGAGTACCTCGACGACTTTTACGCGGCTTATATAAATAACATCTTTATATATTCGTTAACTCCTGAGGAGTATAAGGTCTATATTAAGAAAGTAATAGTAATATTATAAATACACGAACTTTAGGCCGATATTAAGAAGTCTGAGTTTAGTATATAAAAGACAAGGTTCCTAAGATTTATTATTAGAGTTAATAACGTAAAAGTAAACTTAGAGAAGATTAGTGTAATTAAAGACTAATAATACGCCGATAATGTGCGGGGTATATAAAGTTATCTTGGCTTTTATAACTTTTACTACTAGTTTATTAAAAACTATAGTCGTATTACACGTCCCCTTACGATACTTATTAGAAAAGACGTTTCCTTTGTCTTTAATAACGCTTATAAAAACGCCTAAGAAACTCTCTAAGAAGCCCTCTAATTTACGCTAGTTCTTCGCTACTACGACCCTACTAAGCAAACGCGACTAAAGACTAATTCCTCAGATAAAGTCATCGCTAAGGTTTTATTTTAACTTTAAGAGGACGACACCTTTTACCCTATAAGATACTTCTCGAAGACTATAATAGACCCTGAGCTTAACTACTTAATCCACGACAAAGAGATATTAGCGATTTTTTAGTTATTTAAGTAATATTACTTAGAGCTCTTAAGTGTCTAAAAAAATGTCCTTATTTATTGTGGGAGGGATAAAGCCTAATAAACCACATAACAAGAGAGGTAGCATGTAGTGAAGTACGGGAGAGATTCTAGGCGTAGGGAATCGCGGATTAATTAAATCTAAAAATAATATATATCTAAAGAGCATGAAACCTTAAGGGAGTGGAAGAGAAAAAAGTGTATTTAATAAATATCTATAAACGTTTTTAGTTCTTGAGTTAATTTCAAGTATTAAGCTCTTTTATATAGAAAGAGCTTATCCGGTTAGGTGATAAAGGAGCTACTAGAGTCTTCCCCACCATATTCGTCCCCCTCTTTAAGAATTATACTCGCCCTCGAGCGATTTAATATAAAAGAAACACTCTACTAATTAAAAGCTCTATAAATTAACGTTGTTAGTAGGAAGCTTAGTAAAGAAGAAGTCCCGTGATAGTTAACCTATTACTTTTAGAAGTAAACAATCGCCTCGCTTAGCGCCGCCAGCCTACTTTTATAAGGTTGACTCTCCCCCACTAACTTTCTAACTTCAACTCTCCAAATACAGTAATCTCTCCTTAATATTATTCTCTCTATAAAGCACCTTAACACGTCTCGATCTCTTTCCTCTTTCTTTTTATTAATTAAATAACACCTCTTATACCTTCTCTTGTTATAATACCTCTAAAGAAAGTAAACTTCCCCGCTAAGCTTATATTAAGATCGACTTCACTATCACTTTTCTTTATACTACTAAGGCAAGATCTCCCTCTATTTAAAAAAGACTTCAGCTACTATGACTCTAGTATCCTCAGAGGTCTTTCTGCCGCTAACTTCACACTATTCAGTACTTTTTAGGGTAATAACCTTAGCCTTTACTATTAACTCTTAGCGCGCTATTAGAGCTTAATACCTTTAACTTCGCTGTTGCCTAGTCACAGAGGTGACGTAGTCGAGAGCCTTTCTTGCTTGCTTTTCTTCCTGTCAAGTAACAACTTTAATATAATACTTACGTTAACTTGTGCGTAGTCTCTCCTTAGCTCTCCGTGCCTCGATCTCTAAACAATAACTTTAGTATGAAACTAAGTCGCCTCAACGCAGTGAGTTGACCTTCCATAATATTATCTAAGCTTTACTAACTCGTCGTAGACTTTTAAGAAGAGTCCTTCGTTGTTAGCCACCTCGGAGGTGTTACTAAGATTAGTTCACTTTATCTTAGCCTAAGCGCTCTTAGCTTTAATACTAAAGGTTAACACTATAAAGGTTTTAACGCGTCTTAACTTCGTGAGTTATACTCTTATCTCTTCTTTTTATACTTGACTAGCTATTTATAGATTATATTAACACCTTTCCTACAGCGATTTGAGGTACCGCTATAGTCTTTAATCCTTAACTCGTATTTTAAGAAGTAACTAAAGTGAACTCTAAAACTTCACCTTAACGTCATTTAACTAAGTATTAAACTGTCTAACTTCTTTGTAGCGCCGGTGCTTATATTCTCTCTATAAGTCAAAGAAATAATACTATTTGTCTTTTTTAGGTTCGTAAATTAATAAGAATTAAGGCCACCTCGTGCGACTACTTGTATTAAACTCTACCCCTTAGGCTAAGAACGTACGTGTCGCGCCGTATTAATTTTCCCTTAGTAATAAGTTACTAAGTAGTTTTTAGGTCCCTTTATAAATACGCTCTTATTACACCTACGTAAGTCATACTACTAAAGATAAGTGGTATTATTCCGCTAGTCTCTTATTAATCGGTTAGTTAGATAAGGTAGAGGCTAGATCCGCCAATTTTAAAGGTTTATAGCAGAAAGCCGGGAGGAATAAGTAAACTAACGGTCGTAATACGCCGAGCAGGGTTAAGAGGCTATAATAAGTTCTTAGTTCTTAGTATAATAGAAATAGCCCCTTCTCTCTATAAAAGTAAGTCGCCTCCTATTATTAAAGCTAACAGAGGGTCTTTGAAACAGCTAAGCTTTCTAGGGATAAAAAAAAAAGAGTCTAATCAACTCAAGCACTATTAGACTAGTAGTAGCTAAGCATAAGATAGTATACTATAGGGTCCCGTTAACTAGAGATCTTCTTAGAATAGTAGTTCAGTTATAGTTAAGGTCTCTTAATTACTTTAGTTCTTTAATAGGGGTTAAAGAACTTGTTATTAATCTTGAGGTCAAAGTTAGACTTAACTCTTAACCGGTTACTCTATAGGTTATTAGCTTTGTCCCTGTCTGTTTTACCTAACGACACCTCTTAAAATAATATAATAGGCAGTGACAAAACATCTATAAGAACACTTAAGGTCGTACCCTTAGCCTTAATTAGTTACTAGTACTTATTACTGATCTTAGCTAGAGGTTAAGGGTATAAAGTCTTTATTACTTTAGTAATATTAATATAAGCCTAGAATAACAGTACACTTACTTATAAGTTTATTGTAGTTTTAAGACTATTATACCGTACTTAAAAGTTGTTTATAACTTGTAGTCTCTTACTAACACTCTAAGTACGAAGTATACTACCTCTTGTCTACTAGTACTAGTAAACGGCAAGAGAAGTCCTTACTCTTTCAGACTTTCTGACGAAAAGGGGCTAAGAGGTATTAATGTATATATAAAAGGGGCCCTAACTTAATAGGCGAGAGACTTTAAATAAAGCTAATTAGGGGTAGTTAACTAATACTCAATCCCTAAAAGGTTTACTAGCTAGGGGTCGTCGGCTAATAGTATACTTAGATCTTTAACACGTGGGGTAGGGTTAGCGTTGGCTATATTATAGTTATTAACTTAAGGTTTTAAAGAGTACGGCTCTAATTCCGAGCGTGTTATTAGCTCTTTGTTAAGAGATTTCTTAGACTTTTGCCTATTTTATATAAATCGTGTGATTTACTTACTAGTTTAAGGCTAGTTTATTAATAGTACTCTTAGTATTATCCTTTATAGATCACTGTGCGCTACATTGAGGTTAATAGCTTTATAAGTATTAGCTTTGTCCCTAGGAACAATAGACTTACTTTATTATTTCTTCTCTTTTTATTAATTACTAAGAGTTAGCGCTTAGGTATATTACGTCTATATTCTTTAGGGTGTCTAGCACGTTAGACTCGAATTTCTGGCCTAGGCTATAGGTTTAACTTGCCGTTTTAGAATCTAGTCTTATAGATCGAGCCTAATAACTGGCCTATTTAAACGAAGTTACTTTCTGCCGCCTAGAATATCGTTAGCTTAATAATAGTAGTCTCGTTTTAAACCTATTATATATTCGTATATAGTAAGTAGTTTATAAGGGCGCTAGTTTCTTGTTGAGCTTTACTCTGAGAGATAAGTGTTTTTATAACGCGGGGCTAATATTCTCTTTAACCTACTTAGGGTTACATAGGCTCTTTTTCGTGTGTGTTATAGTACTAAGGTGTCTTAAATCGTAGTTCTTAATAGTATAAAATTAGTTTAGCGATTATTTTAGTGTGCGGTAGTATATTGTCCCCCTCTTCAAATATTAGAGGTACGACCTCGCACTAATCCTTAACACTAAAGTATGTTTTATTCTGAGTCAGACACCACTTAGTACTCACTACGTTATTATTAAGATAGCTCAAGGACTCTAATTATTATCCTATTATTTCGAACACGCTATAGCGTTAGAATCTTAGGGTTCTTTAAGAACTCGGGGTCGCTAAGGTCGTGTATATTAATGTTAAGTTTATAGTTAGGCGTGAAGTTATTATCTAATTCTTTATTGAGCTGTCTATTATTGTCGCTGTCGTTATAAATAAAGTCGTACCTCTTATAAAAGAGCTTAAGCTTATTCCTAGTAAAAGTCTGGCGAAGTCAGGGGCTATCTAGGCCTAGCTCTTTAAGTTTATAGTACCCTTTCTTTATATAAGCTTTATAGATCTCGTAAGGTCCAAGCTATCTAAAATCGAGAACACGGTTAGTGGACATATCTCTCTCTTTAATAGAGTCTTAACATAAGACTAAGTCTCCCTTAAGGAATAGCCGTTTACGGATGTTATATTTTAAATTAAAAGCCTCTTTACCTTCCTAACGGCGGCGAGTCTTTATAAGTATAGCCTCGTCTATGTGTTCTTGCCACATTTAAAACTAAAGAGCACGGAGTTTTAGGAGCTTAGAGTGGTCCCTGATCTCTTTAGTAAATAATGATCTCTAAGTCGGGTTTATTGTCTCGATAGGCAGGATAGCTTCTCTCCCGTAGACTATATAAAAAGGAGTGTACCCCGTAAGGCGATATACTATAGTATAGTCTGCAAATAACATTATGTCGTGCACTAGGACCACTAGGGCCTACGGTAGTCGCTAGAACCAACCAAAAGCTGCTTATGTAACTAGATCTCTGGAGCTCCCGTATGGCTAGGGAGTTACCCCTTTACTTTATAATTCAAGACTTTTAAACTACTTGAAGCTCCTCCTTATAGTACTCAATAATTAAGAGTTACACTGCCTCGTTCTACGAGCTACTAAATACGTACTAGATAGTATTATAGGTCGAGAAGGAAGCGCAAGTAAGTGTTAAGAGACACTTATATTATTACTTAGAAAACTCTTCAAAAGTAATACCTTTTTAAAAGTTCCCCTTAACTGACTAATAACTCCTTTAAAGCGATAGTATTAATATGTCCTCCTCTTAAGACGAATTTATTAACAAAGACGACGCTCTCTTAAGCTAGCGAAAACAGTGGCTACAGTAGTAGACGCGTTTTTAGTATTATATTAAGCTTAGGGGCATTTACGATTTTATTAACTTAGACGGCAAAGACGCTAAGAACCTCTTAGAGACACAACTAAGGGCTCTCGACATTAACAAATATATATAAAACGAGACAAATTAGCACTTTATATAATAAATAGTGTAAATAAGCGACGCCGAGCGAAAAATATACTAAAAGTAAGAGTCGTTTATAAAAGAAGAGAAGAAGACTCTTATAGAGCTATAGGCGGCTATTAAACTAAGAGAGGCGTCTTTTAGCGACGTCAAGGAAGTTTAGGAAGCCTGTACTAAAGAGTTCTAGAATAAGCTCGCTTAATAGACAATACTTAATACTAAGTATTAATACCTCTTTAATTAGGTTAATAGCACCGTTAGTAGCTCGATTCTTACCGACGCTATTAACGACAATAAGTCAAAGGGCCAAACTGGCCTACAAGCGTTAATTAAATCAATTAAACGAGACCTCGCTCCCTCAGACGCCTCTATACTCTCATTAGTTATCGAGAGGCACTCGCAAACACGTTAAGTATAGGAAGAAGAGGAAAGATAGACCCTCGGGCGTAGTACAAGATATAACAGAAGTAATACCGTCTTACTAAAGCGTATAACATTTCTGAGATTAAGGGCGTCCTAGGTATTAGAGACTTTCTCTCTACAGTATCAGTCTACACTAAAACATAGGCCGTATAAGCTTCTGCCGACGTAATAAGAGACAATACCCTCGGTCGATAACACTATATAACGCTTAAAGAGTACGGCCTCATATTCGGAGTTATATTAGAGGAACACTATAAGACAGGATATAAGAGTAAAAAGACGCCTAACGGGCTATATACGTTTCTTAGTAGCTAATCTAACGCTCTAGACAATAACTCTAGAGGCTCTAAGAGACACTCTAGCTCAGGACTAAGGAGCTTATCACAATTAAACCGTAATAATAGGAAGTGCCCTTATAAAAATACTTATTAGAACGACGGGATTAAGTGTTAAAGAGTTAAGTACGCCTACGACGGCGGTTGCGTAAACAAGTTAAAGAGCCGCCTAAATAACGACGAAATTAAGAAGATTCGCGAGGCTCTTGACACGCTCGAATTCGCGACTTTACGAAAAGAAATCGCTAAAGAAAGTTAAGAAAAGCTCTTAATTACTTAAATCACTAGAACTGTCGTTTAAAAGAAGAGGAGAAAAGACAAGGACGATAATATCTCGTTGTCCGCGCTAGTACTAGTACTTACGAAGAGTAAATACCCTGGAAATATTAATACTACTACGATTAATTTAAAGCCCTTAAATATAAATAAAGCGATAAGAATATACACTATAGACTTCGTTAGTAGTTTACACGTATTATTAGAGAGTACACTAGTTAATAACTATAGTACGCAATATTTTATTAACGATAAGAAGAAGTTAATTCTAAGTACTTTCGTGAAGTCTTTAAGCGACGACTATATAGAGGCAAGAATATAACGCCTCTTAGTCATTAGTTAGGGGAAGCGACTCTTTAAGAATATATTATATAATAAAGACGGCTTAAATACTTAAGACTTAACGCTAAGTAACGTCGTAGTCGTAATTAGTTTTAACGTTAATATAATCTCTAAGGCGTTACTAGCCGACATTAGAGTGTAATACTTTAAGAAAGACAAGACTTTAAGGTTTAGGGAAGTCTAAGAGAGTGTAATAGTGCGACAATTAGAGCGGAGATATAACTTGACTTTCTTTAAATATAAGCCTCTTAATTACTTCCGTCGTACTTATAACTTAATAACTCTAAGACGCTTTCTTGTAATAATATACTTAACTCTTTATTGTAACTTAAGATATACTTTATAATTAAGTAAAGAGTTACTAAGCCCTCACGTTATAACGTCACAACTTTAGCACCTAAGAACAGGCTATCTTAAGAAGGAGGTACTCTAAGTACTTCTTTAAGTAGGTAGAGGGGTTCAATTCGACGGAGTCTCTAAGACATAGTACGAGGACTACACTATCATGTACACTAAGAACGTTATATTACGACGGGAGTCTAAAAATAAAGTAATTAAGCCGTTTTATAGAGTCCTTTAGGACTTATTCGACTTCCCTTTAGGCTTTAATAGAACGAAATAGTTACTTGTAATTAAGGACAAGTATAATAAGAAACTATTTAGCTAAACTGTCCTAAGTAAGTCATTAAACTACGTTATATTAATACTACAGAACTTCGAATAATAAGTTAAACGTTAATATAGACTATTAATTTGCGTAATCTAGTATAATAACGACACGTTTATAATAGCGATTACTAGAGCGACGCGATATTAAAGTTAGACTATAGAAAAAAGAATAAAGGTAAAGAACCCCCCGGCGTATACTAAAGAACTAGTAAGCGGCTTAGAGTGCGTAAGGTAAGAAATTATTACTAAATTAATAAAAATGCGTGTTTAAGTAAATCTACTACTAAACTTATACCTTAAAGTATACCACGCGGCGATTTAGTTATATAATAAGAGCCCCCTTGTATAATAGAAAATGAAGAGTTTAAACTAAGTACTTTAAGAGTAGTTTTAGGGCTACTTTCGGTAATATAACTTATTAATTATAAAGAAGCTCTTAATAGACTTAAGACTAGATTAAAGTAAGGAGCACGCGTATAAGGCGCGCGTATATTTAGTAAAAAGCGACAGAGAGGCCGAGAGAGATAAAAAAACTTTAAAGTTAACCTTAAGGCGCACATTAGATACTTAGTTAATTATATTACTTCTAACTTATATAAGATCTAAGTGCCTTAACTACACTATGTCGTTATTACACGCAACGTTCGCTTTAATAAGACGAAGTTTTACTCTCTAAAAGAGGAGAAGTTAATTAGCTAAACTACTTTTACTTTAAAAGAACTTATTATTATAATAAAAGAAGATAACGTTACTTTAAACGTAAGGTTTAATATAAGTAATATTATAAAGAACGTTATAAACGAACGACTGGCCGTGTTAAATATTACTATTAAAGATATAAAGATAAAAGATATACTAATATTACTTCTTTCGACTTCTGAGCTAACACTAATAAAGGTATAGTCACTAATAGAAATTAACTCTCTAGATATTCCGACTAACTCGGGAGTAATAAAGGGGGCACTAGTATTATACGAGCTAAGTTCGAAGGCTATAAAAGAGGCGTTAGTCCCTTACGAGAGTTAGAACTCGGGGGTAAGTAACGAATTAGCTCTCTACGACGACAGTATTGAGAGTAATAATAGAGCTCTAACTCCTTATAAGAAGTTGAGTCGAGGCGTTCTAAGACTTACTAAAGATTATATAATCGAAATTCAGTCTAGGAGGAACGCCCTACGTAGTGATTTAATAGACTCAAATATAAAAGTAACGCGCTAACGAATATACTCTTAAGTCGTATTACTAAGTTAGAGGCCATAAGACTTAGAGTAACAAGTCCCTAAGCGATTAGAAGTTCCTCTTATAGCGACTAAGTCAGGCGATATTATTATATTAACTAAAGAGAGCTAATAATAGCGACGAAAATAAGAACGTGATTATATTTACGTAATATAAGAGGTATAGAGAGAACACGACAGACTTGTAATAAAAGGACATTACTTACTTGTAATACTTCTACGATAAGACAATTACTCGCGGTTAAGAGAGTTTACTAGTATATTTTATAGTAAAACTCTAACGTAAGTAGACGGCGACGATACTATAATAGTGTACGCAGTAATAACAGCGGCTGTCGCAAGTGTTAGAGTGAGAGTTGACTTTATAGTCGGCTTTAATTCATAAATCTTATATTAGGGGAAGCTTCTGAAAGCTCTAAAGAACTAGGCAGAGCTAAATAGCCACGCTTAAGGTACACAATTTAAAGTAGACGTAGAGAGAGAGATCTCTAACTTAGAAGTTCGAAACTATTAGAGAATAATTCTTAGGGAAGACGTAATAATACTACTAATTCCTTTAAAATAAGTCTTTATATATAAAGTAGATTTAATAAGACAATTAACGCGCTGCCAATCACGTATTATAGTGCGAGGAGATATATAAGATAATTTAACAATTCTTTTAACTTACGCTATAACACTCGCCGTACACTCTTTTAAGGTAATTATAACATTAGTAGCCTAGTTCGACTTAGAAGTCAAACAATTCGACGTAGTTAATGCCTTCGTGAACGCTAAGAGAGACGAGAGGAGCGCCTTAGTGTCGTGTTACTTACTAGACGACTAGAAAAGACTAGATATAATAGTGGAAATCGACTGAGCCTTATATAGTCTAAGAGACTCCCTTACGCTATAGTATAGAGACTTCGCTATAACACTTAGTAAACTCTAATTCACCTTATTAACTAAAGAGCCTTATATATTCACGAATAAGACGAGAATAGTTTTTGTGGCGTTTTACGTTAATAATATTTAAGTTTTATATTACGCCTTAAAAGTTAAAGAAGGATAATAAATTATTAATAAGTTATATTTAACTTACGAACTCACAATAATAAGAGACGTGAAGTAATTCTTAGGAGTAAGAGTAATTAGAGACTGAGATAAGAAGTTAATGTCGCTATTATATAATACGTATATTAAGAAGGTTATACAAAAGTTTAGTTTAGTAGACAGGAAGTGCCCGAGTATACCTCTACTATATTACGACTTTATTAAATACATTAAAACCGCTACTTTAAAGTAGATTAAAGAGTACCAAAAGAAAGTTAGGTTAGTCCTTTACACAGTTATTATATTGCGGCTAGACGTCGCTTTCGCTGCGTCTCAGCTATTACACTTCTTAATGAACCTAAGTAATAAGTACTTAGAAATAATAAATTAGACTATTAAATACTTATTTAGCTCACGATTCTTAGTTATTATTTATTATTACGAAGACAGGGAGACTTATTTAATTGTGGCCTTAGACGCCTTATTCGCCGACGACGAGCTTATACGGCGTTCCTCTTAGGGATTTATTATTATATTATTTAGGGGTGTGATCGTTTAGAAAGCCTTAAGATAAGATATTATAACTACTTTAACGACAGAAGTAGAGTTACTCGCGCTAGAGTATATAGTAAAGGAGGTTATAACGCTTTAGCACTTTTTTAAGGAATTAATACTTAATATAAAAGTTCCGTAGAATATATTTTACGACAATAAATAAACGATTCGCCTAATAATTAAAGAGAATTAACGTATTTTAATTAAATTATAATATATTAATATATAAAATATATAGCTATAATAAGAGTATAAGAAGGGGAGTTTTCAGGTAACGTATCTCTTAACAAACAATATATTAGTAGACGGCTTAATAAAAAACTTACCCTAATAGAAGTTTGAGACGTTTATAGTATTATTAAACCTTTAAGACGCTCGAGCGACTATTAAAGAGCTCACTTAAGCTACGTACTACGGCATAATTACACTCTTTTATTTTTATATATTATATTTAGATTATAGTTATAGTAGTAAAGAAGCTACGAAATAAAAAGCAGAAGTTATTTGTATTTAGGGGACACGTTCTTAAGCTATTACTTTAGGGTTATAAAGCCGCTCTAACGCGTAAGAAAGATAATAATATAAGGGACACGTTCTTAAGTTATTACTTCTGGGTTATAAAGCCGCTCTAACGTACCTGTAAGTAAACAAAACACTAGGGTAACGTTCCTAAGTTGCGACTTACGGGTTATAAAGCCCCTTCTACTTATAAGGGAGGGAGTAAGAGGTCTATTAACTGCCGAGCGGCTCTAGCTAGTACGTTAACCTCCGCGAGAGTAGAGGCGCGGGCGGCGGAGCGCGCTACGACAGCGGCGACTGACGGTCTATTAACACTAATAGTAACACTAGCACTAATACTAGCAGAGCTAGAGGTAGCCCTAACGCTAAGAATAAGGCGAGGGGGGGGCATAGTAGACTCTTTATAAAGAGTAACTATAATAAAGTTAAACGTCGTCTTAAATTAATAAGGGAGAACTTATAAGTAAGAGAACTAGCGACTAGCTTATCTTCCTTTTCCTCCTCCTCTAACGTAGCCTTAATAACGGCTCGACGGGCGGTGAGGCGCTATAAGTTAGAGTTAGCTCAAGTTACTATAATACCTCGCGACCGCTATAAATATATACGCGAGAACTCTCTAGGAGAGCTCTAGTTATTAAGTAACCGGCGAAGAGGGCCGCAGCGTGGCGGGGGGCGGGGGCGCAGCTAGCCTTATTGTTTTTATAATAACAAAAACACTGTACTAATAACGCCTTGTCGCGGTATAGTTCGCCCGGTTCTCCTCGTATACTACTGCAAATACAGTAGGAGCAGGGGACAGCACGAGTAGCCCCAGCCACGGCGAGACGCCGAGGGGTTGGTGGTGGTTGTTGTGGTAGTGGGGGTAGTGGTGGTTGTTGTGGTAGTAGGGGTGGTAGTGGCGTGGAGGGGCGGCGGGCGGCCTACAAAACTGACATTAGTACATATTCAACTCTCGATCTAAGGCTTCCGCAGCCTTAAAATAACATTACAACTCTTAAATTAACGACTAAAAAGGAAGGGAGCTTAATACTTATACGCTTTCTTATTACGCGAGTAGCGGCGGCGTTAGCGGCGAAGGCGGCGCGGCCGGCACAAGACTTCTTAGCTATATTTGCTGATTTTGCGTAGAAGTTACGTAAAGAGGAAAGAACGTTTAAAAGGACTTACTTAAGTATATATACTACTACCTCTAGCGTCGATATCTTAGCGATATTTGTCTTTTATATTACTTAGCTACTACTATTGTCGTTTAAGCTATTATTAAGCACTATTTACGTTCGCTTACTACTCTTATTATCGTTTAAGCGAAGGGGGTATGTCGTGCACTAAGACTACTAGGGCCTACGGTAGTCGCTAAAACTAACTAAAAGCTACTTATATAACTAGATCTCTAGAGCTCCCGTATAGCTAGGGAGCTACCCCTTTACTTTACAATTCAAGACTTTTAAACTACCTGAAGCTCCTCCCTACAGTGCTCGACACATTACTAGAAGGTTGTCAAGCCAGCGTCCGCCTATTTTAGAAAGCGCATTTTTAATCGGGCCATGTCCTCTTTTAATTATCTTATTCGCTTTAGCGTTATATACTGAGATTTAGATTTAGTTAACTTCTATTTTATTAAGTAAATCTATAACTTCTCCTATATTCTTAGTTCTACTATTAATAATAAGCCTCTAAAACAGTCTGTGCCAGTAAATAATATCTTACTAAATAAAGTCAACTACTCCTTTAGCCTCTCTACTAGCGAGGGCTCTTGCCTCAACTTAACCGCTTATGTCGTCCCTAGTAACTACTAAGTACTTCTTTCCGCGTTTTACCGGCATAAACACAATATTAAGCGCCTATTTCTTTATTAGGCTATTTAATATTATTAAGTAAAGGGGTTCCTCTTAGCGTTTAAATAATCGGAGTTAGTAATCTTAGTATGTCTAAATATAATTTATATAGTTTATATACAGGCCTTTTTAGAAGTATCAAGTGAAGATTCGGTAGTACGTACTTTCCCGTCCTTTATAGCCCGAGTTATTATAGCAACTCTTAAGTATTGCCTCTTTCTCTCTTGTTATGTCAATGACGAGCTTAATTAGAGCCCCTTTTAATAGTAACCTCTAGATCCTACGACTATACACGCCGTAATTTAATACTTTACGCTTAAATACTCGAAACTGTTTTTAATCTATTGACTTCAGAGTTTTAAGTGTCGTTAAGTATTAAGTTATCTCTTAGTATTATTCTCTGTACTTGCTCATTATAATAAGTAAGCCTCCTTCGTTAAGAGAGGATTTAAAACTGCCAAAAGAAGTAAGTTCCCCTTTCTTACGAAGTCTCTAGACTATAGATTTTATATCTTAAAGAATTTTATTCTACCTCTAAAGTTCCGGGTCTATTAATACGCTATTTAATTCTGAACTGCTAGTCTCCTCTTTATTTATAATACTAATAAGATAAATCTCGTAAGCTTTAAGCTTAAAGAGAATCTAGTCTTCGTCGATATTACTTTCTTCTAAGGAATCTTTAGGGTGCCTAAGTCTCTAAGATAACTAGTCTACTACTATATATGTCGTTCCTTAGATATATCGAACCTCAAAGTCGAAGAGTCGTATCTAAGCGAGCCATCTAGTTAACATCGCGTTAGAATAATCGTGAGCTACTCTATTTAGTTGTGCAATAAGTATATTAGTATCTGTCTCTATAATAAAGTATACTCTAATAAGCCAAATCTTTAGTTTCTTTAAAATATAAAACATACCCTTACACTCTCTCTTAGTAATATTATATTTAGCTTCAGTCTTACTCCAGAACCTACTCTCGTACTTTACTAAGCGTATTTTATTTAAAGTCAGCTCCCTTTAATTAAGGAAGCCGCCTTAGCTAGTTCCGCTAGAGTCAACTTTAACTACAATTTCACTAGCTCCCTTTCTGTAGTCTATTCGACATAAGACTAAAGATAAGTATAAAGCGTCCTATAGTTTAGTTATAGCCTTGCTTTATAAATCAGGTTCTTAGTAAAACTTAACTCCTTTTTATAAAAGTACGTATAAGGGTTTAGTGATTAAGCGAAAGTTCTTAATCTAAATTCAGAAGTAAATAATAAGTCTTAGGAATACTTTAACTTTAGTAAGATTCGTTAGTTCCCGCTAATTTTTAATTTTAATAAAGTGTCTCGTAAATAGTTCTCTCCCTCCGGAATTATAAGCGTACCCCACAATATCTATATTATTAAGACAAAATTATAACTTAAGCCTAATCGTAACTCTAGCACGCTCCAAGCGTTCGAGAGTTATGTCGAGGTTCTTAATATACTTTAAGACAAACTTCTTAATCCCTAGTAAGGCTTTAGCTTAGTTGTAGTCTATATATAGGCCTTTGACACTAATATCGTCCAAGAATAGCATCGTAACTACTAGGACTAGCTTCTTTAAGATACGTGTAATCGTTTGAACAAATTATATAATAGAATTAATAACGCCTTATAAAAGTGTCGTATTTCAGACTAGTCTAATATAAAGAACATAAAAAGTAGTTATATCTCTACTAAACTAATAAAGTACTTATTAATTATACCCGGAATATAAGTTAACGAGACTTACAATATAATAACTAATAAACTCTTCAAAAAACTCATCGACAAATAGCGGGAGGTTAGCGTCTCTATAAGTGACAGTATTTAACATAATAGCTAAGTTAATCAATTTATATTTCCTCGACTCCTTCTTTTAAACCAGGAACTAAGCGTTATAATAAGGCCCCTTAGAGTACTCTAAGACTCCTTTATTAAGTCTTTCTTATATTATCTTAGTAACCTCTAGAACAAGTGCCCGTAGTAAAGGAAAGTTAGGAGCTTACTAAGCCGTATATTTAATAGTCTTAATAATAACAGGAGGGGAAACATCTTTATAAAATTTACTACACTTAGGTTAATTAAAAGTTATAGCTCCTTCCTAATTAACTATTATTTCGTCAAACAAGGCTCTCTCTTTTAGCTATAATAAGCTACTTATATCTAATTTAATTAGCCTCTCTAGGGTAAGTCTTGAGTTTCGGGGTATACTAGCGAAGCGTAATAATAAGTGTTCTTAATACTTTCTAATATAATCTTAAGGAGTTCCTCGTTCTCGTACACGCTTATACTAGTCTTCCCTCCTACTAGGGGGGTCGCCTTTTGAGTTAGCTAAATCAACGGGCAAGACCTTCTTAGCCTTTAACTTATATATAGTTCTTACTCGCGCTACTATATTTTACGTTTCTTTAAATAGTGACTTAATTAAAAGCTCATTGTAGTTAGTAGTCTATTTGAACGTTAGGCTAGCTAAAGACAAGGAATCGTCGTTAAATACTCCCCTAAATAAGGGCTCAGAGACTAGGGGTTCCTCTTAGTATAAGTCAAGGAGTGCCCTAAGTAAAAAGTCTCTAATTACTGATTTTAGCACATAGAATTCTCTCTTTATATACTTAATATACACTATCCTTTTAAGACTCGTAAGTTCCCGGTCTCGTAGTAAAAGGCGAGGACGTCAAAGTTAACTGTCTCTCCCTTTAAAAACTCCTTCTCCTAATCCCGACAATATCGGGATGTCTGAGTATTTGAGTGTATTAATTATAGCGCTTAAGTAATAATTAGTCAATTGTTTCCTGAGAAGTCTTCCTCTTTATAACTAATTTCAGATTCTAAATCTTTAGAGTAAATTAGCCTTACTTTATTCTCTCTATATAATACCTCAATATCCTTCGCTTCTTTAGTAATATTATTAGTCTTAACTATAATAATAAGACTAAAACACTAATCCCACAAAGAAGCGAGTATAATACCTCTGTCGTAATCTCTTAAGTAGCGGAAAGTAACTTTAACTTTATAAAAGAACAAAAAACTAAGGATAACCTTAACTCTAAGGCTATTTATAATATAAAACCGGTTATTAATTATACAATTACTGTGGTGGGGACAGCCCCTGATTTCTTTTGTCACATGACTGCGCTGGTCCTTCGCATATATAAGGAGCCAACACTTGACTACAGAACGTCAAGAACGTAACACTAGATATATTCTATTTATTAGAACCTTTTCCCTCCCCTCCTTTGCCGATTCGTACTCTCTAGATATGTAATATCTTTAGATTTGATTGATCTGTTATTTATAGAGCCTAGAATCTCCTCTAGTGGCTCGCTACATGCTACCCTCTTGTTATGTAGATTAGGGTTCGTCCCTCTTATATATTTTTAGTAACCGACGCAGGGAGTGAGTTATTACTGGAGGAGGAACTAGGTAAGTATAACAGTGAGGCCCTTATGTACTAACTTATACAAGGAGAGTCAGGAAAAACGACAATTGTCTGAACTAAGGGAGCTATTTAGTTAGTTATCTCTTAGCCCTTAAGGCAAAACGACGAATATAAAGAATGCGGACCTTTGACTTAGGGAGAACGAAGACTACTAAGGAACTAGGGAAAGCTACAAAGTGAGAGCACTTATAGTACTAGAAAATCTATCTCCCTTAGGCTATTGTTCTGATTCTATCGTTCCGAGACATAGTGCCTAGCCACTTCGCACTAGCTTCCATTCTCAGCGAAGGTTCTAGTGTTTCTAGACGTAACTAGTATTCTTTGAACGCTAGGAAAAGTCGAGACTCCACAATAGAACTAAAATTAATATATTAGAGGCTTAAGCGGAGTACTGGCGAGCCTGTATTTCGGAGTGTTCGGCGAGACATAGAACTTCTAGGCTGGTCTAAAGCCTAGGTAGCTTACGCCGAGTGTTAATCTCCTTACTTTATTTTCCTATTGTATTTGCTTTTGTTGTTTTTGTAATTTCTATGTACGAGCCCTAAGCTTTAGGGCGTGTTTGTTTTAGTTTAGTGGTTATTAGCGTTCGCTAGGGGCTAACTAGGGAGCACGGCCTTGAACCTTCGTTAGGAGTTATTGACATTTATCTCGCTTTAGGGTAAGCGAGAGCTTATATACTTTCTGTTTTAGGGGAGGGGGTTTCCTTTACATTTCTTTAGTGATTAATACACTGTATTCTTAGTTACTTTCCTGTATTCTAATCGACGACACTATTAACTTACTTTACTACGACTTTCCTATGACAACGCACGATGTCGAACAACGGAAACATCGACTACGGCTACGGCAACCCTGGGATGAGTGGGTTCGGCAACATTGTAATGCCCCCTGGCTCTATTTTAATAGGAGCAACTCCTCCGTTTGGACCTGGAATCACTGCTGGGCTAAGCCTTAACACCTCTATACTCTCTAAGGATACTACTTCTCAAACCTCGGAGACTTCTTAAAAGAGGAATAAAGGAAAGAAAGAAAAGCAAGGGACTAGTAGGTCTAATTCTACTAATCTTATAGGGCCACACTAATACTCCGGCCTTACCTTTACTGTGGACGACTTGAAGAACCTGAAAATCCATCTCAGTTAACTTATGCCTATCGCCGGAACCCTGAATGCTTTAATCTTCAACGGAATCGATGTCAGCAACTACTTCCGGATTCTCGATCAATACTTTACAGCCTATATAGTCACTAATGATCAAGTCAAGAAAGAGTAGGTGGCTAAGTACGCTACTCAAACTTATGTATAGACCATTCAGAAGCTTTCAGGCTTCAAAGAGGGTAGCTATACTAGCTTTAAGGATGCCGTAATCTAGGAGTACTAGCGTGATGATACGGAGCGTCGCTTATATACTAATGGTTATTTTGACCGACTTGAGCATGACTTCAAGACTCTTGTAGGGGACGGCGAGCCTACTCCCGAATAGTGCCGTGACTTCCTCCGAGTATTTAGAGAGGTTGCTATTAATTGTATTAACCGCGGCAACCTCACTGACAAGTAAGCCTCTGTGAGATTTATCTTCTCCCTTCCTTAGAATCTACGAACCAAAGCTGTACGGGCTGCTTCTAAGAATGGTGGAACCCTGAACATCGATAGCATGAACCCATTCGGAAAGGTCTACTCTGCTGTAGAGGCCCACCTTAACTCCGAGAGGGAGCTAAGCGCTATTGCTGAAGAGTAAGGCATTACCGACTGAGTATAGGGCAACACTAATAGTACTAACCTGTTCGCTGAGCGCTTTGTACCTTAGCCAACGACTTATACTATTCTGCCTCGTAGTAGTGGACCAGCACCCCGGCACTAGTCTGACTTTGTTAACTATAGGGATAACTCCGCACGGGACGAGATTTCTAGAGTACTAAAGTAATAAGACGAGGAGTTATTTGCACCTAATTTCCTCCTTACCTTGGAGAAAGTTGCTAGGAACTTAAGTAAGGTTAACACAAGAGATTTGGATTTTATTACTAAAGGGTTAGAACACATAAGGATTCTCGGAGTAGTGGTTCAAAGAGCCTCTAATGTCAATTTCACCGCTGAGGTTAATATGTTTATGTTCTTTGAAGAGGCCTAAGAGCAAGCTGCCGTCGACTACGGTGTAGCAAATTCGAGTTCCTTGGGGTATAATAGGCGCGCCAGGGATAATCATAGTTGTCGCTAGTGTATGAATTAACACTAGCTAGGCATGAGACCTTAGGAGTATTATAGTTACATGAATTAATATTATAATTACAAGAAATGGATTGGTCTTGGTATTATCTACGAAGCCGACGATATTAACTATATTTGCATTGGCCTATGGCAGGAGGGGAAGAAGTCATACCCCGTTTAGTTTCCCTCGGACGGAAGGTCTAAAAGACATTACATCTTGACGCGGGTCTTAAATACCCCGTACGACCTTAACCTTGAACGTCGAGCCAAAGCAGTTAAAGAACTCCTTGATGTAAGAAAAGAAGCTGCGCTTGCTAGGGAAAAGGGAGATAAGGGGGCACAATCTCTGACTGTTCCTGCTATAGGTTATATTGAGCTCATCGAAGAACCTACGGGGGACCTCAACTCGGATATTATTGGTTAATGGGACTGCACCGAATACTAATTAGTACAGATCTAAAATTTGTTGGCGTATGGCACTGACGGTATTAATTCTGAAGCTATGGTAGCTCCGGTCGAGACCAGGCAGCGAAAGGGAGCACTTAGACAAGAGCCGTATAAGACTTCGGACAAGCTCTAAGAGAAGATTAAGTCTTAATTTACTTATAGTAAACTAAAGGCACCCCGCGATGTTGAAGAACTAGTTAAGTTCGCTGATACTATGGACGTCGACAGCCTAGCGGAGACTAGAATAACACTGCAATAGATTCTAGCCTGTAATAAGTCTAAAGTCTCTGACCTGAGCACGAAAACGACATCTACTACGACACCGAAAACACCTTCTAAAACATTACTTGCTAGTAATATAATAAGAAAGAGAGCTTCGAAGTCTGAGGCACTAGTAATACCATCGGCTATCCCTAGACTTGTATCCTGTATAGCGTTATCCCGAAGTCCTCGCGTGTAAGAGGCGTTGACTTGGAATGGTTATAGGCTCGACAACATCTTGGACAAATTGCTCGCACAGAAGGAGCTTCCCGGAAACCTCACGCTAGGAGAAATTATGGTCCTTATCGACCCGCCTAGGGCATCTCGTCTCTCGACTGGGACAATTGATCAGCGAATACAAAGGGAATCGATTACTGGTATTATTAATGTTAGAGCTCTATACTTCGAGAACTCGGAATTGTCACCTGAGGAAACTGTCATTATCTCTCAGAGGCCACTTGACGGCGCTCCCTACACTCTTCCCTATCACGATAATATTAGCACTTATATAATACTAAAGCATAAGGAACGCCTTGAAAGGATTAGACAAGAGAACTTACAAACAAGGTTTGAGCATTAGGAAAAGCGTATTATAACTCACAGTTCTATTCTAAGGAACCTACTAGCGGTAAAGTTTAGGACTTAATAAAGACGCTGGCGACTTTAACTGTTCGTATAACAAGAAGCTCTCATTGACAACTTAATACTATGGCTTGTAGTTAGCGCTATCCCGGTCTTTAGTCCAATCTTTATGGTATTACTTAGAACTATGATGTTACTTGGTAAGTGTATCTTTAGGAACCTTCTGACGAAACGCACTCGCGCTTAAGAACTACTATATGCTGAAGTAGCCTTACTAGGGACAACATTTGAGATAGGAAACTTATACTTCTCGCTAGTACTAAAGGTTGTTGTCACTATGCCTGGCCGAACTAAGGTCACCGATGTTAGAGTTACCCTTGACACAGGAGCTGAAGTTAGTTGTATGACACTTAAAGTAGCTACTCTCCTAGAGCTCCCTATTACTAGAAGCTAGACTATAGCTTTAAAGACAATCACTAGAGTTAAGTCCCGATTTGTTAGTTTTATTAATAATGTTACGGTTGCTATAGGCAACTACGTTATTAATAATAGATTCTATATTATAGACGCCCCTAACATAAAGGTCATTCTAGGCTTTCTATTCTTCCGTAAAGCCAGAGTATTGTTCCGCTATCTTAAAGACTATAATAGAGGCATTGTGCTAGCTCAGTTTTAGGATCAGCGATTAAGAGACATTATTACGGTCAAAACTAACGATACTACGGACGATGCTAAGGACGCTGAAGCTCTTCGGGAAGAAAACGGGATAAGTATAATCTTTCTAAAACAAACGGACTTTAAAGATAACTATAAAGAAGAAGACTTCTCGGGAAAAGAGTAACTGACTGCACATCGAGTGCTACTGTCGGTGCCTTGGAATGCTCGATTGACCCCTCACAATATAACCCTTAACTACTAAAGCTTGGGGGTAAGCTTTATAAAGGGGGGGACGAAGCGGTACTAAGTAATAATAATAAAGGCGATACTATTCTCATCGAGTACTTAGAAAGAGAGTTTTGCGTCCCGAAATCAGTACTTAATGATTTTTAGTAAGAGGTAATCTTAGACACATTCCTAGAGGAGAAGTTAATTGCGGAACTATTCTTTCTTAAAGTTTTTAGAGCTAGTTCTTTGACTGAAGCCACGCTTACCTTCGAATGGACGAAGAACTATGACGATCTCCCGATCAAGAACCCCTTTCGGAGCACTTAGAACACCACTGCTCGGATCAATACTATGTACAAATCAAAAGCTAAGAAGGTCTAGTTAGTTGACGAAGCCGACCTTATAGGCGACCCCCCGGGAGGGAGAGATGATTAGTACGAGAGATTAAAAGATAGAGGGACTAAGTAAAAACAGTTGGGGAGATATTAAGATTTGTTACTATTACGCTTTACTAGTATACCCCGTAACTCTCGACTTACGCCGGAGAGACTAGCTAAACTCGATGTTGGAAAGCTGTTATAACTTAAAGAGAGAGCTCTCTTTGACGAAATGATGACTAATAGAGAAGGAGCTATAGCGTTCGACTGGCCCGAATGTAGTAGATTCTACGAAGATGTCTCTCCCTTAGTCGTTATTAAGACTATTGAGTACAAAGCCTGGCAAGCCCCTAACTTTCCGTTGCCACGAGCTTTAGTCCCAGAAGTCACAAAGATAGTACAAGAGCGTCTTAATAAAGGTGTTCTTGAGCTTTCTGAAGGCTTATACTGAAATACTTAGTTTTTAGTGAAAAAGAAGGAATCTAGAAAATATAGACTTATTAACTTAACTACTATACTAAATGTTGTCACACGAAGGGATACTAATCTTTTACCTTTAGTAAATGAGTTCTCTAAAGAATTCGCTAGTTGCCACGTCGTTAGCCTCGTTGACTTGTACTCTGGCTATAATTAATAAACTCTCCACAAGTCTAGCCGAGATATAACTGCCTTTTATGTTCTGAACGTAGGCTTAGTTAGGAATATAACTCTTCCCTAAGGTGCCACAAACTCTATTACTTAGTTTGTTAGAACGATTACTTGTATACTGAAGCCACTGATTCCTAGCGTGTCTATGTTATTCTTGGATGATGTAGGAGTTAAGGGACTATACACGGACTATAACTAAGAAAAAGCTCGTCCCGGAATCTGAAGATTTATTCTAGAGTATATTTAGAACTTTAATAAGACGCTAGAACGCTTGGAGAGAGTAGGTGCTACTATCGGACTAAAGTCTTAGTTTTGTTTAGACGGTATGGATATTGTGGGATACGCCTGTAACTCTGAGGGGAGAGAACCTTCGGCAAGACACTTGGTTAAGATTAAGAACTGGAACCCGCTAGGCAACCTGACAGAAGTCAAGGCATTCCTAGGCCTTATTATTTACTTCCGAATTTGGATTAAAAACTTCCGACTAATCGCTGAGCTATTGTACGTACTGTCTAGAAAAGGAGTCAAATTCTTCTAGGACCCGGAGATTCACGACAAAGTAATGTAAACTTTAAAAGATGCGTTGTGCTTATTCCCAGTTTTGTGTCGGATTGATTATAGCGAAGGTACTGGAGAGATAATTGTTAGTGTCGATTCTAGTGGTACTAGTTGGGGCGGTTTTCTCGGCCAAAGAGACTCTCTGACGAATAAGATACGACCTGCGAGGTACGAGAGTGGTTTTTGGAGCAAGACCGAAGCCAAGTATAATGCCACTAAGCGAGAGTGCAAAGGTATGCTTTATATTTTGAAGAAGCTTAAGATCTGGCTTGTTGGCGTGCACTTTATTATTAAAATAGACGCTAACACCTTAGTTGCTTAATTAAATGGAGCTACATACGATCATCTTAGCGCCTTACTTACTAGATGGCTTACTTGGATACGCTTGTTTGATTTCGAAGTTCGGCATGTTAAAGGCTTAATACACGTCATTGCCGATTAGCTCTCTAGGAGGCCAAGGCATATTAACGACACGCCGGAAGAGAGTAATACGGACGAGGATTAGATACTTTCTGAGTTGGGAGCCTACGAGATTTGCCCTGTGGAAGCATCTAACGCCGAAGAACTTACTAATTCAGAATCTAAAGAAGTAATAATAGACCTTGAATTACGTAAACGAAGCGACATCTTGTTAGACATGAAAGTAAAAGTACAATACTTAAGAGACGAAGGGGAACTTAGCTCCTCTGATAGTTTAAGCTCTGACGGAGAAGGGCTACTTGTCTTAACTAATAAATATAGCGAAGGATACTAGCAAATTGTCTGATACTTGACGACACTTAAGACTCTTAAAGATATGACTAGAAAGTAGTTCCGTGTTTTTAAACGAGAAGCCTTGAATTACGGTGTGTATAGTCGCCGGATTTAGAGGCTCTTTATAAAAGGTTCTGTTGTTAAGCTTGTTGTTGACACTGATAAGGAGAAGGAAATCATACTTCGGAGCTGTTATAATAATTCTGGTCACAAAGGGAGAGAAAGCACTTACTACCGCATTGCCACACGGTACTTTTGGAAGGGACTGTTTATTAACTATATGGAATACGTCTGAACGTGTAAGAATTGTTAACTCCGATTAGCGAAACGTCTTGAGGAGCCTCTTTACCTTATAGTATTAAATGGACTTATGGAAAAGTGGGCATTGGATGTTACTTACATACTACTACACAGGGGAAAAGGCTACCTTGTTGTTGTAAGAGACGACATGAGTGGATGGGCTGAAGCTAGAGCTCTCCTTACTAGAGAGGCTAAACATATCGCTGCTTTTATCTAGGAAGATATTATTTGCCGTTATGGGTTGTTTTGGAGACTTATTGTGGATAGAGGAACTGAGAATATGGGGGAAGTGCTGGAACTATTTAATAAAATGGAGGTCGAGCGAATCAAGATCTCGGCATATAACGCTAGAGCTAATGGAATGATCGAACGAGGCTATGGACTTATTAAGAATGCCTTGTCAAAAATGGAAGGACGTTGGACTAATAACCTTTCCGTAGTGTTGTTTACTGACAGAACTACTGTGTATGGTCTAATTGGTTATACACCATTTTATATAGTGTACGGCAGGGAGGCGATCTTACTTATTAAGACAAGAAACCTAATATGGAGAACGTTGTTTACTGAGGAGGTTCGTGACCGATCGAAGTTACTACAGCTTAGGGCTATACAGTTTCAGATGAGACAGGAATACATTAATGAGGTTATCTTTAAGAAGACTCGGCGTCGTCAAGAAGGCAAGGAAGCCTTTGATCTTAAACACGATATACGGAAGAGACTATTTAAAAAGAAAGACTTAGTCCTTCGCTGGGACTTAGTACGAGAGAATGACATGTCCTTAAACCGAGTACTCGACTTTAGGTGGCTAGGTCCTTACGAGATTACTGAAACTTACACTAATAAAGGCTATTACAGACTCAAGGAACTCGGCGATGATGGCCCCTGGCTACGATAAACCTTCGCCGGTAATAAGCTTAAGCTCTTTTACAAAAAGAATAACTTTATTTATAACGATAGTAATAAAGTGGGAGAGGCCTCTAGCGAAGACGATAACTTGACCCCTCTGAATCTTGAACTAGACATTAATTTATAATACCTCAACGACCTCGAATTCTTAGAGAACCCTATGATTCCGATGATATAGCGTATTAGGGACGATAGGATAGTGATTAGAGTCCCCGAATTGTCAGTATAGTAGTGTAGTGAGTACTGAGTAGTGTCTGACTCGGAATAAATATGTACGCTCCACACGTTAGCGTCGCCGACAATATTTCTTTAGTTAAATAAACCTGGCCCTGATAACTGTTACTTACTTCTACGAGTAACCGTCGCGACACGAAACTTAAAGCTAACACTTCGGTATCGAGGCTTTAGTGTTGAGGAGCTAGTACGAGGACGTACCCCTAGTCTTTGAAGGGGGGGACGACATGCTGCCGCATATTAAAATCATCAAAATGATCGCTAAACCGACTTCGTACTGCTAAGAACCACGATTCAGGACACCTCAGCACTATAACAAACACGAAGAAGAGCTTATGTAGCCCTAAGTAAGTCAGAGAGAATATTGGCCCTGCGTTATAAGAACACTTATTTCTCGGAGTAAAGCTTAATAAGAAACTAGCGCCCTTATAAACTACTTGCCGTATGCGAATATATAATAGGTTTAAAACGAGACTGCTATTATTAAGCCAACGATATTTTAGGCGGCAGAAAGTAACTTCGTTTGAATAGGCTAGTTGTCGGGCTCGATCCGCAGGACTAGATTCTAAAACGGCAGGTTGAACCTGTGGCCTAGGCCAGAAATTCGAGTTTAACGTGCTAGACACCCTGAAGAATACAGACGTAATATACTTAGGCGCCAACTCTCGGTAATTAATAAAAAGAGAGGAAATAATAAAGTAAGTCTATTATTCTTAGGGACAAAGTCAATACTTATAGAGCTATTAACTTAACTGTAGCGCACAGTGATCTATGAAGGATAATACTAAGAGTACTATCGACAAACTAGCCTTGAACTAGTAAGTAGATTACACGATTTATATAAGGTAGGTAGAAGTCTAGGAAATCTCTTAGCGAAAGAGCTAATAATACGCTCGGAATTAGAGCCGTGCTCTCTGAAACCTTAAGGACTGTCTATAATAGCCTTAGATCTAGGAATTTGCCGGTTAGTACTCTCGTTAATAAGCCTAGGCAAGTCTTAGGGAGGTTCGCGATTTATTTAAGAAGATCTCTTATCATAGGCGACAGAATATAGTTAACGCCAACCTTACCCCACGTGTTAGAGATCTGAGTATGTCATCGGCTGACGACCCTTAGTTAGTGAACCTTTCAGGGATTGAGTGTTAGTTGACTACCCCTAATTAGCTCTGTCTAAAGTCTCTCGCCTATTAGGTTAGGGCCCCTTCTGTATATACGTCGATACCTCTTAGTCCCTTCCCGTCGGAAAGTCTGAAAGAATAAAGACTTCTCTTACTGTTTACTAGTGCTAGTAGACAAGAGGTAGTATACTTCGTACTTAAAGTGTTAGTAGGAGACTACAAGTTATGGACAACTTTTAAATATAGTATAATAGTTTTACGACTATGACAGACTTATAAGTAAGAGTGCCGCTATTTTAGGCTTGCATTAACATCGTTGAAGCAATGAAGACTCTATACCCTCGACCTCCAGCTAGGTTCAGCAATGAGTACTAGTAATTAATTAAGGCTAAGGGAGCGACCTTAGGTGTTCTTATGGATGTTTCGTCACCGCTTACTATATTATTCCGAGAGGTGTCGTTAGGTAGAACGGACAGGGACAAAGCCAACAACTCACAGAGTAACTAGTCAGGAGTCAAGTCTAGCTTCGACCTCGAGATTAATAACAAGTTCTTTAACTTCTATTAAAGAACTGAAGTAATTAAGAGACTTCAACTATGACTGAACTACTATTCCGAGAAGATCTCTAGTCAACGGGACTCTATAGTATGTCATCCTATGCTTAGTTACTGCTAGCCTAATAGTGCTTGAGTTGATTAGACTCTTTTGTTTATCCCCAGAAAGCTCAGTTGTTTTAAAGACCCTCTGTTAGCTTCAACAATAGGAGGTGACTTACTTGTCAAGGGGAGAAGGGGCTATTTCTACTATACTAAGAACTAAGAACCTATTGTAGCCTCCTAACCTTACTTGACGCATTACGACTGTTAGTTTTCCCACTCCTCCTGGCTTTCTACTATAAACCTTCGAAGTTGGCGGATCTAGCCTCCACCCTATCTAACTAATTGATTAATAAGAGACTGGCGGAATGATGCCACCTATCTTCAGTAGTATGACTTACGTAGGTGTAATAAGAGCGTATTTATAGAGGGACCCGAAAGCTACTCAGTGACTTATTATTAAGGGAAGATTAGTACGGCGCGACACGCACGTTCTTAGCCTAAGGGGTGGAGTTTGATGTAGGTAGTCGCACGAGGTGGCCTTAATTCCTATTAGTTTACGAACTTAAAGAAGACAGATAGTATCGTTTCCTTGACCTGTTAAGAGAATGTAAACACTGGCGCTACGAAGAGGTTAGACAGTTTGATACTTAGCTGGATGACGTTAAGGTGAAGTTTTAGAGTTCACTTTGGTTACTTCTTAAAACACGAGTTGAGGATTAAAAACCGTGGCGGTACCTTAAATCGCTGTAAGAAAGGTGTTAGTATAATTTGTGAATGGCTAGTCAAGTACAAGAGGAAGAGATAAGAGTATAACTCACGAAGTTGAGACGCGTTAAGACTTCTATAGTGTTGACCTTTAGTGTTAAAGCTGAGAGCGCTTAGGCTGAGATGGAGCGAACTAATCTTAGTGGCACCTCTAAAGTAGTTGACAACGAAGGACTCTTCTTGAAAGTCTACGACGAGTTAGTAGAGCTTAGATAGTATTGTGGAAGGTTAACTCACCGCGTTGAGGCGACTTGACTTCATGTTAAAGTTGTTATTTGGAGATCGAGGTGCGGAAAGCGGAGGAGAAACTATACACAGATCAACGCAAGTGTTGTGTTGAAGTTATTGCTCGGCAGGAAGAAAGCAAGTAAGGAAAGCTCTCTACTACGTCACTTTTACGACTAGGCAATAGCGAAGTTAAAGGTGTTAAGTTCTAATAGCGCGCTAAAGTTGATGGTGAAGGCCAAGGTTGTTGCCCTGAAGGTACTAAATGGCGAAGAATTAGCCGCAGAGAGACCTTTGAGGATACCTGGAGTCATAGTAGCTGAAGTTATTGTTGAGTGGAAGAAGATCTTGCCTTGGTGGTGTAGGAGAAGTGATGGTGAAGTCGATCTTGACATGAGCTTGGTAGGGGAAGTTTGCTTTCTTTGGAGGTGTTGTAACGAGAGAAGGTGTAGGAGGTGTTGTTTGATTAATAGAAAGAAGGAGGAAAGAGATCGAGACGCATGTTGAGGTGCTTTATGGAGAGAATAGTGTTGAGGAGAGATTGTTGTACTTGGAGAGTTGAAGTTGGAAGGTTGGTGGGGGAGAGCTAGCCTTATGTAGGGGGGCAGGAAGGTGCTAAGTGAGACGATTGTTTGTTTTAAAGGTAATAGGTCAACTATCACGGGACTTTATATGTACTGACTATATAATATCCTACTAACGATTTGAGACGCTCTAATTAGTTATTTACTTCTTTTTAGTATATATTGCTCGAGGGCGAGTAGAGTCTTTGAAGGGGGGGACGCATGTAGTGGGGATAGCCCCTGATTTCTTTTGTCACATGACTGCGCTGGTCCTTCGCATATATAAGGAGCCAACACTTGACTATAGAACGTCAAGAACGTAACACTAGATATATTCTATTTATTAGAACCTTTTCCCTCCCCTCCTTTGCCGATTCGTACTCTCTAGATATGTGATATCTTTAGATTTGATTGATCTGTTATTTATAGAGCCTAGAATCTCCTCTGGTAGCTCGCTACATGCTACCCTCTTGTTGTGTGGATTAGGGTTCGTCCCTCCCACATTACTTATAATAATAGTAACGTTATTAATAAATCTAACGAAACGAGACTTAATACTAGTAATTATCTTTAAGGCTATCGTTTAACTTCTTATTATCGACAGTTCTAAGAAGTTAACTACTTTAAGAGTTATATAATTAACTTTAGCCCCCGTGTCGAGTATAGCCCTAATATCGCTAACCTTAAAGCGGCTAGGCATCGTAACTACTACCTTCAGCGCTAGCGAGTAAAACGAGTTGCTTATTTCCGTGGAGCCACTTATAGCCTCTATCTTAACACAAAAGCTAGTGTTTCTTACTAATTAAGTACTTCACTGTATTATTCTAAGTGACATAAAAGGCACTAAGCGAAGAAGTTCTAGTACTAAGTCTCTATATACTAATAGTATACTAAGGAAAAGTACTAGGACTAGCCTAAATAATAAGATAGTACTAAGTAATAGCTATATTATTAACTTCTTAATTATTAATTCTTGTGTTATAGCGACACTATTCTAGAACTACCGCTAATAAGCCTGAAATTTCAAAGTAAAGAGATTCTTAGGGATCTTAGGGTATACTTAGACTCTTCTTCTTTATTCTGTTCTCCTTAAGAGCTAACTAAGGACCTTCTTTATTTTAATATTATCTCGCTTTATTAAGAGGTACTCGTTTAATTAATCCGCGTATAACGTAAGTTTTAAGAAAGTATATAAAGAATCAAGTAATAGTCTTTATAATATAATAACCTCTTTCTTATTAAGGCTATAGTCGTCTTTAAAGGTAATAACTTTAACGTTAGTAATATACTCCCTTTACATTTGTCGATTAATTACACCGCCGGGCGTTCGGGAAGCTTTAAGAAAGTTAATAAGTACTATTATCTCCCCTAGCGTAAGGTTATTAAGTAATTCTTATAAAGACAATAACTTGTCAAGGACCTTATTAAGCTTATAGCCGTTCTAGTCTAGTACTTCTTATATATAGGGGTTTTAAGAAGACGTTAATCGCGTAATAAGTCTAAGGATTCTAGAGGGGACCACAGTTAGTTTAGGCTTCGCGGTGCGCCTCTTCGCTAAAGAGCTAATTACAGTATTCCGAGCTAATGCCTTAAATACAGTTAGTATAACAGGTTTAAAGACTATGTCAGAGATCTTAGACTTATTCCTAGCTAAAATCTACTAAGGGGTCTTCTTTACTTCTTTAGGACTGTCTATATCTATAACTTTAGTAAACTATATAACGTCTTTAATATCTAAAGGAACTTTTAGTTTACTATATAAGGCCTAAGCTTTGATTTTGTCTTATAACTTATTAAATCCCTTATATAACTTAAATACTAGGGCCTTCTTTCGGGCTCTAGTCTTAATAGGGGCAACTATTGCCTCGGAATTAGAGCTGTCCTTTGTATTAGACAAAAAAGCTTAAACTTAGACGATTTACTCTTCGGAACAGTCCTACTATTATAAAATAATAAACTCGCCGGCGTCAATAGACTTATTAATGAATTCGATGTAATTAATTACAGAAGTTACTCCCTTCTCTTTTGCTAGTGCCGCTTCTAACTGTAATACTAGTAACTCCTTAACCGCCTATGCTCTTTGTTTAGGATTAAGAGAGTACTAGTTATTTAATACACGAGAAAGGATATACTCTCGCTTAAGTCTTTTATTAGTAAGAAATTATATAAGGTACAACTTTTTCCCTTCTTCCTAAAGTCTTATGTAAATATAACTATTATCCTCTACTTTATAAATTACCTTAAGACCTATAAACTTCTTATAATTAAAACATTAATTTATAAACTTATGTTGTACTTGAGGTCTCATGCCGGGCTCTTAACGATTTATATACTACTGGCACTTATAATTATCTCTTGCCTTTTTATTATAAGTAATAGAGTTAAAATAACTAGTCTTATAGCTAACGCTAGCTACCTCTTAAGCCTCTTTAGTAAATCGCAAGATATTTATCTCGGCCGTGTATTTAGCGTTCGTGGCTCTCTTAACTACTACTGCAAAGATCTTTATATGCCCTAAACCGTTACAAACGTTCTCTAAGTCTCTATTTATAGTACTCTCGAGGTCTCTAGCGATCTTTTACAAAGTTAAAAGAAACACAGGGTCTAAGCTAACTATAACTTCTCTATCTTGTCTCTTAAAGGCCTTACGAATCTCTTTACTTAGGGCGTTATCTCTATAGCCCAAGAAGTTCGGGTATTATAATAGTAGTACTCGGGTCGATTAGTCCTATATAGCTATAGACGCAGGCTAAACCCTCTCCTCCTAGTAATTAGACGTCTTAGCGAAGATATTAGGCCGACTTGCCTATATTTATTAGTAGTTTGTAATGCCCTACTCCTCTATAATAGTATATAAGTCTCGTTCTGAATTAAGCTAGGCTTTAATAACGCTATAAATGTCGTCGAACGCATCTGTCTTGAGGTCTTTTAACGACTTTCTATTCTTAGAAGTAGCTTATATAGCCTTATTCTAAAGGCTTCAGGGGAGTGTAAGTATAAATCGAGTCGACACTTACTTCTTAGTGAGATTACCTTAGTCGACGTAATTTAGGGCTACCTCTCTAAAGGCCCTAAGGAACTTCCGGCATTAGTCTAAAGAAAGTTAGCCGTTAATTTAAGTATCTTTAAAATCTTACTTTAATAAGTCCAAGTAAGTATTTATATATAAATAATACTTACTGTCGTTAGCTTAATAGTCTTACTTTACTTCCCTCTTAAGGCTAGCGTATATTCCGGTTTTAAAGCTAAAGAGCTTCCGAATGTTTTATACTTAAGAAGGGGTTATATAGTCGACTACTTATTCCTTCTTCTCTTAGTCGTTAGTAATTATATAACTTGCGAAGTATTTATTAAGGGTCTAGAAGTAAGTGTTAATGTTAATACTGTTAAAAATAAGAGTATTTAAGGATCTAAGGATTAATATTAGCTAATTAACGTGGACCTTAATATTCTTGAGATTGTTTGCGGTAATAGTTAGGGTCGAGTTAAGAGCGGTAAGTTCGACAGTATTAATAAGAGGAACTGAGTTACTAAGTCCGGTATTACTAGACCCCTTCCCTTTACCTTTCCCTTTCCCCTTCTTATTATCTAGTAAGCCCTAGAAAGTGTTATTGTCATTAGGGGTAAAGCCCCTATTAGAAGTCCCTAAATTATTAAAAGCTTTAGGCCTAACGCTTATAACTGTCTTAAAGTTACTTTTAGTGGCAAGTCCTAGGGTGTTAATAAAGGGAGCCCCCTTTTAATTATTAGTATTATTTAGTCTACTATAGCTAGATATTATTAATAAGTTAAATATAATTTAAGGTTTTAAAAGAATATATATAGTCGTTTAATTAAAAGTAATAAAAGTAATAAAAGATTTAGTATATATAAGTGTTATATTATTATATAAAGAAAGTAAAGAAACGTCCCCTTAGAAATAAGAATTTAGGGCCTCGCTTCTATAAGCGAAGGGCTAAATAATAGGCTCTTCTAGCGAGGTCTTAGCTTACGCCTTAGGCCCTATACGCCGAAATTATAGAGGGTTTAAATCAATAAACAGGGGGTAAATAGAAATTAAATAACACTAAAAAGATAACTAAGGCTTAATTTTAGACTAGCCTAAAACACACTTCCGCCGAATCTCTAAGTAAGACTTCGGCCTTTAGCTGACGAACTAAAGAGTAGGGCCTATAACATTTAGCTAACTTCTTACACAATAATCTTGGTACCTTATATTATTAGGCCTTGGCAGTCTAATACTATAGGGCCTCGTATTACTGTGGAAAGTATTATGAAATAGTAGAGCACAAGTCTTTAGAATAGCGGCACAGAGCCTCGAGCTAAGAGAGAAGAGATTTTCTAGTACTCTAGGTGTCCCCACGTATTATAAAAGTTCACTTGCTTCCCTCGTGTCTCTCTACTCTCTCTATCGTATACTCGTGCCTCTATATTTACTATTTTTGCTTTCGAAGGCTAAGGAATTACTAACTAAATAAGTCCCTTAGTTTAAGTAATTGTCGTTTCTTAATTCTCCCTAAACGCTTATAATTAATATAAAGGGCCCTTTTTATATAACTTACTTAGTTTTATTTCCTCGTACTAAACTCACTCCCTACGTCAGTCACTAAAAATATATAAGAGGGATAAAGCCTAATAAACTATATAATAAAAGAGGTAATATATAGTAAGGTATAGGAGAGATTCTAGGCGTAAGGAATCGCGGATTAATCAAATCTAAAGATAATATATATCTAAAGAGTATAAAACCTTAAGGGAGTAAAGGAAAAAAAAGTGTATTTAATAAATATCTATAAACGTTCTTAGTTCTTAAGTTAATTTCAAGTATTAAGCTCTTTTATATAGAAAGAGCTTATCCGGTCAGGTGACAAAGGAGCTACCAGAGTCTTCCCCACCACATTATATAGACCACTAAGCCTTAAAGTACTTTATAATTACTAAGGACCTTACGGCTAAGTAGGCTCAATAGGCTAAGTTCCTTGCGGATTTTTACTTCACGATTATATATTATACTGGGACGACTAATACGTTAACTAATACTTTATTTCGTCGGGATTAAAACCTCACGGCTATAGAGGCACGTAAGCGGGCCATCCGCAGTTAACAGTTAATTCCGATAGACAAAATTAACCCACGAGTCGCTAGCGACCTCTAATTCTCCGCTATCGATTTGATAGACGCTTATATCGAAGTCGTAGAGACAATACCCTTAATACTTATAGAGGCTATAATCCCGGATCACGATACCGAGCCACGTGACAAGCCAGAGCCAGAACCCGAGCTTAGTATAAGAGTACTAGTCGACCCAGAGACTCTTACTATAAAGGAGTTAGACCTTAACTCTATAGTAGCTTATAATATCGCGGAATACGACGTTATTGACTAAGTACTCTTAACTAATAAGACTTCGCCCTCGCTGAAGCCTCTCTAATAAAAAGCCAGGGAATAGTCATTAGATTATAAACTAGCTAATGACAAGTTACTCTTTTAAGGCCGCCTAAAAGTGCCCTTAGAACCGCCGGAGCTTTGTACGACGCTTATTCGCTATATATATTTTTAGCTTTTAGTAATACACGCGGGGATTAGAAAGATAAAGGCATTACTGAGTCGTAAATACTATTAGAATAGTCTTACTACGGATATAACTTAATACGTAGCGAACTATAACTGTTCTTGACAAAAGGCCCGTAGGGATAAGACTCTTAGTTTCTTATACCCCCTACTAATCCTTACTCGGCCGTACTAATACCTTATAATAGACTTTACGAAGCTACTACTAAATAAGCACGGCTATAACTTCGCTATAGTTATCGTCGATCGCCTGTCTAAGAAGCCAGTCTCGATACCTTATAATAATATAATTACTACGAAAGGCATAACTATTCTTTTTCTTGTTTATTAGACCTAACACTTTAGTATACTAGATTCTATTGTCTTAGACTAAGGACCTCAGTTCGTCTCCTCCTTTTAGAAGGAGTATTATCGTATCCTCGGGACTAAGGTAAAGTTAACGACAGCGTATAACCTGAACGTCGACGGCTAAATAAAAGTAATAAACTAATATATTAAGTAGCGGCTCCGTCCCTTTTATTACTATTACTAAGATAATTAGAGCGACTTCTTATTAATTATAGACATCGCTTAACTAACGCTACTACACGAGTCCTTAGGCCGCCTGTCTCCTTTCTAGTTACTTAATAGCGTTAAGCTAAGGACTTCTTAAGATTTAGTTAACCTAGAACCTCCGGCTACGGCAATAGAGAAACTTAATCGCGAGGAGGCTCTATAAGTAATATTACGAATAAAGGAGGTTACAGAAGTCGCACAGTCGTCCCTAAAGAATTAATAAGAGAAAATAAAATAACTAGCGAATCAGGGGCGACGCGCCGTCGACTAGGACGTTAGCGACTTAGTACTAGTCGACACTTAGAACTAAAACGTCGACCGACTATTAAAGAAGTTATTTAATAAGTAGTACGGCCCTATTAAGGTAATCGTTAAGGAAGGAGAGAGTTAAAGAGTAAAGCTCCTAGACGATTAGTTAATTTACCCCGTCTTCTACTCACACTCGCTCTGCAAGTACGTCAATAACCCCCTGCCGGGACAAGCTAGAGCCACGCCAGCACTTATTTAGCTATTACTTAAGCAAGATAAGTGGGAAATTAAAGGCATCCTTGGCTCTAAGGTTATACGGAATAAGCTATTCTACCGTATTAAGTGGCTAGGCGCTAACGAAGACCTAAAGTAGTACTTATACTTAAACGCTATAATAGCTCCGTATATAATTAAGAGGTTCCACCTTAAGTATCCTAATACTAAAGGCCTGCTAAGAGCTCTCTTAAAGTAACTAAAGGCTTATAACGCTAGTATCGACGACTATAACGACTTAGAAGACAATACAGTTATAGTTATAATTACGCGGACGTAGTTTTTTAAGAGGGGGGGGTAATATTACGACCTACGATGCGCCTCGTATTCTAACCGACACAGGCTCGTAGCATCGCTGGCTATGCGATGGCGCTAAGCCTAATAGGGAAGACTCGGTGGCGAGCATGCGACATGTGGATGTAAAGGGCCTCCGACTACGCTAGGCCCTATTAAGAGGGTCCTTCGTGTATTTATACTCGAGCTCTCCCTTATAGAGAGCTCTCCTTTCCTTCTTGTCTTTTCTTCTCGATTCTGAGCGTAGCTAGAGGCCCAAATACAAAGCTAGAGTCAACTCGCCGTATCAACCTCTTAGCCAGCCGTAACACGTCTAATGTTTTAAATCTGCTACTAAATGCGCTTATTTAAGTTCTTTATGTCAGTATCCTCTAGTTCTTAGAATTAAGCCGTAACTAATAAGTCGTACGAAGCTTTAAGTTAATATAAAGTTGCGATATATGCCCCTCGAGCCTGTTGTTCCTGATACTAGTTCGTATAGTCTAGTGCTCTTAAGTTAACTTTAAGTAACTTCTCGCCTTGCCCTTTTTAAAGAATTTAGACGAAGTCCTTTTAATTATACACGATATATTTATTAAACGCGAGGGGTGATTTATATAATAAACGAACTTTTAGTCTTATAGAGAAACTAGTAATCTTAAGTTCTTTTTCTTCCTTTTCTTAAAACTCGTTAGTAGCTAAGATTAAGGTATCGTCCGTTTACATTCTAATTACTTTAAATGACACTCTTAATTAAGTAATTAAAAGGCATAGATTATACGAAGACGTTTTTATATATAACTTAACTTTATAATATATATTATACGTCCCTTACTAGTGTGTTCCTGATTCCGGGATATTATATAATAGCTTTCGTATAAGTATAATTATATCCGGCGAGTAGTTACTAGTAATTTACTTTAGTAGTCTCGTATAAATTATACGATTTAGAAAAGTTGTCGACTAGATATACGCCTAAGTAATATCCCGAATAAAAATTAATAACCCTTTTCGTATAAGTAACAGATAAAGTGCTAGAATTAGTCGCTGACTAATCCGTTAAATCGTCGGAGACTAAGTAAGGATTTATTCCTTTCTCGCGTCGTTATACACTTAGATTACGAGTCTAGATTTCTTGTATAGAGCTTTAGTTGTCTTCCCTTTAATTTTATTAATAAGCCGGGAATTAAAGATCCGTCTATGATATTACCTTAAGTCGTATTATATAAACTTAAATACGCCTTCAGTAATTAAGTTATTAATTTCCTTTTATTAAGATTCTTTAAATAGAAGACTAGGGCTAGTAATCTTCCTTACTACTCGTATTATACAAAATAAGTCTAAGTCGTATTATTCTTTTCGAGTTAAGAAAACTTCTAGTAATTGTACGAGTCCCTTCTCGAGTTCTTACTTTGTCTTAAACGGAATTAAGATAACTAGCCGTATTAAAGGAGACACTTAGTCTAATTATACACGGTCCTCTAGGGCCTTAGCGATTTCTTCTATATAAAACGGCTTAATTACTATTATACAAAAGGAAGTCGGTCTCGAAGGTAATTAAATAATATACTCTTTTCCCGTGACTAATAATAACGAAAACGGGCTTATTTATCCCTTTTTCTCCTGTTATACTTTTACTAAAGACTATAATAAAAGTCGTATAGTCTTAGTAATATTAAGGCCGTTCCTTATACTTTAAGTATTTTTAATCTTTTGTACGGCTTAAATCTTTCGTAATTCCGTTATTATTATTTAAACTGCCCTTACTCTAGTAAGTATATTTGTAAATAGTAAGTCTTTATACGAAAGTCTAAGATATATTCTAAAAACGAGAAGTATTAAAATCAGTCTGTTTAAACTAGCCGTATTATTTACGGCTTTTACGGCTATTTAAAAGATTACTTCTTTTATTAAGTTTTCTCTTTTTATCTCGTCTTAGATAATCTCGTACAATTAGCGTAAAGGAGCGTAATATCGCTTAACCTTCCCGACACTTTAATGTGCCTTGACTAAGACTTCCTTTATATTAACGTTTATTATACGAGCATTTACTCTAAATTCTAATAATGCGAAGTTCGTCCCGGTATTATATACGAAGTAATCTAGGGGTTTAAAGTAAGTATTAATTTAATACGTATAAAGTATAATTTACGTTGTTTTCGCTAAATTATTTTTTAGGAATTAAGCGACATTAAAGTCAGTTGCCTTATTAACTACTTAAAGGACTATTACTCTTAAAAGATATAAGATATTTACGATTATAAAGAAATTGAATTCGATATCGTCTTTTAAAAAGAATCTAAATCGACTTAGGTTCTTTATATAAAGTTAATATTATTTGTAAAACTTTGAGATCTTCTTAATTATACAAAGGTTTATTTCCTTGTGTCTTGCTTACTAAAGAACGCGGTATAGTTTCTTAACTAAAGAATATCTAAAGCGTTAATAGAGTTACTTAAGCTATATTTCCGTAAAGTGCTAGTATATAAACGTGTCTTTTATTATATAAATTATTATTTATAAATGTCCCCATTTTTATATAATCGGAATTCTCTTATCCCCTTGAATTATAATATTTTAAAGGTTATTTAATTATATATTAAAGGAGTCTATATCTTAAATACATAACAAAAATAAGGTATTTGTCAGAATAATTTAAAACTTCACTTGCCTAATAAGTGTTCGTACGAGTATTAATCCCTTTAATTCCGCTACTCCTTTGTTAAATCGAATCGTATACGTTTAATTACTTATATAATTAACTTCTAGTGACAGATTAAGCTTCAGAAGTACTTAGACTTATTACTTTCTTACGGTAGAGATTCCGGTAATACTATTGTTTAATATAATCCTTTAAAAGACTTTAGACGAATATTTATCTCTGATAACGAATACCTCGCCTTTATACGAATCCTTTATTAGGTCTCGTTATAAAAAGGCGTGTTTTGTCGATTCGTCGTTTAGAACTTAAATTATTTGTCGTCCGTCGATTTCCTTGTACTTTATAAAGAATCCTTTTGGCTTATTTTTGTCCTTTTATTCCTTTATATCCTTTAGTACTTCTTTTATTATTATATAATTAAATTCCCTTAGGAAATCTTTATACGAGCTTAAGAAAGCCTAAGTTACTTCCTTAGATTTATTAAACTCGGTTATTAAGTAATTCTTAACCTTCACTTACGTGACTTTTTACTTTGCCTCTAAATAATCTATTAACTAGTAACCTTCCTTTTTATAAATAATATATTTTTTGTTTATATAATTATTAAAAGGGTTCCTTAAACGAAAAGTCTTCTTCTAAAACTAATTTAATATTATACGATTTAGAAATCGTCGTGCCTTCCTGTACAATTGTCTCTTTACTAAGTTGTAATTATAATCGTATAAACGATTCTATAAGTAAGTACTAACCTCCCTCGTTCGTACGGCTATAATAATTACAGACTGTAAGTCTACGCATAGCCCTTTAAATGTCTGTGTAAGCTTATATAGTATTAGATTATACTCTTTTACTCCACGATATGTATTTAGCACTTAATCGCGAAGATTATATTCTATTTAATATTCCCTTAATAGGCCGCGTTACGCTATATAAAGAGAATTAAATATAATTTCTAAGTATTTTAACCGAGACTTCTCTAGGTTCTTTATAATTATAGAAATTAATATAGTCTCTCTTTACTTAAATAAGTACTTTTACTGATTCTCCTTAGTCTCAAAGTGATTTTGAGTTATACGAATTATTATAAGGAAATCGTACGAACGTCTTATAATCTTGTTATAATAGAAATCTGTTACTTATTCTTTTAATATAATCGAGAATACTAAGTAGTACTAGTTACTTAAGATTCCGATCTTCGTATAATAGTTAAAGAAGACTTAGAGGCGAATATTTAAGATATCGTATTACTCTCTGTTATACTTCCGGCTCTTATTACTATAAACCTTTATTAAGTCTATTAATAACCGTGAGTTCGGGATAATTGTCTAAGACTTATATAATACGGTCGGTTCTAGCGGAGGAGCTCTTAAGGTCAGTGGATTATCTTTGTATAAATGTTGTCTTAGTAGTCGTTTAATAGTTTTATAAGCTTAATCCCGACTTAGAAAGTTATTATCTAAGGCTAAATATAGCGTAGGACTAAAACGTTTGTACGCTAAGTAGTGTTATTTAGTTGTTTAACCTTTGTCTAGTGATAAAGACCTTACTAGATTTATGTATAAAGTCCAGTTAAAATTAACTATGTTTTCGTTTAAAACGACATAAGGCGGAGGACTTAGATATTGTCTAGACGTTTGAGGCTGTCGCTAAATTATTTAAATTGGCTTTAAGAGTAAGTCTTTTGCCTCTTGAGTTCGTACGATTAGAGAATCTCTGGAATTGTCTGAAATAACGTGTTTCGCTAGTAGTTCGCTTTATATAATTGAAGTTAGAGTACCTCGCCGGTTTCTATCTTACCCTTGGGATTTCTATTAAGTATAGGTCCTTCGATTTTGATTTGTCTACTTATGTAGTTCCTCCTCTTTTAAAACATTTACTAACGTTTAAGCGTACGAGATAGACCCCCTTTGTTCTTATACTTATACTCTATAATTAAGGAGGTATATACAAAGATCTTTAATAGCTTCCCGGGATCTGATAACAAATATATCTTCCGTCTATCCTTTAAAACCTTCCTTGAATTCTTCTTAAAGTCTGTAGTCTTAAAACTCTTTTTAATAGTATTATACGAGGGCTAAGGTAATGTAGTTATTAACTCGCTTAAGCGTTTAATACTCGTCGTTTATAAGGTTAAAGGGTTCCCCTTATACTTCCGTATTTAATAAGTAAGTGACTTCTAGTAGCAGAATTATTATGTCCTTCTTTGTACAAAGGTTAATAAAAGTTGTTAAGTAGTGTTTACGTTCTGTGAATCCTTAGATCGTACGAATCGTCTTCTTTTACTAGTCGCCGACGTAAGGTCCGATTAGTTTGCCTCTCTAGTCTGTCTTTCCGATTGTCGTCGTATAAAAGTATTACCTAACTGTTCTGTGGTTATTTAACTACTAATTAGTGTTAGTATTTAACTAAGGTTTAATACCTAATATTAAGGTAATAAAGAATATAATAAGTGAAGTTTAATTAAGTATATTCCGTGTGTCCCTTTTGTACGAAAGGGAAAGCTACCTTAAATACATTAAGTATTAAACCCCGTAACTCGTATAAGTATTACTCGTACGAAACTAGGAGGCAAGGTATAAAACCAAGCTTTATTTGGCCAGGAGAGACGACTATCTTTAGAAGCTGTCAGAGTAAGAGAATGCCCCTCAGCTAAGGCTATCCCAACAGTAAGGCACTACGACATATTTTCTAGTTAATAAGTCTTCTAATTTATCCATCGACCTACGACAAAATAACAAGTGCTTTACAAGCCTAAATCGACGATACTATTAGTGTTATACGAGAAAATATCGACAAAGTATTATAACGGGGAGAAAGTTTAGATTTATTATAAAATAAGACCGACAACCTTACTATATCGTCTCGCGGCTTTCGTCGTAGGGCTAATAGAGTACGCAAACGGATGTGCTAGCAGGCTATAAGAACTCGGAAGTAGTTAATTATCGCTGTTGTCATTTTATTAATTGTGATTATTGTTTTACCTATAGTAGCTATAATCTTACAGCGTCACAAATAGCTCTAGGATAGTAAGTAAGATTACAAGGAGGCTATTTTGGATCAAAGTGAGAGGTAGGCCACGCCATTGTACTGTGGCTCTCTATATGATATGACCTGATGTAATTTTATTAACTGTAAATTGTATGAGTAATGATCTCAGGCGTTCAAAGCACCACTTTGCACTATTTAGCCTCCTCTAAGAATCAACCATATGCGTTCCCAGCTATGAGAGAACTAGTGCTTTTTGATTGTCCGCATAGCTCTTTCCTATGAACTGCCTACTACTAAGTGTAGTGAACTAATGAAGCCCGAGCTAACATTAAGTCAAGAAAACAACCTATGCCCTAAGTCCTTTTAAATCTAATATAAAAGTAGAGATAGTAACAAAGCCTAGTATCGGCTCTAATCTATAGTTGTCCACTTATAAAAGTCTCTATCCCTTGCGTCCTTGGCTTCTCCTAAAATCTATAAACCTTTAATCTATTATTAATACAATAATCTCACTCTTCATAACCTAGTCTAAGCTTGCGGTAAAAACTCGACGGAAACTAGGTCTCGTTAACGAAAGTTTTAATGCCTTAATGAATATAAATTCTTATTAAACCTAACTCAATCCTATATTATTAGACAATATAAGAATAAGTGTCCAGACTAATCTAATAATAAATAAAATCACAGGTTCAGGCAATGTAATTCGGCGCAAAGTTTCGGAGAATACGAAGGGGGGAAACTTAAAAATATAAGAAATAATAGATTCAATGACATATATTAGAGGGGCTATAATCAAAATACCTATTAAGAGGTCTAATATAGCTCGATATAAAAAGGGAATCTCGGACATAGAATACATGCTACTTTTGAAATTAGCCTACAAGTCTAGAATTGGGTCATTTATAAGATGGGGTTAACGCTAATTTAGCCTATGCCCAAAATAGGATTCGGGCAGGAGCCAGAATTGGTCCCCGTAGCACAGACAGAGCCAAATTTGGACTGCTGACGTCGTGCCGTAGATCTTTAAAAGAAGGAGCTCTTGAGGATAGATCGCAGAGATCGCCCTGCTTATGTGATCATTCCATGTGACACCCGCACGTTCTACGCGACAGAACCCTTTACATGGTAAATACCTGAGAAATAGAAAGTGTAAAAGCTATATTAATTGTAACTATACACGTCGGTCTTCGAGTATAGATGAGCCTGCGAGTGGATAAAGCCAAAGGCGCTTAGTAATCCAAACATGTATATTAACTAGTAAAGACAATTATGAAATAGAATATTTAATAGCTATATCCGTAAATGTCGTATCTGTTACGGCTGGCAAAAGGTTGATACGGCGAGTAGACTCTAGCTTTGTATTTGGACCTAAAGCTACGCTTAGAATCGAGAAGAAAAGATAAGGAGGAAAGGAGAGCTCTCTATAAGGGGGGGCTCGAGTATATATATATAAAGGACCCTCCTAATAGGACTTAGCGTAGTCGAGTGCCATTTACGTTAATATGTCGTAAGCTCGCCACTTAGTTTTCCCTATTAGGCTTAGCGCCGTCGCATAGCCAGCGATACTACGAGCCCGTGTCGGTTAGAATACGAGGCGTATTATAAGTCGTAACATTACCCCCCCCCCCTTCCCAAAAAACTACGTTCGCGTAATTATAATTATAATCGTGTCGTCCTCGAGGTCGTTATAATCGTCGATACTAGTATTATAAGCCTTTAACTACTTTAGGAGAGCTCTTAGCGGGCCTTTAGTATTCGGATACTCTAAGTAAAACCTCTTAATTATATATAAAGCTATTATAAAATCCGAGTATAAGTACTACTTTAAGTCTTCGTTAACACTTAGCTACTTAATGCGATAAAATAACTTGTTTCGTATAACCTTAGAGCTAAAGATGCCTTTAATTTCTTACTTATCCTACTCAAGTAATAGTTAAATAAGTGCCGGCATAACTCTAACTTATCTCGGCAAGGGGTTATTAACGTACTTACAAAGCGAGTGTAAGTAAAAAACGGGGTAGATTAATTAGTCCTTTAGTAGCTTAACTCTTTAACTCTCTCCTTCCTTAGCGACTACTTTAATTAAGCCGTATTACTTATTAGAAAGTTTCCTTAAGAATCAGTCGATATTTTAGTTCTAAGTATTAATTAATATTAAGTTACTAACGTCCTAATTAATGGCGCGTCGCTCACAATTTACTAGTCGTTTTATTTTCTCTTATTAATCCTTTAAAAATAATTATACGACTTTTGTAACCTCCTTTATTCACGATACTACTTATAAAGCCTCTTCGCGATTAAGTTTCTCTATTACTATAACTAAAGGCTTTAGGTTAACTAAGTCTTAAGAAGTCCTTAGCTTAATATTATTAAGTAATTAAAAAAGAAATAGGCGGCCTAAGAACTCGTGTAGTAACGTTAGTTAAGCGATGTTTATAATTAATAAGAAGTCGCTTTAATTATCTTAGTAATAATAATAAAAGAGACAAAGTCGTTATTTAATATATTAATTTATTACTTTTGTTTAGCTATTAACGTTTAGGTTATACGCCGTCGTTAGCTTTACTTTAGTTCTAAGGATACGATAGTATTCCTTTTAAAAGTAGGAGACGAATTAAGGTCCTTAGTTTAAGATAATAAAGTCCGGCATATTAAAGTATCGAGTTTAATAAATAAGGAAGAGAATAGCTATGCCCTTAGTCGTAATTATGTCGTTATAAGGTATCGAGACCGGTTTCTTAAATAAGTAATTAATAATAACTATAGCGAAGTTGTAGTCGTACTTGTCTAGTAGTAACTTCGTGAAGTTTATCGTGAAGTGTTAATATAGCCGAGTAGGAATTAGCAGGGGGTATAAGAAGCTAGGGGTCTTATCCTTACGGGCTTTTTATCGAGAGCAATTATAGTTTACTACGTATTAAGCTATGTTTATAGTAAGGCTATTTTAATAGTATTTACGACTTAATAATGCCTTTATTTTTCTAATCCCCGCGTGTATTACTAAAGGTTAGGAATATATATAGTAAATAAACGTCGTATAAAGCTTTAGCGGTTCTAAGGGCACTTCTAGGCGGCCTTAGAAAAGTAACTTGTCGTTTACTAACTCGTAATCTAACGACTATTCCTTAGCTTTTTATTAGAGAAGCTCTAACGAAGGCGACGTCTTATTAACTAAGAGTACTTAGTCAATGACGTCGTATTCTGTGATATTATAGGCTACTATAAAGTTAAGGTCTAGCTCCTTTGTAGCAGGCGTCTCCGGGTCGATTAACATAGCCTCTTACTTTAGAGCTTACTCTACTTCGAGAGGTGCTAAAGACGCCGTTAGAGTTATAGTTATACACGAGTCTAATTATACTAAATCAGGGGTTTTACTATTAAGCGCTCTAGAAGAGTCCTGGCAAATCCGTTGCCGCTATTATAAAGGCGTTCTTAAAGAAAAGGTACGTGTATTTATAAGTCTCGGCAAGGGAGGCTTAAGTAAGGGGCGTTAACGCTTTAGAGGTATTATGTCTAGCGCCTTTATTACTAAATAAAGAAGTCGCGAGGGCTATAGTGAGTTAATAATAGTTAACTAAAGATCCGCCGTGACTAAAGGGTTGATTTTATTAGTTAAGATTAACTGTTAGCTGCGAATAGCCCGCTTACGCGCTTCTACCGCCGTGAGGTTTTAGTCCCGTCGAGATAGGGTATTAGCTAACGTATTAATCGTCTTACTATAATATATAATCGCAAAATAAAAGTCCGTAAAGAACTTAGCCTATCGGGCCTACTTAGCCGTAAGATCCTTAGTAATTTATATAAACAAGGATAATTTTTTAGGCACTTAAGAGCTTTAGGCGATATTACTTAAATAACTAGAAAATCGCTAGTATCTCTTTATTGTAAATTAAGTAGTTAAGCTTAGGGTTCGTTATAGTCTTAAAGAAGTATCTTATAGAGTAAAAGGTATTATTCTCTTAAAGTTAAAATAAAATCTTAGCGACGATTTTATTAAAGGAATTAGTCTTTAACTGTGTTTACTTAATAAGGTCGTAGTAGCAAAGAACTGGCGTAGATTAGAGGGCTTCCTAAAGAGTCTCTTAGGCGTTCTTATAAGTATTATCGAAGACGAAGGGAACATCTTTTTTAGTAAATATCGTAAGGGGTCGTGTGATACGACTATAATCCTTAATAAACTAATAATAGAAGTTACAAAAGCTAAGGTAATTTTATATACTTTATATATTATTAGCGTACTACTAGTCCTTAATTATACTAATCTTCTTTAGGTTTACTTCTACGCTATTAACGCTAATAATAAATCTTAAGAATCTCGTCTTTTATACGCTAAACTTAGACTTCTTAATATTAGCCTAAAGTCTATGTACTTATAATATTACTATTACTTTCTTAACATAGACCTTATATTCCTCGGGGGTAAATGAGTATATTAAGATATTATTTATATAAGCCGTGTAAAAGTCGTTAAAGTACTTTATAAGGATATCGTTAATAAAACGCTAAAAAGTCGCCGGACTATTCGTAAGGCTAAAGGGAAAGACCTTATATTTATAAGTATTATATTAAGTGCGAAAGGTTATATAATCCTTACTCTTAGGGGACATATAAATATAATAGAAAGCTTACTAAATATTAAACTTCGTAAAGACCCTTATCTTATAAATACGTACTATTATCTTATTAATTAAAGGGATTAAGTGTAAGTCCTTCTTTAATAAGGTATTTAGCTTCTGGTAATCGACGTATAACTAAAGACTACTATTAGCTTTCTTAGCAAAGAGAATAAGAGCTATATATAATACGCTAAAGGGCTTAATAAAACCTTTGTGTAAGTTATTAATAATATATTACTTAGTCTTTAATAGTTATTTTTTAGTTATACGCTAGAGAAGTTCAAAAGACAAGTTGTTCTTCTTAGTAAGCTTGATCTAGTAGTTTACGCCTTAGTAGTGTGTTAATAGCTCGTTAGAAGCTTACTAAGAAAAGAGGGAAGTATATTCTTAATACTTTACCGGGAGCTTCTTATTTACTAATTCATCGTCTTGCGTATATTTAGCCTCTAGGGCCTCTAAGGTCAAGTCTCTATTTATTAATGCGAGTTTAATACTTAATTAGTCTAAGGCCTCTCGCCGGCGACGAGTTAACTCTTAGTTAATTTATATTACGAAGGTTTTTACCTTATTTTTCCTAGCTCTCTTAAGTCGAAAGTATATCGTAGATATCGCCGCTACTAATATAAGGAAGATCTTTATAATAAGCGCCTTTAGCTAGTGATTTACTAAGGAAGCTCCACAGGTTCTTTTGTCTTAGGGTAGTAATCCCGGATTACGAGAAGTCGAGGGGTTTAATTAATTCTCTATGACTCGTAAGTGCTCTTTGACCTCTTTAGTAAAGCTCAAGGGTCGAGTTAGTAAGACGCTAGCTGTAAGTCGTATAAAGACCTTTGACTTAAGGGAATCATCGAGTATCGCAATCTTAACTTACTTTTAACAAAGGTTATTTATATTTATAAGGGTATCCCTTTGTTTTATATTAAGCTAGTGAGACTTAACGATTAGCTTATTAGAATAATTAATGTTAACGAAGACTTACTAGTTAAAATATAGTTAGATAAGTATATTTAGTAACTATTTTAGCCGATTATAGTTTTTTATATACGATTGCTTTAGGTCGTAATACTTAAGGAACTTCCGACTAATTAGGACGTTAGTGTTTCTTAAGTCAATTACTAAAAAAGGGAAGTTAATTCGCTAGTAATTAATTATTAAAGTAAGTAAAACGGCTGTATTAATTAGCTTGCTTTTTTTATTATTATAACTAGTTAAGACAATTAATTAAGGGAGGGATATAAAGGAAATATTAAATTACTTAACGAGTTAGTATACGAAAGAGGTTTTAATAATACTAAAAATATTAGCTTTATTATTAATATATATAAGTATCTTAATAAAAAATCTATTCTTTTTTAGTTTAATACTAATTAAGAATTATTATTCTTCGATAAGAGTACAGAAGTTAAATACTAAGTCTTTTTATAAGTTATAGCTTATATTAAAGTGTGAGTCTTTATAATAACTTAAGAGTTTTTTAATAACTTATTAGTCTTTAGATCCTCGCCGACAACTAACTAAGAAATCGACTTATTAAGAGCCTAGTCTCTACGGCGCTTAAGGCAGTCGCTAGCCTAATAGCTTATCTTACTATAATAAAGACAGGTGTTAAAAGAGACGTCCTTAAGTATAAGAGGAAGTATAAGGGACTTAAGTCGGCATAAGATAGGCGAAGAGGAGGGCGAGTAGTAGCGGACATCCGACGACTATCTTAGAGTTAGGGTTAAGGGTCTTTATATTATAGTAGCCGGCGTAGGTGAAGTTACACGTTAGCTCTTCTTTTTTAAGATACCGCGTAAGTCGTTAGTATTATTAAAAGAGACTCGGGGGGCCTCACGGGCAGTAGTAGTAGCTTATATATTAACTCGCGCGGTAGTGATATTTTGTAACTTATAATCTAAAATAGCTAAGAACTCGTTAAAGGCTATATAGTCTCTGGCGAAGTTATACTTTTTAGTACGGATATTGTACTTAAGCTTATCTAAGACTTTTTCGCACATATTATCGAACTAACGGGCAAGTGAGATCTTTTTAATAGCCGCATATATTGTGAATTTTATATAGAACTCGTTATATGTTATATTACTTATTTATAATTAATTGTACTTGAGTTTAATTACTTATACTCGGTTATAATTAAAGAAACGCTGGTCTAAGGCCTTTAAGACGTCGGCGGCTTTATTAAAGTCTTTAGTGAAGTCGGGGTTTATTTATTAAAGGATAATAGTCTTAGCTTTTCCCTTTATATATTTAAAGTAAATATAAACTTACGACTCGCTAGTAAGAAAGTTACATAAATACTTTTAAATAAAGAACTTTATATTTATCTTTTAGGCGTCGTATTTAATTTCGCTTTTATAATTGCTAAAGGGGGTACAGGGGTACTTAACCTTATTAGGCTTAACGGCAGAGATAGTAAGGTTTAGCTTAAGGAAGTAGTAGTCGGCAGTAAGCTAGAGGTCCGCCGTAAGGGCACGCACTAATCGATTAGAAGAAGAGGGAGTGTTAGTCTCCTAGCGAGGGTTATTAATAGTATATTAAGTAAGAGCCTACGTGATAGCGGCGGCGATAATAAAGCTAACGAAGTCCTTAATCAGTTAATTTACTTTAACTTATTAAGTGAGGGTAAAGCCTTTTATATCTATAGGCTCTAGTAATATATTAAAGAAACGCTAAGGTTTGTCTTTTAAGTCTAAGTCAAATCCGTTAAAACTCTCCGGTTCCTTCGAGAAAGTCTCGACTAAAGGGATAAGGGTATTAATAAAGCTTAGCCGTATAAGGGCGCTTCTTTCTTTAGAGCTTCGCTGGCGGGGGGGAGAAGTTAGTAAAGGTAGTAAAGTAGGGTTAAGGGGTATTTGGGGTTATTAATTGACTTGTTAATTAAACATATGTTCTAAAACAACGGCGTGTGTTAAGTTGCGATAAAGTAAGTTAATCGCGAGAGGATATTTAGCTTTCTCTAGGACAGTTTATTATAAGGGCAAAGAGGTGCTTATCTGTCGAATAGGCTAAAGTATTAAGGCTTATTATTGACTTATTATAAAGGCAAGTCGATAAGGCGTAAAACCGGGTAAGATATAATACTTTATAATAAAGGGGTATTAGTCTTTTCTTATGTTACGGCTAGTAAAAAGTTAATACGGCGAGTAGACTTTAGCTTTATATTTAGACTTAAAGCTACACTTAGAATCGAGAAGAAAAGACAAGGAGGAAAGGAAAGCTTTTTATAAGGGGGGGCTCGAGTATATATATATGAAGGACCCTCCTAATGGGGCCTAGCGTAGTCGAGTGCTATTTACGTTAACATGTCGCAGGCTCGCCACCTAGTTTTCCCTATTAGGCTTAGCGCCGTCGCATAGCCAGCGATGCTACGAGCCCGTGTCGGCTAGAATACGAGGCGCATCGTAGGTCGTAACAGTATCGTAGTTAGTGCTATTTTTTCGGAATCCTTGCTATATAAACTACAGCTCCTAGGAGATTGAGTATTGCCGTAATTAGTATGTATGTTAGGCTTATCTTATAGTTTTGGGTCTCCTAAGTATGAATAATAAGCCCATGTGTTATAAAGATTATAGCCGAAAGGCCAAGGGAAGCGTATATCGTAGTTTGATATGGCCTAAGGATTAGATATAGAAACTTTGGGCTTAAAGTTGTTATAGTGCAAACCACAGCTAAGACAGAGACTATAACCTAGTATAAGTTCCGCAGATGTGCATCGTAATAAAATCCGTAGTAAACTAAAGGGACAGTTAATCCTTATATAAGAATAACGATTTCTAGATAGTCGAATTGATTCTAGTACGCCGTTACCTTTTCGTTATGATTTGATATAATATAGAAAAACGCAAAGAGGGAAAAGTATAGGATTACCCCGAAAAAGAATGTTATAAAGCTAATTATATTACTAATTTAGATGGCGGCGTGATAACTACGTGCTCTTGTGTACACGTATATTAGAAGTATTATAAAAAGGATCGCGTCGAGGAGGTAGAAGTAGATGTTCATAATCTTATTATGAACGTGTTATAAGCTGCTCAGGGACTTTTGAAAGGATCTAAATACAGGCCGATATCTAATAAGAATAAATTCGTTATCTTGTTACTAGCTAGGCAGGTTATTCTATCGTAGGAGTAGATAGTGGCTACTTTGGCTTCTAGTCTGCCTAAGTCTATAAGCCATCGGCTGATCTGTAGTCTCTCTCCGCGAGTGCAAATTTAGTTCGGAGGCCATATCTGCCCGGTTCCTACGTCTAAAGCAATCATTTATCGGTAAAGCAATAGCTATTGTCGAGAAGCAATGGAGCTAGAAGGGGACCTTCTAAAAATAGATATTCTAGTTTGAGGATCTAAAAACGGCTCCACATTATGTCACGCCTTCTTAAGTAAGCTAAGTGGCACATTAGTGCCTATCTCTAAAACTATTGTAATACCTTTTAGCTTTCGATTCTTCATACTTTATATTAAATGCCCTTAATTAAATCAAGTAACCTTAAACGCGGCAAGTGAAGAAGTAAGTGCCAAAAAGAACTATTAAAGTATATTCGTAAGTCTCTCTTTGTGTATCTCTTTTAGTTCTTACTAATACAACTCCAAAGGATAGAGTAAGAATATTAATTGAACTATCACAAGTTCGTCTTATAACTGGAACTAATGATCCTTATACGTGGAAAGTTTTGCTAGAGAAAAAGTACTTCTTCTTTAAAAACATAAGCGACTATTCGATTAGGGCATATAAGGAACTATGTGAAGGAATTAACATTGCGTTTGAGACTATGCCCGCAAGTATATTAACCGGGACGGGCTTAATTGGCAATATCCAGGAGTTTCTCGTATTAGTAGAGGTATATAAATAGTTTAAGTTTCTGAATCTAGTTAACAACTTATTTAGCTTACACAAGTGAGCTTTAGTACGAGAATAAATGAATTATATAGAGAAAATGTAACGCTTAAACGAGAGTTAAAGCAATGGAGGGATTAGGCCGTAGTAGAATCCGAACTTCGGCAATAGTTCGAGCAAGAACTAAAAGAGCTTACGATTATTAAGTAGATACTTTATCAGGATTTATAAAAGAGCGCAATAGTAGCGGATTGTTTTAGAAGTGATATATATAAGTACATTTACATAGTAACCGGGGTGATGCCGCTGATAGATGAGTTAAGGGCTGGATTGACATTAAATGAGGGCTCTGGTGAATTGGAGCCTTTGCTATGCCCCGTCGTACAAAGTCACACTTGACTTTTTAAGTTTAAATTGCATAGACCTTGACCGACTAGTGTAGAATAGGAGTGGCGGAGTTCTTGGTCTCGTGTTCCTTGGTCGTATGCCACAGCACTTCGCGTTTTGTTATTAAAGCAGGTCACTGGTCAGATCACCAATCATTCTGATAAATTGGTAGCGGAAGAGTTTACTGCTCTAAGACTACAGCTAGGGATACTCATATAGAATATTGTCAAGTAGGCAACAATACTCCCCAAGAGTCGTAAGAAAGGCAGGAGTAGGCGCAGTGACACGTGACTCAAACTGTGGTCCTGCCAAGGAGGTCAAAACAGCTCACCGTGACTTAGGCAACAGCGGCGATCAAGGCCCGTCCATCGCGCTGTTGGAATGGTTCTCAGACTTCATAACAGGACAATCTTATTTCGACTTTCACCTATCCTAGCCCAACATAGATCCTTCATTTCACTCACCACCGACGAACCCGTCTTTGCAATGACGAGCACCCCCTACAAAAAGCTTATCGGAGAGCGGAAGATTCGCCTCATGATTTTGCACCCCGGAAAATCATCAGATCCTATCACATGCCATCTAACGCGGGTGGATCTTGACATGTCGCTGAAATACGATGCTCTTTCTTACGAGTGGAAGAAAGACAAGGGCTTGACCAACATAACTTGCGGAAGTACCAGCCTTACTGTTACCCGCAATCTAGCAATAGCACTCCGAGCCTTGCGCCATCCTGCCAGCCCAAAGGTCCTCTGGGCTGACGCGATCTGCATAAACCAGGGGGACAAAAAGGAGAAGTCGAAGCAAATTCCGCTCATGCGCGATATTTACGCCACAGCAAAGTCGGTTCTTATCTGGCTGGGTCCCAGCTTCCGAGGAGTCGCATCCGCATTCGAGGTGTTGCCGTACCTCGCAATGGTGGGGGTTGAACGGCATCCGACCGGAAAGCCAGACACGGAAAGGCTGGAAGACATACTGGCGGGGAGTATTACAGAGCGCCCAAAGCATGGCTCCATCATTCAATCCCAAACCGATTTGTTATTTGTGACACATGACAGAGATTCGATTCTTTGGCATACTATCAAACGACGTCCCGAGCTTGATGACGATGCGATTTTCAGATTCGACGATTACGAGGCATGGACAGCAATTGACAAACTATTTGGTGACTCGTACTTTCAAAGGTCATGGATTATCCAGGAAGTGGCAGTGGCCGAAGCCGTGTACGTGGTGTGCGGTTCGCACAGCACCTACTGGGATATTTTCCGAATGGCCTTCGAAGGCCGGTCAAAGCTTGCTTTCCCGCTTCCGAAGGTCGATAACGCAACCGAATTGCAGAGCTACATTCCGTGTGTTCGAGACGCCCGAGTACGATATAGAGACTATGAGAATCCTAGATGTCTCGACTTAGGTATTGTGCTTACCAGCTTCAGCTATGCGAAAGAAACGGACCCTCGGGACCGAATTTATGCCGCTCTCGGAATCGTTAAGCCGCAAACACTTTGTCAAGACATAGTGCCGGACTACAACAAGTCAATTGAAGAGGTTTTCTGTGAAGCCGCTTCCCATATCATACGACTGAGAAAAGACCTATACCTTTGGTCAAACAAGACTTTAATGTCTCGGAGAACAATGCCCAAGCTTCCATCTTGGGTACCCGAATGGACAATGGAATCTTGTGAGGAAGCGCTTGAATTTGCTCTGCCAGAATTCAGCCAGTATCTTTCTGGCAATCCTGCCATTCAGGGCAATGCCCTCTTCGTTGATGGGCATTTACTTGACGAAATAGAAACTATATACGCCATCGAGGACGAAAACAATGTGTTTGAACTTGTCATAAAACTGGAAGAGTGGCTCAAGCAGCGCGACAAGTCTATGTTCGGCGCATACTATGGTGACTTCCAAACGCTGGCGGGCCGGACGATGTCAGGTAGTCCAACAGCTAGTGACCGGCTCCGGGAGGAAAATAATAGCGAAGCAAGCCAGCTCCTCTCCAGATTTCAGAATGTGCCGCCAATTTTGGCAGACATTATCCGCCACACTGCGGTTGAAGCTGGCCATCCCCTGGACAGCAGACAGCTAAATATCGAGGCCCTCTGGTCCACTCTGACAGCAGTATTCAATAGGCGAAGAAAGGTGCCTAAGCCTCTCGGATACCACTTGTTCCTCGCCATGCTTTATATGCTGCCGAGGCTCGCATGGACTCAGGGCAATGTTCAAGGCAGACTCCCAAAAGGATTTAGCGTATGGATTATGGTAGCCGCGTGTTTATTTTTGGACAAAACAAAACTTGACTTATTGAAGGAAATATTTAATGCACACTTCAAGAGGTACGATGAATTCGGACACATGTTGATTGAAGATCACTTCTTTGTTACCAAGAAGGGCATTTTTGGTCGTGCCCCAGCTGAAGCAGTGAAACAAGGCCAGGTAGTCGCTATTCTCGGAGGGGCATATGTTCCTTATCTTCTTGAAAAACGCGAGAGCCATTACAAGCTTATCAGCCATGCATATGTGGAAGGAATGATGAGTATAGAAAGCTGCCCTACTGATTGGAAAGTTGACAGGATTGAGATTAGATAGTTCTTCCATCACAAAGGCAAATAGTATGGTGAACTCACACTTTCATGAGCAGGAACACAAAGGCTGTGACTAATGTATAACTCAGACGGTGAGGCTAATTTGAGGGAGGGGGGGGCGCCTCCTGACAGCCTGCCAGCCTGCAGGGGATAGGAAATTCTGGATTCAGTAGCCTTCCACTGCGATCCACATACCTGATTCTTTTCGCTGTGCATTCTCTGTCTTTCAAGCCCTTTTCATGTCACCAAACGGGGTGACGATCCTTGCATGTGCTATTCCCGGATGTGCTAATTGACAAACGCTTGCTACCAAATAAGTAGGTGCTAAAACAGGAACCCTTCAGGCGGAAGCATCCAAGACTAGGTTCTCCAGCTTTTCGGGTGACCGGTGTCGGCCCCTGTACGGTGCTCACCCGCTTATCTTGCTGGAGCGAACATCATCTAAGATTTCAGTGCTGATGTCTGCATGTCCTATTTGTGGTGACAGTTGGCGTAAGAGCGGGTCCGAATTTTGGTTGACTGCCTCTGGGAATTTAAGTTCAAGATGCAAGCCTGCTGTAGTGATCTACCTTATGTCTGAGACGCTGAAGTATGATTGATGGTGACTTAATTACATGTTCACGTTTAACTATGAAATACATTACTAAAATAAAGGCTAGAGTTCAAAAGCCTAAGGATTAGGTAATCTTGAAGCAATTTCAAATGGCGCAAATACTAAGTCATATTTCCTGAAACGAATCCTAGCGTAGTAAGCAGTTCTATAAAGCCTATCCTGGCGGGCTCAATTGGTACACAAGTATCTAGCCGCAGTGAGGGTCTGGGGGACTTACTTGGAAGATAACGTGGAAGTCAAGAACTGTGCCACCGCTTAGTATAAGTGCAGTACCGACTCCCCGGAAACCGCAATTCACGGTAGGAAGTCCGGAACAAGCGATGGAAGAGACGCTTAGCTTAAGGATCTCTGCCAACTACAAACCCGGAAATTAGTCTTGGATTTCAGAGACAGAGATACTTACTGTTAGTAATATCCTTACACTTGCTGTTGAGGGAGGCTGGGATTGTATTAATGGCTCTTGATGTATTGACTACTACCTCCGATACAAAGCTGTATATGTTAAGAAGTGGAGAAGGCGAACATAGTAAGGAAGGAGGCAAATCTCTTCACTTCGAGATAGTACAAAGTAAAGATAAAATGAGTAAGGCTTGAAGAGAAGAATGCCAGCGGACTTATATATCGGTGACCGAAAGCTGCCAGAACGGGCTCCGGTTAGTTACGCTTGCGTAGGGCAAACTAAACATGTCTTGCGAGCCCGTTTTGGTTCCTAAACTAGTCAAGTTAATGTTATAAGGCCAAACAATCACAACACTTTGAATTCAAGTCATCGAGTGTATGTTTAAATTAAACACTTGAATAAATGAACAGGCTAAATTTTTAGGCAAGTCAGGTTGCTAATACAAAAGAAAAGTTATAACTAAAAGTTTAGATTAAAAAACATAATAACTTCCTCCTTCCTCTATTATATTACATTTTATTTTGTCTTAAACCTCGCGCTAGATTTTAGTAGCTTAATACAAATATGTCATTTACAATAGTACTGATAGTGCTAGCGTTTAGTGCTAAAGTAAATGCTGCGATTGTTTCGGCCAAGGCTTATTTCTTTCTGTCTTTATAATATCCAATAAGCTCCAAAGACTCTCGTTGACTTAAGTAACGTGTGCCTTCACCCACTATCTCAATTAGCAAGGATAAAATATACAAGCTTAGAGTAAGCACCTTAATCTCTTTATTCAAGTTAGTCGTTAAGTAAACCTAGCCCGACTTAACTACATTAGTTGTATCTTAACCGCAAGAGATAAACATAGTAAATATAACGTTAGTAATATTAATGTTTTATCTCATTTGACATTTCGAGTATTATTGTCTTTAAATTTGGAAATAACGAAGCGTAATTTGGTTATATTGTATCCGAGAATTGCCTAGTAGATAGAATTAAAGAGACTACCCTAGGCTATAACTTCGATATCGCGCGGGTTTTTAACATTTCTGTCGTTATACTCGGGTGGTACCACTGATTCCGGTTTAGAATCGACACATTTAAGGGGCAAAATCCTGTGTGGCAAAATGTGTATTCAAGGGAAGGAGAGCTCTCGTACAGAGCTCTCCTTAAATGCTCGATAAGCGAGCATGTGACTAGAGCGTGACGATTATTAAACCAACAATTTCCTTACAACAATTTCTTGTTAAATAAAAATTGACCCTCGATCTAAAAGTCGGTAACTCCTAAGTCCTTACTAGTAGTAAAAGTAAAGAAGTCCTAATAAGCACGATGCGTGGCGATAGTTACTATGTTTTGCTTAGCTATAGCGCTATAAGTATAACGAAACTTAACGTAAACGGTCTTACTAATAATATATAAAGTAACTTCGACAAGTCGAGCATATCGACTAGTCTTTTTAGCGCTAGTATTAAATAAAGACTAAAGTGTTAGTACGTAGTAATAAAACTAAAGAACATCGTCGACCGTGTAGAAGGTGAAGACAAGAGCCCGTGATAAGCTTTTACTTAAGGCTTCAACTTTAATGCCACTTATGGCTTAGAATGCTTTGCATCCTCGAGAGTAGCTTGTAATAAGTATTAGCTTTATTATTATTAAGAGAGACTGTATATTGTTCTTTTGGAGACTTCCCGTAGATAATTAGCGGGCTAGTGAGACTAAGGGGGACTCGTATAAAGCTAACACAGTTTTCGACCTTAATGCCTTTTGTGTCCTTGTCACGGCAAGAGGGTAACGCCTCTACCACTTTTTTAGGTTTTACGTTTAATCTATTATATATACTACTAATATAATGAAATATAAAGGGAAGAGAAACTTAATAAAGGCAAAGAGATAGTAAATTATTAATAAACGACTTAATAAAGAATTTAGGAGTAATAGTAGATCTATGGTTTTGTGGCTTTATAAATTAAATAGTGTTATAAGAATTAAAAATCGCTAAGTTCTTGACTTATCTTTCTTAATAATTTTTCCTAAAGTCATTTGTAGGCCTAAAATATATATTATATATAAATATTAGGGATTAACGTCTCAGTTCTAGTGTATGCAAAAATAAGGTGCAGAAAGAGGGTGTAGAAACAAGGTGCAGAAGCAGGGTGCAGAAATAGGGTAGGCAAGGCTCCACAAATAACAGCGTAGAAATTATGTAATGTAAATTGTGTTTATACTAGACAGCTGAAAAGAGAAAATGGCTTGATTTTATATACTTTATTTAAGGAGTTAAGTGAACTGCGTTACTCGTGTACACCTCTAGACCTAAGCAAATCCGCAGAACTTATAATAAGTAGTTAAGCGACCACCGAAATGTCAGGCCATTTATCCTTATTAATAAAGTGCTTTTAAGCCCCTTAGACTCACATAATAGAAATTGCTTTAAGTATCTTAATAAAAGTAACCGAATCGTCGTCTAGATAATATATTAAATTAAAGAGATAAGTATCCTCTATGTCTTTGTATTTCTCGAGGATTATTAATAGCTTTGCTTCGTATTCTTTTTTTATAACTTGGTTAAAGTTAATAAAAATAATAAGCTCTCGAAGTCCTTGGCATTAATTAAATTTTTTCATAAATCGCTTTAGCCTAACGAATTAAATCTACTCGATGTCGATAGTAAATAATTTAAAAATAACATTATTTTTACTTAAGGAAAAAGAAGAACTAGTAAAGTTATCGATGTCGAAGCTTATATAGATAATATTTATAATAGAGTTGATATATATTTTGTCGATATCGGCTAATAACTCGTATCGCTTTAAGGCCGTAGTACGTGACTCGTGGCATACCCGTAATAAGGATAGGTTCTCTTGCTATCTAGGATACTTATGTAGGTTTAAAAGTGATATGATATTAATAATACGCGGAGTTATCGCGAGGTACCAAATTACTTAACGAATCTTAAGTAAAAGCTAAGGGAATAAGAAGAAGGTCCAGAGATTTATAACTTCTAAGTGCTAAGGATTAAATTCGGGTAAAGAGAAAAAAGGAAGCTAATTTTTAAAGGGGCTTCGTGGGTCTACTACAATGTATGTGCAATAATAATTAAGGCTATATAACGCTCAAATAGCGCTAGTTCTCTTAAAGGAAAGATAAAATGTAGTTACTAAAAAAAAGTGCCTCTTTAGAACTAATTCTAGCTCTAGAAAGGGGAGCCTGTTCTGGCATTACTATAGGAGTTCTATTTTAAGACAAGAGTATCTATAATTATTATGAATTTTCATGAAACAGAACTTAATAATTAAGTATTAAACCCGTCACATCCGCCGTTATTCTCACGAATATCTTTAAATCAACTCTTATTAAAAATAACACAAATAAATAATTAGCTTAATTTATAAACTACAATTAGAAAAGACAAATATCTTATTAACTTACTATAAAATACATTTTCAAAATATTATTAACACTACTGTCATCCTTGCTACTATCACTTTAGCGCGACTACAAACACTGGGTCAAGTCTACTAATTCCTTATTCTAGAAAGTCGATAAGATATTTAGGGACCCTTATTATGCGACGACTTTAGTAATAACTAAAATTATCTAAGATAGCTATCTCTATACTATTTAGTTAGTAGTTTCTGTTTATTAGATATTAATTTGTAAGGCCAAGCCGAATTCCAGTGCTTCTAAGCAAGAGCTTTTAACATTTAAGGATTTATGAGTATTTGTATAAAAGTACTAAAATCAATAATAAAATGCACTAATTATAAGGACAAGGAGGAGTAAGGAAAGCTACGAAGAGTTAGAAAATACGATTTATAAATGATTTTTCTTATTCTTATTACGTTATGTTCGGCTGGCTCATCTGCTATTATATGGACTATTAATTATATCGAGATAAATCAAATATAAACACCTTATCTTATTCCCGGCCTAGTAAAGTAGATCTCATCTAAGCCTCCCACTATAGTCTATAATCTTATAAGTAATTAAAAGGCCGGGACATGAGTTCATTCGTAATTTTTACGGAGGTAGCTATATAACAGGAAAGATTAATGCCTCGCGCATCAGCCAACAGGTACAGTAAACGTCCCAGCTCCATGGTATAGGGTGCAAAACAGGGTACAAAAACAGGGTGCAAAAACAGGGTGCAAAAACAGGGTGCAAAAACAGGGTGTAGAGGCAGGGTGTAGAGGTAGGGTGCAGAGACAAGGTGCAGAGACAGGGTGCAGAGACAGGGTGCAGAGACAGGGTGCAGAGACAGGTGCGGAGTTCTTTTAAAGGAGGTAAGTATAGATCAGCGCCAATGCTAGGATTCGTCGGCTATTTCCACTTTTATAGAGATCTAAGCTGTAGTTAGTAACTTTGCTCATACTGTCTCCACAAAATCTCATTTGCCTTTATAAGTTTTATTCTGTTAATCGAATTAGTAAGATACGAGAAGTATTTTTATTAAAAACATACAATCTATTATTAGAATGTATTTTATAACTTAATAATAAGTTGCGAGCATCTTCAGTTGACAAGTGTCGTATAATTTCGTAAATAACTTAGTATTAAGGAAAGAAGAGGGGTAATATAGTAGTATACTAAACTAGACAAGTGAAAATGAAGCGGAGAGAGTTATATATAAAAGGTGCATCACGAAGCTTCACTAGATTTCTATTAAAGAGAGTCTATACATCGGCCCTGAAAATTAGAGCGATAATATCTAAAAACCTAATAACTTAATTCACTAAGAGAGCTAATTAAAAATATAATGCCGACAAAAAGAATAAAATTTTCGTACTTCACCGCTATATAAACATTCCTCGCCAAAATACTACTTATAGGCCCTTTAACAAGGTTCTTTATCCCCTGTTAGAATTTAAATATACTATATAGCCACAGCCCTACAGCAGGCTTATTAATTAATATTATAACAAAACGGCAATATAATACATTATAACCACTAATAAAAAGCCTATATAACAAGTAAAATATAAGTAAAGAAGCAAAACTTTTACTAGAGTACTAAGTACAAAGAACGATAGTATAATAGTAAAGCGTTAAGCCGATTATAAGAGCAATTAGTTCAAAACGGTCCGAGAGGTAGCCCATGCCAATTTAGCCTATTATTTAGGAAACGTTAAGAAGGGAGAGTAATAAAGTTCCTTAACTGAACGAGAAACTAATCGCAAATGTATAGGCTATAATATATTAGTATTTCTAATATAAGGTTATTCTAGTATAACTTATATAGTAGATAAATGCCTAGTAAGAAGAATACTAGCCCTTAAAAAATATTTAACTATATAATTGCGAAGAAAATAGGTTTTTTAAAGATTACGGGATTGAGTTTATTCTTAGTATTAGTTTCGGCTTAATGTAAAAGACGATCACGAAGGAGAGGAAGTATTGGCCCGATGAGTATAAACTAAATTAAGAATATTATTAATATTTCCCCCTATATAACGGGTTATGATATATACAATAATAATTACATATGCTCTTAATGTCGTGACATATTGCCAGCTGGCAACTGGTGGTTACATTGAGACAGGTGTAGGAGGTTTGACAATAGATTCTGCGGAGATCAACTGGATCGCCCCAGGTGTATGAAAGACAATCGTAATGGTTGGCAACGTCTGAGGGCGATTGCTGTTCGATCGTAAAATATACGTCATCTTCCCATGAGCCTGGAGCAATAGTTACCAGCCTAATGTTCCCAGGCACCAGAGGGCGGTAGTTGTATTCTTGTTGCATGACGAGAAAGGGGAAGCATGTGTGAAGCACAAGAAACGTTCTGAACGCTGCAAAATCAACGATAAGAGCGAGGCACATGAGCTTCATGATCAGCCTTGAATGAATGAGTTTATTCGCCCCGCTCTAAACTTAAAGGGCATTAGTCTAATCACATGATCTCACTTCTTTTACCATGTCTCATTCAAGCCTAGGCTAGCAAAGTCGAACTCCAACCTGTACGTGGTGCCAGCTACGAACCTGTATTCGTCTAAGTAGTATACAGATCATTTTTCGATTTCCGGTTTCTTGATTGGGCAGTTGTACTGGAGAAGTCTCCAGAGGCTTGGCGTAATAGATTCGCCGATGGCTGAGTGTTTACAACCTCGCTTGCATATCTTCGTATTCGCTTCCTCGCATCCCCTTTGCATATCTTCGCATTCGTATCGGGGAAATTGGCCTAGGCGGAACGCTCCCACCACGATCGTCAGCGGGGTGCTTGCGCAATACGGTGGAAGTTGGAGCCTTTCCTTTCCCGAGAGAGTTCGAGAACTAA
>MU270372.1:0-241299 GCA_021432625.1 Leptodontidium sp. 2 PMI_412 | reverse complement strand
GGTGCAGAGACAGGGTGCAGAGACAGGTGCGGAGTTCTTTTAAAGGAGGTAAGTATAGATCAGCGCCAATGCTAGGATTCGTCGGCTATTTCCACTTTTATAGAGATCTAAGCTGTAGTTAGTAACTTTGCTCATACTGTCTCCACAAAATCTCATTTGCCTTTATAAGTTTTATTCTGTTAATCGAATTAGTAAGATACGAGAAGTATTTTTATTAAAAACATACAATCTATTATTAGAATGTATTTTATAACTTAATAATAAGTTGCGAGCATCTTCAGTTGACAAGTGTCGTATAATTTCGTAAATAACTTAGTATTAAGGAAAGAAGAGGGGTAATATAGTAGTATACTAAACTAGACAAGTGAAAATGAAGCGGAGAGAGTTATATATAAAAGGTGCATCACGAAGCTTCACTAGATTTCTATTAAAGAGAGTCTATACATCGGCCCTGAAAATTAGAGCGATAATATCTAAAAACCTAATAACTTAATTCACTAAGAGAGCTAATTAAAAATATAATGCCGACAAAAAGAATAAAATTTTCGTACTTCACCGCTATATAAACATTCCTCGCCAAAATACTACTTATAGGCCCTTTAACAAGGTTCTTTATCCCCTGTTAGAATTTAAATATACTATATAGCCACAGCCCTACAGCAGGCTTATTAATTAATATTATAACAAAACGGCAATATAATACATTATAACCACTAATAAAAAGCCTATATAACAAGTAAAATATAAGTAAAGAAGCAAAACTTTTACTAGAGTACTAAGTACAAAGAACGATAGTATAATAGTAAAGCGTTAAGCCGATTATAAGAGCAATTAGTTCAAAACGGTCCGAGAGGTAGCCCATGCCAATTTAGCCTATTATTTAGGAAACGTTAAGAAGGGAGAGTAATAAAGTTCCTTAACTGAACGAGAAACTAATCGCAAATGTATAGGCTATAATATATTAGTATTTCTAATATAAGGTTATTCTAGTATAACTTATATAGTAGATAAATGCCTAGTAAGAAGAATACTAGCCCTTAAAAAATATTTAACTATATAATTGCGAAGAAAATAGGTTTTTTAAAGATTACGGGATTGAGTTTATTCTTAGTATTAGTTTCGGCTTAATGTAAAAGACGATCACGAAGGAGAGGAAGTATTGGCCCGATGAGTATAAACTAAATTAAGAATATTATTAATATTTCCCCCTATATAACGGGTTATGATATATACAATAATAATTACATATGCTCTTAATGTCGTGACATATTGCCAGCTGGCAACTGGTGGTTACATTGAGACAGGTGTAGGAGGTTTGACAATAGATTCTGCGGAGATCAACTGGATCGCCCCAGGTGTATGAAAGACAATCGTAATGGTTGGCAACGTCTGAGGGCGATTGCTGTTCGATCGTAAAATATACGTCATCTTCCCATGAGCCTGGAGCAATAGTTACCAGCCTAATGTTCCCAGGCACCAGAGGGCGGTAGTTGTATTCTTGTTGCATGACGAGAAAGGGGAAGCATGTGTGAAGCACAAGAAACGTTCTGAACGCTGCAAAATCAACGATAAGAGCGAGGCACATGAGCTTCATGATCAGCCTTGAATGAATGAGTTTATTCGCCCCGCTCTAAACTTAAAGGGCATTAGTCTAATCACATGATCTCACTTCTTTTACCATGTCTCATTCAAGCCTAGGCTAGCAAAGTCGAACTCCAACCTGTACGTGGTGCCAGCTACGAACCTGTATTCGTCTAAGTAGTATACAGATCATTTTTCGATTTCCGGTTTCTTGATTGGGCAGTTGTACTGGAGAAGTCTCCAGAGGCTTGGCGTAATAGATTCGCCGATGGCTGAGTGTTTACAACCTCGCTTGCATATCTTCGTATTCGCTTCCTCGCATCCCCTTTGCATATCTTCGCATTCGTATCGGGGAAATTGGCCTAGGCGGAACGCTCCCACCACGATCGTCAGCGGGGTGCTTGCGCAATACGGTGGAAGTTGGAGCCTTTCCTTTCCCGAGAGAGTTCGAGAACTAAAATTGACCCGTTCTGGAGGCGAATCTGATGGTCAAGACTGTTGGTACTTGGGGTCCCGGAGTTCATTGGTTTGGCTGGAGGGAGTGAGTGCTCTCAATATAGAGTAGTCGTGTAGACTTGACGGCTGAGACATCTCTAATCAAATTAGACTAATTCGCTAGTGAGTGGGTTTGGAGCTGAAATGGTGAAAATTCCGGGTAACGCACGGGCTTGTGGTCCCAGACTCGTCAAGAGGCTTGTGTCAGACAGCGGGGTTATCGGGAGTTTGTTAGCCCGTGATCTATTTGTGGGGGTGGGGTTTCAGGCACTCTGCTTCTCAGTAACAGCTCCTTTCGCCACAGCAGTCTCCACACTGAAGTCTCTAACCAAGGAAGACAAATTGTAAGCAGACCCTAGTAAAATACTTCTCGAACCTGATGTGCAAATAGATATAAATAGAAGCCTAACCAGGCAGGTTTTCTGGATATGGAAACATGATAGAATTGGTGTGCTGGCTGGCTCATTGCAGTATCCATCGGCGATGTCCAACTCCAGCATAGCGGCTAACTGGGTTTCGGATCCATCATCCAATTTAATCTAAATATTCCTTCCGCACTCCCATTCCCAAATTCTCGAGCCAAAACAGCAAACACTTTCCTGTGCACATCTCCTCTTTTTCTGCAACTCTACGCTTCTTTGCTACTACCATGCGACTTCTGAACTCAAAGACTTTGAAACTCGAAGAGTTCTTCGCCGATCCCCCGAAATACGCAATTCTTTCGCACAGATGGCTGAATGATGAAGTGTCTCTTAAAGACATGCAAGATGGCATCGCGGCTAAGAAGGCAGGATACGCCAAGATCAAGTTTTGTTGTGACCAGGCCGCCAAGGACGGGTTGCTGTATGCCTGGGTTGATACCTGCTGCATCGACAAGACTAGCAGCTCCGAGTTGACAGAGGCTATCAATTCAATGTATCGATGGTATCAAGATGCTGCGGTATGCTACGCGTATTTGTCTGATGTCGAGACCAGCAATGCATCGGGCAAAGGGAGTTTTGGAGAAAGCGCGTGGTTCACCCGTGGGTGGACGCTGCAAGAGCTGATAGCTCCTTCGAGCGTTGAATTCTACAATTCCGCCTGGATGAAATTTGGAACGAGAGAAAGCTTGAAGGACATTATCTCAGGAGTCACGAATATCGATATGGCAATGCTTGAGGGTGCCGATCCCGAAGAATTTAGTGTGGCGAAACGTATGTCCTGGGCCTCGAAGCGAACAACAACAAGGGCTGAAGACAGAGCTTATAGCCTTCTCGGGCTGTTTGACATCAACATGCCCATGCTATATGGTGAAGGCGACCGGGCATTCATCCGACTCCAAGAAGAGATTGCGAAGCGGTCGGATGATCAATCCCTCTTCGCTTGGAAAAGCACCACGGTCAACTATCGCGGGCTGTTAGCGAATTCTCCTGCCGATTTTGCCGACTGCTACAACATCGTCCCAGCCAGAAGCAAATGGAGTCAAAATCCATGCTCGGTTACAGGTAAAGGTGTGTCGATAGAGATTGCCATGGTAGGCTGGGCCATGGAGACGTATCTCGCAGCACTTGATTGTGAAGTGGAAAATGTTCCAAACAGTCGCGTTGGGATCTTCTTGCAACTCTTACCAGAAAGCGGGCAGTATGCCAGAATTTTGCTAGATGGGGCGGACACTCGGACCTTTGAGGCGCACATGGCAGCAGAAGCCAAGTACAGGCAGGTCTACGTTCGACAAAAAGCCTATAGAAATCGTCCACCTATGGATCGGCTGTACGGATTCTGGATCCGAAAGTTGCCAACGGAAATCTCGACTGTCTCAGGCCAAGGCGATGTCGAGCCTTCGGAAGTGAACTGCTGGAATCAGTGGTCCGATGAAGACAGAATTCTCGAAATACCGACAGGATCGAGCGGCACGGCTGGATCCATCTATTACAAATCGAAATCCGGGTCACAAGTGCTGAAATTAGGGTTTGACTTCGACTTTAACCCTATTTGTCAATATGGGGGTCATTTGTACAGTCCCGTAAAACCTCATATACCTCAATATTCCGTTGCTGCCCAAATGGATCCTTCCTGGATGATGTTGCCAAGAAGTGATTATCTTCACAAGGGCGACAGACTGCGCGGATACAATCTCAACGAATTTCCCTACCGAATATCGATAACGCAAACAACTGGAGATCGGGGAATGTGGGCTGTGGACATTTTGGATTGGTAGTATGAGACAATCCGGTATTGGAGGTCGATAATCAGGACGGAATCGGAGGTCCTCCATGTCAATTCTTTGCAGAAGATGGAGTCCATCTAGTGATCGAAGTCGTGATAGCTGTACATATGTTGAGCAGTATTTCTTGTGGCCGTCTTGTCCCCTGGCCGTGAGGTCGTGTTTGAGATCAAGAACCGCAGTCGCAAGTGTCGACCCTTGCACTTTATCCCCTTAACTGAGGCGAGCACACCTCCCAGGCTGTGCCACCTGAAGCCTATTTAGTGACTCGCTACAGGCTTTGGCACATGCCTGTCATGGCTAGAATTACGACCGGATCCATCAGTGACGAGAGTTGCATTTATGTGAGGGTTCATTTTCACCCATGTCCAATGCTTTGACGCAGTTGGCCATGGGAAAGAAGTTCAACAAGACACACCAGTCGCCGTCCAACATCCATTGGTCGGATGACCAGCAGACGATCAATTATTTGGGCCAGCCAGTTGGGTTAGCCAAGATCGAGAGCATTTGGGACACCAAAACCAGAGATCTAATCTGAAAAGGTCAGAGCAGCGACGTTATTCGAAATGACTCCGACAACTCCAGCAAGATAAACTCTCGGCCTCTTTCCATCTTGCCCTGCTCAACTCATGCCCAAGCCCTCGCTACAACTTACACTGCCCTCCTCCTTTCCCCTCAAACCTTGCAGCTGCACCAGTTCCCAGTACTGTCCTCGCCGCTGCATCAGTACTTCGTGATTTCCGCTCTCAACCACCTGCCCTTATCAATGACATAAATCACATCAGCGTTCTGCACCGTACTAAGTCGATGCGCAATCGCGATTGTCGTGCGTCCTCGGGAGGTCTTGTCGAGGGCCTCCTGCACCACGTGTTCAGATATAGAATCGAGGGCTGAGGTTTGCTTCATCGAGGAGCAGGATCTTTGGGTCGCGGATAAGGGCTCGTGCAATGGCGTTTCGTTGCTTTTGACCGCCCGAGAGCATTACACCCTTCCATCCAACGACTGTATCAAGACCATATGGAAGAGACATCTGTACAGTACTGTCGTTAGTTTTCGCTAGCATAAATGCTCTTCTGAGAACAGCCTACAATGAAGTCATAGATGTTAGCATCTTTACATGCTCGGGCGACAGCCTCATTAGCCTCACCCTCTCCTCCAAGCAGAATGTTTTCCTTGATCGTCCCACTATACAACACCGGCTCCTGACTGACGTGGCCAATGCGGCTTCTGAAAGCTTTGAGATTAAGCTGCGAGATATCCCTTCCATCCAGTAGGATGCTTCCAATCTTCGGATCGTAGAACCGTTCCATGAGGGACACAATAGTAGACTTCCCACAGCCACTAGGGCCAACAAGAGCAACATATTGGCCGAGGTCGATTTTCAAGCTGATGCCCCTGAGGACTGGTTGGGTGGGCCTCGTCGGATAGCGAAAGTGAACATCGCGGAATTTAATAGCACCTTCCAGATTCTTAACCGTTTCACCCTCTGTCGACCACGAGTCAATCTCTGGCACACGCTCAAAAAGTGATTTAAGAGAGTCGGCAACTTGCTTCGACTTCCCCATATCCGGGGCAAAGGAGAATATGCCGCCGGTAGACTGAGCGCCAAACACCAAAGCCGCAAAGCAGATGAAGAATCCCTCGATAGAGAGCTCGCCATTGGATATGAGGGTACCGCCATACCAGAAACCTAAATCAGATGCCAGAAACATGCCCGCTTGAGAAAGTCCATACAGGACAAAGGATCTCAAAACAGACCACAGGCTATTGGATGTCTGATCAACAAGCATAGAATGATATATTTCCCACACGTTGTCATCTCTTGTCAATGACGCTATTGTTTTGATGGAGGCAGTAGCCTCACAAGTAAAGCTTGTGGATGCTTCGTATGCTCGCTGTGCTTCGATGGGCTGGGGATACACTCCTGCACGGCTAATAAGATCTTCGTGAGTACATTGCTCCACAATCCTTCCTTTTAGCATAACAACAATATTTGCTGCCCCCTTGATTGTTAACAGTCTATGGGCAATGACGATTGTCGTACAACCTTGGGAAGCGGCGTCTAGTGCAGCCTGGACCACACCTTCAGTCTTAGTATCGAGCGCAGATGTACCTTCGTCGAGAATCAGAATTCTTGGGTCTCCAATAACAGCGCGTGCGATTGCTATTCGTTGCTTCTGACCTCCGGACGTACAACAGCAACGTCAGTTACTAGTTACGAGGGACTGTGAAAGTAACGAGAAGATCGAGCCTAGGCAAAGTAGAAGATAAAAGGAGCATATATGAGAAATCCCCTTTCCCAACATCTATACTGTAACCTTCTAGCAAAGCTGAGATAAAATCATGTGTATTGGCTATTTTCGCAGCATTGAAAACCAATTCCAGCTTCTTGTTTTGGCTTGCGTCGTGGAACCCGGTACCGATAAGGCCGTGTACGATTTTCTCATATATAGACTTGCGAAACAAAGCAGGCTCCTGGCTGACTAGAGCCATCTGCTGCCTCAGCCACTTCAAGTCTAGTAGTGTCTGGATATCCTGACCGTCAAGCAGTATCTGACCAGCAATGGGGGCATAAAATCTCTCAATCAAGCCAACAATTGTGGACTTTCCAGAACCAGACTCACCGACCAATGCTGTGATTTTACCGGCAGGGATGATGAGGTCAACATCATTCATCACAACCACTTCGGGTCTTGATGGGTACATATGCTTGATGCCTCGGAGTTCGATGGTCCCTTCGACTTTCAACAAGGTGTTGCCACTTACCGAGTCTTGTGAAGATGGTCGATCGATGATGCTGAAGATTGGTCCACCAGCAGCTATGGCAACTGCAATTGCCTGGCCTTGAGGGGCAACTTGTTCCAGAGTGACCGATCTCATCATTATCGCCAGCAGAATTGTGATGATTCGACCGACAGATGTCACCCGATACCAAGAATCGAGATCCCTGCCAAAACGACAAACCGTAGTCGCAGAAAATGATCCAGAGCATAGATCCAATCATGATTCCAGTGACACTCCTTATCCTGAACCCCCATCTTTCGGCCTCCAGAAGGTATACGTCGTACTGTTTGGCGAGTCTATCCTGCGTTCCCAAGGCGGTGGCATTTCGGATTGAACTGAACACCTCTTCCGCTAGAGTAGCTCCACTGCCGGAAGACTCTTGAGACAGCTTGTTGAACTTGACTATGAGTCAGGAGAGTCCACCCATAATTAGTGACTACCATCGCGATGACAACGGATGGTAGAATGAGGGTCAATTTCCAGCCCGTGATAAAAACCAACCACCAAAGCATTCAAGAAAGTAATGACAACAGTGAGTGTCAATCCTACTTTCTCTGAAATTCTACCCTGGGTCGCCCCAAACGTTTCGATAGCGAGATACACGAAATAGAGCGCAAGGCGACTAATCTCATGGCGAAATGAGCTGAGTAAGCTTGAGCCATCCTGAGCACGCCTAAGTCAGCCTGCGGATCATAATGTGGAGCCCATTTTGGCCTCCTATATGCCCCAGCTGCAGTTTCCTTACCAAATTTTGCCCGGGAATCCTTTTCTGCTCCTTTACAGGGTTCCTGCCGGAGCGGATTTTTGGATCCCTCTTGTCAAAGAGCACGTCAAGTAATTTAGCCTCATAATTTACCGAACAGCACTAATTCAACGTCAGACGAAACAACACCGAAAGAAGCGGCGAGGTGGACCTCGGAAGTAGAAATGAGGATGGTGATAGCTAAAGCCAACGTTTTCTTTCACATGTTCTAGGTATTACTACACGCAGTAACTTCTTTATCACGTAACTGCTGTTGATGTCGATATTCAACGGCTGAGTTTCTCGGCGTGTATTGGGGAGATAAAGTATAGATTTCTTACGAATATATATGCCGTCCACTTGTCTTCACCATCGTTGATGTCGAACTTTTTCAACCAGGAAAGGCGTTTCCTTCCCCACCTTTTGGACCTTTGTAACAAAAAGAAAGGAAACCCTCCCGCACCCCCTTCCCCGCCCCTCACTTACACAAAATACATTGCATTATCCTCCCGCCCAATCCTCGAGTTCATGCAGTGCCTAGTCGAGAACGAATCATAATACAAAGAGCCGACGAAACCTAAGTTGAGGGCTCGAACCATCATTGAATCGCGGTACAGGCTATGTAGCCTCTGTGGTACTAGAGTAAGAAAAGTATATATATGAGGATCTTGTCTGAAACAATATAGTAGGTTTTCTTAGTTAATTTACCCTCACTCGATCTGATGTCAGCCGTTTCATGATTCTGTGTTCTGGCATTTACTGTAGCGGAGGGTGAGATGGAACTTAAGCACAAAGTCTATAGATATACATATTGTGAAGAAAAATATATAAATGAGCAACTAAACTAAATTGTCATTTCTTTAGAACCATCATGGCTCCAATCCGAAATTGCATGGACAGTATTGATTCGTCTTACGCTTTGACCTCCTCAAGTTTTCCAGTCTTGATATCAAACACATATCCGTAAACTTTCAAGTCTTTTCTCAGGTATACACTCTCCTTGAGTAGTTTCATGTCTTCAACTACACTCTCTTTGAGGCTATAAAGGACAATATTCAGCCTCAATTCTCTAAACAAGAGTTCCTGGAAATTGGTGCACTTACTCAAGAATCTCTCCGAATTCCATTGTAGCAATCTCAGCAGCATGGCCAGGTGCTTTCTCCGTCAACGAACCACGGAGGTAATCATCGCGAAGGTGTGTCAGCCCACAATCTATGAAGCACTTTGTTAACATTACCCCTCGCATATGTTTGGAGTGGGAATAGCTCACCAGTGTGATGAATCACCACAACCGTCCCGACACCCACCAGATGATCCAAACAAATGATCGATCTCAAAGCCGGACCGGCACGCCCTCCAGCATTGCGGATCTCGCTAGCCTCTGAGCAAGCAAACGTGTCAGCAAATACAACCCAAAACATAATGAATGAAAGAGTATGACGTACTCATCCCAATACCGCCAAAGATCTTTTCAGGAAGCATACGAGGATCGCAACATGACACTGTTGGCAAACATGTCTTCAGTATCTCAGCAAATGATTTGCGCTGAAACACTTACAGATTACAAGGGTAGCAGGCGGGGGTCCTGGCATGCTGGCTTTTATTTCTTCAAGGGTTGGGATGGGTTGATGAGTGAGCTCATATTTCCTGCGAGGAGCAGTTGGTTAAACTTTTTCTATGCACATAAGCGGGAGAAGCAGGGGGGGGGGATATACTTAGCATCTTGGAGCATGCTTGGGAAAGGGTCTTTGAGAGGCATTGCCATTTTGTTGATTCAAGAGTAGACTCGAGCTTGAAAGTTACGAAACGTTGCTTAGTGCGAATGTATAATAAATGGAAGTGGGAACACAAGATGGATTGGAGGTGGAACGAGAACTCTGTATGACAGCAGAAGCTGCCCTTATATGCATATCAGATTGTTCAGTCTAGATTCTAGTCCTTACAAATTCGAGTGTGCTGCCTCGGTTCATTATGCTCGTTCGAAGCAGGCCAGTATACTTCTACACCGTTTGTAACGAAGTCTTGGCGCGAACAATTGCCTTATTCGGCAATGCCGAGACGAATCGGAATTCGCGTAATCCTACCCCTATTTCCGCGGGAGGAGCGAGAGAAACCTGGTGGAAGGCACCACCAGTGCGTATTTTTGCGGATAATAATGGAAAGAGTAAACAAGGTGCATTGTCTCAAACTTATCTTGTGATGTCATACACCCATGGTTGTGATGCTGAGCTGTCCGCACTTTTCCGAGCATTTGTTTCCCAGAACATCCAGGAAGTGACGCACGCTTCAAAACACGTCTGCATCGAAGTTCTGATCAAATTGTAGGTTTTTGGCTCCCCACTTACTGATGAGGCCATTTACGCCATACAGTTTCTCCATCTATAGAAAGACCTCAAATAATTTGAAGTGCGCTGGCACCTCGCACCAAGCACATGCATTAAATAGTTTTTAAAAAGATTCCGATTATGATACTAATAGACTATGTTAACAGTGATTTTAGATCTCTGATTGCACACTCTCGCTCCTCTTAATCCACGGTACGTATGGTGCGAGGCGGACACCAATTTGACCCAATTTAACGATAGAATCCTCGCACCACGCAGCCACTTTCATCATCCCCGCTTCTCGGAAAACTTGGAACGCGATATTAATAGGGAACAACGTAGCAGCTGGACCATAAAGCTTCATCTCTGGCTGAAGATGGTATTGCATGCTCTTACAAATATCTTTCGCGAGCTCTACCGTTTTGTCTTGCGAAAGTCCAGAGCGGTGGCGTGGCTCAACAGGGAGTCCAGTGTCGTTCCTGTCAGTGACAATTCGCAAACTGCCTATTGATATTTGCACGATAATGAGAAAGCCCCAACAGTGTAACATTGTGTTGGCAATCAAGATGTTCGCAAATCCATATGAGGTAGGAAACGTTGTTTTGCGTTCCGAGGACGACGCAACGGGCCACCACAGCAAATTCGACCCTGAGGTCAATTTGAGATTCTTCTCCCAATCCTCAAGGTGATTCATCTGAGATACAAAGTCACTAAGAAGACTAGAGATTTCCATATCCTGAGATTCTCGTCTTGGAATGGAGATTGTATCAAGCCGCTGCAAAAGCGCTGGGAGACCAGCAACCTCGTCCAGTAGGCTTTGCATCAAAGACTTCGGCTCAGACATAAATGGTATTGTCTTCCAGGAAGGATCGTCTAGGAATGAATCCTTTCGTTGTTGAATGGATCCAAGTACCTGTAATAAAATCAGGGACGTCATACTGGAGCAAGCAGCTGCCTTGACGTACCATGAATATCCGAAAACTCGTGAAAAGTTGATGTAGAACACCACGTTTGAACGTCTCTGGTCCTCGCTCTTGGACTAATTTCGAGATACCTTGGGTATGCATCGCCCATCCGGTGTGCTCAGTGCCTTGTAAGACCTATCGAAGGCAATGTTAATGACCGCAAAATGAGCTCAAGAGGTGGCCGTACTTCAGTCATGCTAAGGCATAGCATCACTGCCAATAAATCTTCGAGTGATCCCTCCCCAGCGACACCGAGGACATCATTCAACGAGCGAAGCGTTTCCCCGTATGCTTCAAGCGCTTCAGAGACTTTTCCAAGGACTGAGTAGCCCAACGATTTGATAGCGAATTGGAGAACATTCAGGTGCACTGAAGAAAGTGCGACGATATCTGGAAGTAAAGTAACCCAGGCGCCACAGACTCGAGAATTGAGACACGCAGCAGTTCCACTCCCGCTGTTGACCAGCAATACTTCCTGAGCAGGCGTGAAATTCTCGATGATGATCGAGACAAGATACTCTTGCTCTGTTGAGAACTTCTCTTTCGTTTGAGCAAGTTGGAATTTGATCGCTGGTCCAGTTCTTGCTTTCGGATACTTGGCTTCTTGCTTGTTGTCAGGAATTTGAAGGCACTTTGCAGTTTCCGGGTCGGTCTTCCCCTTTCTTCGAACCCTCTTGCCCCCAAAACCGTGCTGAACGAAGACTGTTTGCCCATGATATCCACCACAGGTCCTTCCTGTTAACAGGCACTGCGAACAGGAAGGTGCTTTTTGGTCGCACTATACATTTCGTCAGTCATGTTTCCGCGTTCATCAATCCACCACTTGACTGGAATTTACGGTAATTTTCCGAACCGCGCAAGTGCTGCACCTCTTCGCTTTCCTAATCCCACTCATCTCGCAAGGCTCCTGAAACTGCAATCAATTATCTTGGCGCGTCCCTTTCCCTTTCTTGGTCATTTCATCAAAATTTCCAAGAGCTTTGAATCACGGAAATCTGAGGAATTCGCAGATTCGTACATCCATATCCGCCCGTCGGCCCTCAATTGCCCCCTCCCATGCACTCTCCTTACAAATCACGCAAGCGAGAGGCGTTCATCCCAAAGCAGCAATGATTCGCGCCAAGGCCGTGCCGAGCTTTCTCCGTAAAAGCTACCATGGACAGATAGACGAGGAGATGATTCCGCTCGTATCTAGTCCACTAAAATTACACGATTTCGAATTATTCACCATCGGTAGCCTGCCATATAACCATAAAGTTAATAAAAATAGTAACAAGTTGAGGGAATGGCAACAAAGCCCTTTGTCAGCTTTATTATATTAGGTAAAGATATTTTATACTTAGGGTTCTTTAAACAGCTCAAGGAGAGAGCGGACATTGTAGTAGCTGCTTATGAGCTATGTCCGTTTCGGATAGTAGATGGCTCCCATGATCTCCATAACGTAACACGTGTACGCACCGCAAATAATAACAAAAATCGCAAAATCGCAAAATGGAAGTGCTATGAAAGCGTTTGTTTTAATAATAATAAGTCACTCCTTGTATCAAAGTACTTTTCAACGATAAAGAAAGGAAAGCTAGTATCCTTTAATATTATCGTAAGTAAATGAGGGGTTCAACTAAACGTCTTAGACGTCATTGAGGAGGTTGTTAGTAGCATTCACCGGCCTCTCATGTCTTAAACGGATATATAATAAATTTGTATTCACAAGGTCTTATAAAACTACACCTCTTCGCAAGAGTAGCAATATCTCTACTTAATTAAATACCTTAGCAACGGGCTAAGAACCTTAAACCTTTCTCACAAACCCCTCTCACCTGGGCAAGAATCAGCCTCCTCTAGTATATACGCCTTCCCCAAATGCTACCTCAAGTCCAACGTGCGGTGCTCTGCCATCTGAGTTGGCGGTTCCTTCTTCGTCATCATACTCCCCCGCAACGCCCGCCGTGTCAATACTAGCCACCATCCACCCGAGTGGCAAAGATCCGTACGCCTTCCTCACGACCTTTGATACCACCCTCCTTATCGATAATTTAGGCTTCATAACTGGCCGTAGCTAACGTGAAGTCTTACAAGCATTAGCTATTACTGCGCCTATCGTTTCCCTCCACGACGACGACGATTTAGATCTCCACTTCATAAACCACAAGTCTACTAATAGTGGCTCCCTGAATAAGGGTATCGCTGCTGGCGAGTATAGAGGCATCAAAAGAGCCGCTACCGTTACTAAAATCTTCGCGAGAGTCCGATTATAAGGCGGAACTCCTACCGGTACCAAAGTCCACAATATCTTAAAGCCATATTTAGTAAAGTTATAGGTTAAAATGGTTACTAACAAAAAAAATAAAGCCCCTTAATCTCATTATGTTAATAAATAATGTTCCTTTAAACAACATTAAAAAAGTATTATTCTCAATTACGAAAAAGCTTAATAATCTCGATACACCACCATAATATATTAGTATACAGTTCTTCCAAGTCGGCAACGAAGAAAGTGCTAAGGAGGCACTCGAGGAGCTTAACGATAGATTGAGCGAGCTTCCCCACGGCGATATCTACGATCATGATTTTACCCACCCTTCCTACCCATCCCTATCCCGCCCATCCATGTATCAATGTCGTGCTATAGTGAGGTTTTAATACAAGTACAAGTAGATGCCCAATCAATCCACCAAATAGGCATCGAAAGAGCAAGGGATATAATAAAAGAAAAGAAACATAGCTAGAATGAGATAATAGTAGATGTATATAAGTAGACGATAAGTGATAATTAGGGGGGGCACCAAAGAACGAGGAGAGAGATAATTTTGAATAATGCCTAAATTACAAGACGATTGAATGGCCAAAAGCAAGAAAATGATAGTCGATGCAAATTTCAATCAAGTCATGATATACTATATACCTTCACTCTACATCACCACAGTCTAATGCACACTATTCACCGCCTTATTAACCCCTCTATTCGCCACAACCTTAAAACTATACGTCCCCCTCACAAGCACACTATTTGCCTCCCTCCTACTCAACTATACTCCCTTCTCCCCCACTCTATTAGTAACCCTATTCATCTCCTTCCTTATTATCTTATTATATGTCCTATTAAACTTCAAATCCGTAATCCCGGGATACCTTTTCATACTTGTCATCTTCTCTAACTTACTCGCCAAATCCTTACTCACTTTACGAAAAATCCCAATTTATCTCTTAATAATCTCCTCCTCTTTATAATTTGTTATATAACCGGAAATATTAGAAACAAAGCGCTCCTTAGCTTTAGCGTCGAAAACTTTCTCTCACAGGGCTCGCGAAGCTTTAAAATCCTCCTCTTTAATCTTAAACAAAAACGTTATACCGTTAATAACGAAATACGCGTATATCTTATTATAGTTAACTTATCGCTTTTTAAAACTAATGGGTATAATAAATAAGATATAATTTAGTTGAGAACCTTAATTAAGAAACGCTATTACGCCGTTACACTAGAAATTACTTATACGATAATTTACGCGCGAAACGTGAATTAGTAACTATTAGTAATTAACGCTTACACGGTAGCGGTAAGTATCTAAGTACAAGTATAATCTACTTTGCAAAACGAGATTATGGAAAGGCTTAATACCAAGGATTATATATACGAGATTAAAAAAGATTTGTTTGATTTCGGCGAAGTAATTTATAGGCTTATTGTAAAGGTAGTGGTTCCCACTCCATTTACTATGCCTAAATAGGATTAGTCTAAGACGTTACGAGAGACGTAATAGCCTCGGTAGAGCTCGGTAACGCTCGGGAGCTCGGCAGGGCTCGAGCTGAGCGCTTGACGCTATATACCCACTTAGTATTCGACTAAGTGAGGCTATGTAGCGCTAATACGTAATACGTATATAACGTTACAACGCCACTACGTAATACGTACGCAACGTATACGTCATGTAATTAAGTCTAATTAGGAATAGCCTAGACGATGTCGAAAATATAAGGAGAGCAACCTTCCCTCAGGGAAAGGGCTCCTCACTTCGATATTCGCGTTAATAGAGAGTATTATCACCTAATCCCGGTACTGCTCGCTTACGGAAATCCGTGCTATTACATTATATCAAAGTGAAATCACAACGCCAGAGACGGCCTACATAATATCCCGACGATTTATACCCGTCAAGGCCTAGTTTATTATAAACACCTTCGACTATCGTCGTCGCCCTCACACCACGACTACGACTCGTTACTTAATAAGCTACGCTCGGTCTAGCGTTATACAGGGGTCAACTCTAACTTTATAACTAGTTATAAGCGGGGCTTTTACTAGCTATATATAAGTAGTTCCCTTTTAAGGGCTCTTATACTGTCACTGAACGACTAACTAGACTACGGAACCCGGCAAATTACGCACTAGCCAATATAATATATATTGTGGCGGTTAGACCATTCCAACTCGGACTAGCGCCTTTCCTCGCTATTAGTGCTCTAAATAAAGACTAATATCCCTCATTAACACGTTGTTACGTTACGACGGCGAAAAACGCTCTACTTAAAGAGCTCTCAGCCAATTAGAGGCTTATAAGCTACCCGAACGATTATCAGTCTACGACCTCTATTCTTTAGTAGAGGGTCCTCTAAAGAACTAATCAAAACGCTTGATTTCGATCAATTACAGTGCAAATTAGTGTATAGTCAACCTACCCAAAGACTACCTTATCACTTAACGATATCTCCACCAAACCTTTATTAAATTCAACGATTTTTGCGGCAAAAGAAGCGTCTTTACGATGTCTACTAGATACAATCGCGGCAGAGGCCGTGGCAACCGTTTCTATAGCTCCCCTAGTCAAAATACGCAAAATACGTCTATTCGAGAAGCTACGGAACCTCCTTCCTCCCCGGCACCTAATAAGGGAAAGCAAAGAGCTCTTAGCGAAGCTAGCCGATTAGACGCCGGAGAAGGACCCGCATATCCTGAAGTGGCCAATCAAACGATAAAAGATTAGTTATTAGAGCTACGGAGCCTAATAAAAGAGCAATCGGAAGAAAATCGACTATTACGTCAACAAATCAACGAGCTAGCTAGCTCCCGCTCTAATTCAAAGAGACCTACGGAAAGACGTAGTATGGAAACTACGCTGAATACGAATATTACGGAACGAGTACAAAGTAGAGGTCAAGAACGCCAGGACAAGGAAAATACGCCTATTACTAGGTTAACCTCTATATCGCCAAATCGGCCAATCAGAGACCCCGACGCTAGCGCTCGCTTTACAAGCCACTTACAGCAAGGGTTACCAAGAGTATATAACGAAATACGCTTTACCGATCACGTAGCTCCAAACGTCCCAAATAGTCCTATTTCTACTATAATAGGCAAAACGGCTGCTTTAGCGGCTCCGGACCGATTTCCAAGCTCTAACGACGAACGTAGAAGGACCGGAAAAATCAATAATCCGCCCCGACTTACAAACGGAGTTAATCCTACCTTTAAACGATAGGAGCTACAGATAGTCTCTAAATTAAGAGTTAATTGGGACTATTTTGACGACGAATTTACTAGAATTACGTATATATATTCTACAACTAACGGAATGGCTCAAGAAACGCTCTTTATTAGACACGACCCTTATAGTAGGGACCCCTATAACCACCATTCAAAGCTTATATCGGATTTACGTAAATCCTTTGTCAAAAAGCAAATATCGACGTACGAGTCCGAATACGACGAGCTCTATATGCTTCTAAACGACGATTTCGCTGATTTTAAGGCTCGTTTCTTAAAGTTAGCTAATAAGGCCAAAAAGCCTAGAAATCGACTCAAAGATCACCTATAGCTTAAGTTATACAATAGCCTACGAAATATAATAGAGCCTACAGTCAATTTAATTGACGGATTTAACGAGTTTTGCCTAGTAACCTCTCTATCGCACGAGAAAAAGAGGCTAGTAGCTACGCAAAGGCGAAAAGAGAGCAACTCTACTAGTAATAGTAGTAATAACTCCTCTAGAGCCTCTAGGAATCAATTTCCTAGGAATACAACTACTCTAAAAGTCGACTATAACAAGAAAACCGAACCGAAAAGCCACGCTAGGCCTAATTCAGACGATATTACTTGTTATCGCTATAATAAAAAAGGCCATATAGCTCCAAATTGCCCGGAACCAAAAACGAGCGACCTAAAGGAGCTAAATCAAGAAAAAAAAAAGGAAATCGACTAATCAGAGGATAACGATTTAAAAGAGGACGCCTAAATAAAGTCCCTCTTTTAGGCGAATATAACGGAGTTATAAATCTAACTAACTTGGATTTATCTCGCCTTATAGGCGGACCACACTTTACCTACCCTTGTCGCCTCGCAAAACACGGAATTTCGATCCAATTACGTTCTTTAATCGACACAGGCGCTAATAGCTTCGCCTTCTTAAATAAGCCTTTTACTAAGAAATTACAAAATTTCCTTAGTATTACACCTTAACGGTTACTACAGCCTATTATAATTAAAGGCTACGACGGAAAAGCAAATAATTAAATTACGACTTATTTATCCCTCTCTTTTATAATAAATAAGCGTAGGATGATTAATATGCCTTTTTTCCTATTAGAATTAGGAAACCATAACCTTATATTAGGCCGCATTTAGTTAGAATACTTTAAAGTATTACCCGATGTGGCTAATAAGTCATTAATATGGCCTAAAGAACTCCCGGAGAGTTCTAAACTATATTACAAAGAGGTCACCTTCAAAAAAGATCAACTAGTTAAAAAACGACCTAATCGACGTCACTAAAAACAAGCTTTAGAACGCGATCAAGCTATGTTACGCCAAGAAGAGTCAAATACAATTAATACAATTAGTATTAAGACTCCTACCAAGGAACGGAAGAATATTCAGCCGAAATTACAAGTCAATAAGACTTATAAGTCCGATTATTGTCAAAATATCGTTACTATAGAAAGAGAGTTATTAGGAATCCCTGATTCTAGCTCTAATACTAGTAGTCAGTCTACTTTACGTCATAAACAGCCTACAAAGCCAAATTCAGCAATTTCTACTAGCTCTTCTATAGATATTTACGCTATTTCGTCTAAATCTTTTGATTTATTAATAAATAGAGATAAAAAGAAAGGCGATTTAAAAGTATTTACTACTAGCTTATACGAAATCGATCGTATAATCGCTGAATTATCTCCCGAAGATAAGGAAGAAATCGAAGCAAAAGTACCCGAGTACTTATTACCTTATTCGGAAGCTTTTAGCAAAAAAGAGTCTAATAAGCTACCCCCGCACCGGAGTTATGACTACCGAATCGTCCTCGACAAGCCACATAACTTAAAATACAGCCTATTATATAATATGTCACGGGAAGAGCTTTTATTAACGAAAGAGTATATTAATAATAACCTTCATAAAGGTTTTATTGAACCTTCGGAAGCTCTATACGCTTCTCCTGTATTATTTGTCAAAAAGTCCGACGGTAGTCTACGCTTTTGTATCGACTTTAGAAAGCTCAACGATATTACACGAAAAGACCGCTATCTAATTCTATTAATAAACGAAACGCTAGCCCGAATTAGGAAGGCAAAGGTCTTTACAAAGCTCGATATTCGCTAAGCTTTCCACCGTATTAGAATAGACCCCGATAGCGAAGAGCTCACTATATTTAGAACGCGTTACGGAGCGTATAAGTGTAAAGTTTTACCTTTCGGATTGATAAACGGCCCGGCTACTTTCTAAAGGCATATGAATAACGTTTTAATAGATTATTTAGACGTTTTTTGTACAGCCTATTTAGACGATATTATCATATATTCGGAAGATCTAAAAGAGCACCATAACCACGTTACGAAGGTTATACGCCGACTATTAGACGCAGGATTACAAGTCGACGTCAAAAAGAGCGAATTCTCGGTTACACGTATTAAATACCTCGGATTTATTATTACAATTAATGGTATTAAAGTCGATCAAGACAAAATATCAGTTATCCGTGACTGGAAATACCCTACAACGGTACGAGGAATACAGTCATTCTTAGGCTTCTGTAACTTTTATCGGAGGTTTATTAATGAGTTCAGAAATGTTAGTCCACAGGTCCTTACATGGTCATACTTCGGTCTGGAAAGGGGGTGCGGGTTAAAGTCAGGGGTTAGAGCTTAGCCGGACTGGTTTCGGTGGAGATTCGGTGGGGTTTCGTAGTATATAGTCTGGCTCTCTTTACACTCTCTTAGAATATACACAGATTTTAAACTATACATTTATTACTTTGTCGCTATACTTGTATTAGAATATATTCACATATACGGCGTAGTATATGAACTAATATTATATTAACACTAATTAGTAGTAAGCTTGTATCGTTAACCTTATTATAAATAAAAAAGGTCTTAGGCTATAAAGCGGATTCTGGGCTTTAACTTAAGGACTACTTTACTATATTTTCCTTAAAGGGCATTTTACCTTTTTTAGATCGTGGAGGGAAGGTAACTTCTCTTTTGAGACTCGACTAAGACGATTACACGTCAGAGAAGAGCTATTATAATACAACAGTTACTCTACAAAGACTATTAATTTAATATCCTTAAATCTAGAACTTTAGACCTTTAAGAAACCTATCCGGGAACTTACTAAATCACTTACGAATCGTATCCGACATAATAGCGGATACTTTAGACCGTACGCCGAAGTTAGAGTTAACTCCGGAAACATTTAATAACACGGCTACACTAAGAGAAACGCCAAATCCTAGTCTAGCTTTTATAAGAGATACGACAGTATACTCGCGGAAGTTCCGTGAGTCCTTTTATAACGGCCGTATTAAAGGAGAGTTCCTTTTCTAAGACTTTTAGGAGTATTTTAAGGGTTAGACGACAAAGGAGTTTAAATTAATTAAGGTTATAAAACGTATATACTTTAAGGACGACCTACGAGCCTTTAGTGTATTTGTATTTATACGACGAGGAAAGGGGACGAGGACGGCACACGCTTTAATAAAAGTAGTGTAAGCTAAGGAGAATATATGGCTAAGAGACTAAGTAGAAATACAAATTCGGAACTACCCTAAATCGGTACCGAATTACATCCGGGAATTAGTCTCTCGCTTACTATTACTAATCCTAATAACACTTTAATAAAATCAACTTCTAATGTCTTTATAATACTAACTAGAGGTAGTTATTTATTCTATAAAGGAAGATATTTTTTTAGAAAGGTTAAGAGTAAAGCTTATAAAGACGATTTAACTATTAAGATTACTTAAGATTTCTTTTACTAAAGGAGATGAGGTTAAGGATTTATATAGTGTAACTCCCTTACTTATAGTCCTAAAAAAGGAGTTTTTATTTACTCTTGGGAGGGATCCCCTAAGTAATCTCTACTTGTAAAGATTAAATAAGCACGTGTTATTAAATCTTACACTAACGTTAGTAATACTCCCACGGGACGGGTTATTACTACTATTTGAGGTTCCTAAGACTACTAGACTATATACGGAGCCGATTCGGCTATTATAATATGTCATAAATCTATTAACCCCGGACTAAGTAAAATCGTTAGTAAACCTTACTAAGATATACACTAAGGAGCTTTAATATAGCGGAGACAAAGACTACTTAGATAAAAAGCTTTATATCTTCGCCGACTTGTGTTAGAGAGTATTAGTTGAGACTAAGGTCTGGAACTGAGCCTTTCTATTAATGTTACGAGACAGAGCTAGTTCGTACTATTACTAGTACTTTTAGAATAAGGGGTACTTATTTAATGAGCTTATTAGAACGACCCGCGAACACTTTAAGACAAAGGAGAGAGCTAATAAGTTCCTTAGCCGGTGGTTTAGTCTGACCTTCTTAATATTTCAGGAGGAGCCTTACTAAAAGGAAAAACCAGTACTAACTTAATTAGAGAACTTCGCTAAGGAACTATAAAGTATTTAGCTTAGTTTAAAAGACGATAATATACGGAACGACAAGACGCTCCACAATAAGCTCGTATAGGGAGTAACAGGGAACCCCCTCTTTAAAATGGCCTTGTTTTAGGCACCCCTTACTTTCCTTATATTAATAAATAATCTTCGCTTCGCCGTCGGCGTTAAAGTAACTTATAACTCGGGATTAAGGGTAAGCAAGTACTCCGGATTATATACGAATCGCTACTAATCTTATGTCGTAAATAGGGCGGCTTATTACTCTAACCGCAGGATGAAATTTTTAAGTAAAAATAAACGCGGAGACAAATTTTAGCTTATACTAGGCTATATAGGCTATATTATTTATAAGAAGATAGATTACTATAGTAATCGTTACTTTAATAAAGAGTAAGTAGCGTCAAAGGCATAATGCTTTGCGGCGCGCAAGGCCAAAGGAGTGAAAGCCACAAATAAGACCTTTAGGAGCTACTTAGTATATATTGAGGAGATCGACCCTAATTTGGACTAAAACTAGATTATATTTAGACACCGTTTAGGAGGTCACTAAGATGTGGATTTAAACACTTTAATAAATATTAACGATTCTTTAGAGAGTTTTAACGACAATAATAGCGATAGTACTGTAAACTTTACGACTATATTTATAATAAGTGAGGCATAATATAACACACGAGAAGTCATAGGCTAACTTAAGGAGAAGAAGGCTACTTACATCTTAAAAAGCAAAATTAAGAGACTTACTTTAAGCGAGGCCTATATAACGTAATAAATAAACAGATTCTTTTAAGGTTTATTAATTAATATAAGGGCATTTAATAAAAACACGAGAGGGATTAATTAATTACGGGTATTATAACGAATTTAAGATATTAAGTTTAACACTAGCCAAGCGGGCTAGAGCCGGATTATATTTAGTGTCGGTTCGCGACCGTCTCTAGGGGTTACTATAGTTAACACTCTAGCTAGAGAAATAGACTTTTAAATCGTGGACGTAAATATCTTATTTCTAGTTTGTTTATAATAGCTAGATGCGCTGAATACGTAGTATAATAACTTGCGTAACGTCTTAATTTAGGGCGATAAGAAGCACTTAATTATACGGAAGTATGGGTATTTATAGTTACTTTTAAATTAATATCGTTAATTGCTGGACACTTTTACCGGAACGATAAATACATGCTACTTGACTAAACTAGAAATACGTCGGCTTTATAAGCGTTTCGGACACCCTTCAGTAAGACGTTTATAGTACCTATTAGATTAAGCTGGCCATAAGTATGACTCAGAAGTTATATTAAGGGTTAAAGAGATGTGTGAGTATTACTAGAAACACGTAAATACTTTATATAAGTTCTACTTTAAGTTATAAGACGACGTCGACTTTAATTATATAGTTTACGTTAATATCGTAATATTTAGAGAACGATATGCCCTTTATATAGTAAATAAGGTAACAGGTTTTAGTGCGATAAAACTACTCTGAAAAGCCCCCGGTTCTGTTATAGCTCGGGCTACTTTTAACGTATTTAAGTTAGTATAAATTGACACTTACCTTAGACCTCCGGATTTTGTCGTGTACGACTATAGTACTAATTTTAATTCTAAGGAGTTTCAGAGTGTACTTAGATTTATAAGTAATACCCTTAAGCTAGTACTTATTAAGGCACACTATTTAATTAGTAAAGTTAAGTAATACTACCGCCTATTACGCCGTGCCTATGAAATCGTTATAGAAGAGCACCCTAAGTTAAGCGACAAAGACTGACTATAAATAGTAATAAAAGTAATAAACGATATAGCTGGACCTAATAGGCTTATCCTTATATTACTTATTTTCGGCGTATACCCTAGAATAATAGAGTTAGACCCCCTAAATCCGTCAGTCGAGTAACGTGCGACTACGATTAGGAAAGTTATAAAGGAAGTACGGAAAATCTATGTTATATATAAAATCAATAATGTGTTAATTATATAAAACGGCCCCGGAACTACTTATATTTATAGTCTTTACTTTAATAATTAAGTTTTAGTGTATTAGGAGGGTAAAAGATAAACAAGACCTTACGATTTCTTGGGTATTAAGGGAGAATTATATAAGATTAATATAGGAAATAAGAGAATACGTACGTTCCAATTAACTATAGTTCGTCCCTTTAAGATAGACACTTTTAGTATTAAATAATAAAAAGAAAACTTACTAGAGGATATCTATAAGTAATATTTAAGATCCCTAATTAAAAACACTACCGAAATAACACCGAATTCACCCCGAATCGCTATTTAAATTCTATTTACGAAACACTTATTAGATTTATTAACTATTAATAACGATTATAATACTAAAGTATTTTTAACTAAGAAAGAGACGAGGGACTAAAAGCTATTTATTAAACTTCGCGCTAAAGGGAAGATTATAACACTTAAACTACTATTTTAGTAGTCCCGAAGGACGGAATATAAAGTACTTATTAAAAGGGGTGTTTTTGTGCCTATTTATAAGGACGACCCTAAAGTAAGAGGCCACCGCATCTTTAAGTTAAGAATAGTAGATAAAGTTAAAGGCAAAGAAACGTTAGCTTTATATAAGAAGTCAAGACTAGTAATTTAATACTTTAATAATAAAGGGAAGAGAGAGATTTTGACTTAGTCTCTAATAATCTAACGATTTAGTTAGCGGCTACTTATATTTTTAGCCGCTACTGTTAAGTACTTAAATCGCCTCTAAAACTAGTCCGAATCCTATCTGGCTATTAAGGACATTACTTAAGCCTACGTCCAGGCAGAGACAAGGCTTCTTCGAGACATATATATATAGCCACTAGAAGAGATTATAGGAGATTTCCCTCTTAGCACAGTATTTATAGTAGTACTACCGTTATACAGCATACTTAAGTCTAGAAACTATTAGTTTAATATATATTATAAGCACTATATAAAGAACTTATAAATAAAGACATTAATATACGACTTATACTTATTAATTAGTACTAAGGAAAGCTATAACTTTAAAGTCGTAGGAATATAAATAAACGACACGTTAATTCTAGGAAATAAGGACTTCTTAGTAAGAGAGTAAAATAAAATTACTAAGGCCGGTTTTTTAATAAAGCTAATACAGGTATTATTCCTTACTAAAACTATTATGTTTAATAAGTATACTATTTCTATAGACGGGGACAGCCTTTATATGTCTTAGAAAGGTCAGGGAGTAAGGCTAAAGCTAGTTAACGTAAGAAAGGAGGACTATAAGAAGGTCTATAAAGAGTAACGAGCTCGTGTGGCTTACTTTATTATTATTTACTAGCCGGAAATAATATTTAATCTCTTAGTCATAGCGTAACACTAGGATTCGACAAAAGACAATGTTAAAGCTTTAAACCTACGCCTTAAATAACAAATAAACAACTTAAAGAGAGGACTTTAATACGTATTAGTTAACTTATAGTTTACGAAAGTCTACGTTTTTATAGACAGTTCTTTTATTAATAATAAAGACTTAAGTTTATAAATAAGTTTCGTATTAATAATTAGTACCGAAACGGTAAGGGATACGCAATTTACTTTAACTAGTAATATTATATATATTAGCTTAATAAAATATAAGAGAGTAACTCGTGTAGTGCTTGTATTAGAGTTATATACTATAGTAGCTAGTATTAATATATTAATCTCCCTTAGTATAACTATTAATATAGTGACTAATAAGCTTAATATCCCACGTCTTCTTACTGTTGTTTATACGGATTCTTTGTCCCTTTATAAGTGTATTATTAAGCTTAATACAACGAAAGAGAAGCGCCTAATAATCGATATTATAGTTATTCGTTAATTATACGAGCGTAAAGAGCTGACAGAGGTTCGATAAATTAATGGCGTTAATAATCTTGCCGACGCTATAACGAAGAGCGCTCTAAATAAGGCTCTTCGGGATTTTATTAACACTAACATCCTTACTATTAAAATGGAGGGTTAAGTTTAATAGTTAACCGGAGTTAATTCGGACTAGTAATAGAGGGGTTTTTTATACTCGTTGATTTTTTTATTGTTTGTACATTTCCTTGTAACTCTTATTTTTATTAATTTATCACTTGCGATTATTTTTATATTTAGTTAATTTGTGAAGTCAGAAATATACTCGATTTAGTTTTAAATACCCTCTAATTTAAAGCATTAACGGGCGGCCTTGCGACGACACTTTAATAGGGACAAACTGCCGGTTTTACTATAAGGGGCTACTCCCGTATAGTAATATAAAGAAAGTGCCGCCACGAAGAACTTACTACAAAGTTAATCCGAAATAGGGCCGAATCCCCTACTTATAGATATTTAAAAGAGGTTTCTCCTCCTCCTCCGCGCTATAGCGGCGACTTTGGCGGGGGCGCTTAGTAAGAGGATCGTCCTCACCGCCGTCCTCCCTACCACGCTTAATAGCGGCAGAGGAGACGACAGTAAGGAGCTAGTTTAAGACTAGTACCGTCTCTTATAGTACAAAGCGTTAATACTTAGAGCCTTAATATTAAAAAAGAATAAGGGGGTTAACTTACTACTTACGAGCTAGCTAAGCCAGCGATTTCCTAGCGCATAGCGCGCGTTTCTTTTAATAACACTAGCGATAACTCCTTAATAGTCTTTAGTACACTAATAGCGGCGACTAATAATACTAAATTAATTAATTTAGCGGCGGTAACGATAACTTCTTTATCTTTCGCCTCGAGAGCGGCAACTAAACGAAGGTACTCTTTAGTAACAAACCACGGGATCTATTATATATTAATAACTGTATATCTAGAGCACTTTCGGCGGTGATTTAGATATAATTTAAAATAAAGAAAAGAAATAAGAATACTTACTAAGTTATACTGGGACTTTTTCTTTGCGTAATATACGTATTTCTTGTTCTTAAGATTATTAAAGGCGTATACGTAGGATAAGTTTTTTGCGAGGAGACGAACGCACCGAATGCAGCATTTACAGTATACGAGGTCGAGCGCTCCTGTGAGTATTAGTGTAGGCACTATTTTTAGTTAATATACTGTTTCCCCACTGAACTATCTCCGAAGAGTATATTTACTTTTAAGTTATTTATTTAATTTAATATAGTCTTCTTAGAAATATTAGTTTTTGAGCCATATTAAACGAATTCAGGAGATCGGAAAAGTAGTATACGTATAGTAATTATATATATGTTAGCTAAAAAAGACTCTAAACCTTTAGAGGGGGCGACATATATATATCTATTATATTATATAATACTAGGGGTTCCTATTATCACTGGTTCTCGCTTAGCTTCGCTACTGCGTCTCGCTAGATTCGGACCCCTTTCAGGGCACTTTTAAGACACTGTCGGATCGGGATTAGACGCTATTAGATACTTTGTCATTTTATTTATTATTTCTTATATATTACTAGTTATTTACTTCTACGTATATTAGAAATAGTTTTTCTAAAAGAAGTTTTGCTTGTATTAGTCCACAGGTCCTTACATAATTATACTTCGGTCTGGAAAGGGGGTGCGGGTCAAAGTCAGGGGTTAGAGCTTAGCCGGACTAGTTTCGGTGGAGATTCGGTGGGGTTTCGTAGTATATAGTTTGGCTTTCTTCATACTCTCTTAGAATATACACAGATTTTGAACTATATATTTATTACTCTGTCGCCATACTCGCATTAAAATATATTCACACATGCGGCGTGGTATATGAACCGGTACTGCACCGACAAGAAAGCTTTTTAAACCTCTAATAAACCTCGTACGTAAAGGAGTTAATTTCAACTTTAATAAAGAATGCCAAGAAGCCTTTAATACTATTAAAGGTAGCCTTATTAAAGCTCTTATTCTACGCCACTACAATCCTAAATTAGAGACTATAATCGAAACCGACGCTAGCGATAGTGTAATAGTAGGGATTTTATCTTAACAACACCTAGACGGCGAATACTACCCCGTGGCCTATTTCTTTAAGACGATGGCCCCCGCGGAGTGCAATTACGAAATACACGACAAAGAAATGCTCGTAATAGTACATTCTTTAAAAAATTAGCGTTCCGACCTAAAAAGAACTCATAAACGTATAAAGATTTATACCGACTATAAATCTTTAGAGTACTTTATGACTACAAAGGCTCTTACTAGTCGTTAAGCACGTTGGGCCGAAGCTTTAGCCGATTATTACTTTGTAATAATATACCGGAAAGGCACTAATAACGCTAAAGCCAATATTCTTACAAGAGGAGAAGAAAATATTAAGAATCAAAGCGCCGAGAAAGCCAAATATCGTCTTAAATCGCTATTACAAACCGATCAACTCGATACGGCTGTAAAAGCGGATTTATCGATACACGAGTTAGACGATATAAACGGCGAAAATCCTCTTTTAATCGACCGGTTATTACAAAGTAATAAAGCCGAAAAATCCTTTGAGCCCTTACGAAAAGCCGCTAGCCGAAAAGAAGGCCATTACGAGCTACTAAACGGACTTTTATTATATAAAGGCCGACTATTAGTTCCCGATACGCTTTCTTTACGCCGAGACCTTATTAAGGAAGCTCATAATCAAATATCGACAGCTCACCCTGGCCGCGATAAGACGTATTAACTTCTAAAGAGTCGATATTATTGGCCTAATATGCTTAACGATATTAGCGCTTATATAAGTGTTTATTACGATTGCCAAAGGACTAAGAAATTAACAAATAAACCCCCTAGTTTATTACAGCCCTTACCTATTCCGGAAAAGCCTTAAAGAGATATTACTATAGATTTCACGCAATTACCAAACGACAAAAAGGGATATAACTACGTCTTCGTCGTAGTCGATCGCCTAACTAAGCAATTAATATTAATTCCTTATAAAAAGGATATAAACGCCCAAGAAATAGCTCGTTTATATATCAAATATATATATCAATATTACGACGCCCCGGATTCGATTATAAACGATCGAGGTTCTTAATTCGTCTCTAAATACTAGCAACACTTTTGCAGTATATTAGGCGTAAAATTAAAGTATTCTACGGCTTACTACCCTCAAACCGACGGTTAAACGGAAATCTATAATAAATATTTAAAACAAAGACTTAGAGCTTTTGTTAATAAATATTAAGACAATTGGTCTAACCTCCTTCCTCTTATAGACTACGCGCAGTTAATATTACCGCACGCTAGCCTAGGCTGGCTTAGCCTTTTTAAAGTACTTAATGGTTATAAACCAAAGACCTCTTTTAATTAGGATTAAATTACGGAAAAAACGACTAAGAATATCACTTTAAACGATATATACGCTGTTACTAGGTCTAAAACCTTATTAAAGTCTAAAAGGTTAGACGCTAAACCCAATGTAGAAGCTCAATATCGTCAAGTGTTAGTAAGGACTCTAAAGGACGACTTAGAATCGACTCCTGCCGTATCCGGTACTTAGAATACGCCACCTGTACTAGAGAATCCTATTAACGAAGGAACTAAGGGTAGACGGATAGTAAAGAGTGGTAACCTACCACTTGGTACGGCTACTAATACTAGCTTACCGGATATGCCTAGATCTAGGTTTCCACCTAATTCTGGCCCTACAGAGTTATCCGAACCATATCCGACTGCCGAAGTCGAGACCCAATTAGCTTCTAACGCAACCACGGTAGCTCTTAGCGCTAATACGACTTTAAAAGAGAATACGCTATATATACGTCAACAACGTAAAAAGGCTCAACAACTTACTACGCGTATAGTCGACGTAATAGAGCATACAAAGGTCTATATTAAGAGAGCGCAAGCCTCTTAAATACAAACTACAAATCGGTATCGACGACCTATTAATTTCAAGCCAAACGACTACGTATAGCTATATACGAAAGATCTAACTACGTCACGACCCTCAAAGAAGCTTAATTTTGTTAAGCAAGGCCCTTATAAAGTACTAGCTTAAAGAGGACTAGCTTACCTTCTAGATTTACCTCCGTCTATAAAAATCCACCCTATTATTAATCCCTCTCGATTACGTAAGGCCTTTATAAGGCCTACCGACCAATCAAACGTTACCGACGCTATGGCCAATACAGAATACGATAATTACGAATACACCGTACTGCGTATACTTAATTATAAAGTTAAGGATAACACTTTACAATATAAAGTGGACTAGGACGGCTATCCACCCGACAACGAGTGGTACGACGCCATTAGCTTTAGTAACTCGCCAAGGCTTATATATAAATATCACGCTAGCAAAGGCGGTGAACCTTTGAGCCAATCAAGAGACGCCTTATTAACACAGCTAGACGGCGAAGACTACACCTTTACGAGTCAAAAACGTATGAGCCCTTCGGAAACGGAAGAATAGCTCTCCGATTTAATAAGAGTACACCAAAGCTCGCGTATAAGCGAGATCAATAAAACGCTTAGCGAGCTCAACGTCAATTTAGTTAATTCCGAAGGCTCTTTAGAAAGCTCTTCTACGACTACGTCAAATTACAGTCAATTAAACGACGTAAAAGAGTTATTTAGGGCTCTACCTTCAAAATGGAAGTCATACGCTAGTCAATTAGCTACTGTATTAGGCCCTAACGCCGAAGGTGTATCGAATGCTTTCTTATAAGTATTACAAGAGAGAGAGCAAGATATATACGATTACGAACGAGCCAATCAAAACACGCTTACGCCAGAGCTTATAAGCCACCGCTTACGACTCTTCGATACCGAATGGAGTTTGCAATTCGCCAAAATACTAAATATTATTAAGAATATTCTAATTACCGATCAAAACGCCCGCAATAAGCAAAAAGTCGATATAATCAACTTATTAATCTAATTACGGGATATTACACTCCAAAATTAGTGTATTACACTCTTTTGCCTTGTTCTTACACTATGCTTTTTGAATTATTGTATTTAGTGTTTGAATTGCTTTTCAATTGCTTTTAAATAATGTTTAATAGTCACTTCTACTTTGTTTTTTCAATCGTTTTTACGTTGTAAACTCGATTTTTTCAAAGGGGGGGGTAATGTAAAGGTAGTGGTTCCCACTCCATTTACTATGCCTAAATAGGATTAGTCTAAGACGTTACGAGAGACGTAATAGCCTCGGTAGAGCTCGGTAACGCTCGGGAGCTCGGCAGGGCTCGAGCTGAGCGCTTTACGCTATATACCCACTTAGTATTCGACTAAGTGAGGCTGTGTAGCGCTAGTACGTAATACGTACGCAACGTATACGTCATGTAATTAAGTCTAATTAGGAATAGCCTAGACGATGTCGAAGATATAAGGAGAGCTACCTTCCCTCGGGGAAAGGGCTCTTTACTTCGATATTCGCGTTAATAGAGAGTATTATCACCTGATCCCGGTACTGCTCGCTTACGGAAATCCGTGCTATTACACTTATAGCGTTTTCGTTAGCTCCAACTCGCCTACTTTACGAAAGTGGAAAGTGGAATATAACTAAAAGTGCATTGTGGGAGGAACGAAGCCCAATAAACCATACAACAAGAGAGGTAGCATGTAGTGGGTACGGGAGAGACTCTAGGTTAGGAAATCGTGGATTAATCAAATCTAAAGATATTACATATTTGAAGAGCATAGAAAGTCAAAGGAGGAAAGGAGAATAAAGTGTATTAGATTATATTCTATGAGAGTTCTCTATCATCGAATTGTTCCTAAGTATTAACCTCTTTTATATAGAAAGAGTTTATCTAGTCCGGTGACGAAGAGTCAACTGAGGGTCTTCCGTACCACAACATTAAGTTAAAGACGTTAATTTTATTAATCTTTTACAACCCTTTTGTTTGCTTTTGTATCATTGTTTGCACTTGGAAGCTCCATTTGGGGAAATCGCCCTTAGCGATGAATTCGTATAAATCTTTTTACGAGTAGTCGAAGGAGTAGTTAGTGGAGTGTTCTTACGTCATAAACTTCACGCCTTATTAAGACTTCATATAAAATTGGCAATATACGTATTCACTTTTTTTTATAAATGAGCTTAATTATATAACTAAGGTAGCCGTGTATATTTTTATATTCGTCGAGAATACTACAATTATTTATTAGAATTATAACTTAATAAACGAACTGTAGGTTCTAGGATAAATAGTCTTAAAACATAATCGAATCGTCGATGTGCATAAGATATATTAATAGATTGCGCTTTTATATGTAAATAAAGTCTAAAAACTTAGCTAAATCTTAAAGTGAAAAAAGGAGTGTGTTATTAGCTACTAAATCTTAATTTCCTTCGTCAGTTCTAAATTCAACAGAAAATCTTCTAAGATCCTAAGCACAATCGTAAGATCCAAATTCGGTACTAATAATTAAGAAACGGATCGTGATAAGGCATTCTTTACTAAACTAGAACATATCTGCAAGATAAAGGTCCTCGAAGAAGTCTGTTATACAATAAACGCCATAACACCGCTGCCTTTGGCGTGAATAACTCGCTCGGGGATTATCTCTTTATCGAAGTAAAAGAAAAGATCGATTAAGTAAAAGTCTTAAAAAAGTAAAAGGTTATTTTCGCTTACGCGTTAAAACCGGTACAAATAAGGGACAAGTGCACCATTTAATACTATATAAATTATATCTTAAGCCTTAGTGACATTATCATCCTAGTAATTGCGATATTAATATCCAGAAGTATGAATTGAACCTATATTAATTATAAGTATTAGATATATTTGTATTGTATAAAGGGAGGGAGAGGAAGAAGAAGTGAAAACAAAAGAAGATTAATATACTATTATTACTACCCTTGCCTTGCCTTAGCATTAGCTCCCGTCATAACTTTATAATAAAATACCTTAGGTATTATTCGTTGCTTTAAACGCAGGACTGTATTTATTTCGGAAGTCTAGCTTAACGGCGGCAGCTGTAAGTGCATCAGAAGTTCGTTATAGATGTCAACTAGTATTACTTGCGACTAGCAAATTAACTATCGGCATATCGGTTGGCGTGTTGACGAGACTTCAGCGTTTCCCGAAGTCAAATCAGCAATCATCGCCTTATGATTTGTTATGTTGAGGTCGGGGCTCTTCCAATGCATCTGCCGCATTGCATTGCCCCGGCCTAATGAGATGCAGTAAAATAAGCATGGGAAAATGAAAACGAGATCTCACTTGACGGGATATCGATATTGTCATAGGCGTTCGTGAATAGGGGCTAGCCCGAGACTCAAGCTTCGAATCGAGATTTAATACAGACATCGGATCTAGTACCACGGCCACGGCTTAGTCATTGCTTTTCGGCGTATCATCTGTGTTTTGTTTTCTGTACTGCACAAGGAGGCTGCAAGCTGTTTGGTTGCGGCTGTTGCTCTTTGTGGAAGGAATAACTGGAGGATATCCAAAGTAGTCAATAGTTTTCTGGTTCTTGGCAAAACGGCAACTAACTAACGTTCGTTTCTTATAATTATAAATTAACCAAGGTTGGTTTTGTATAGCTTAAACGGTAGTCCGTTTAAATAAAAAATTCTAAAACGGAGTTAATTTTAACTCGTTTTAAGTATTAAAAAGTAGGAATAATATACTTTATTATTGGTATTTTTTGAGTAAGAAATAATAAAGATCAAGTAATATTAAGCAGAATTATATAATATAAGTGATAATATATAAGAGTTATAAAAATAATCTTATTTTCATAATATATATAATAATAAGCCTCTTTTTTATAATTTTATAATAATATTATCTTTAAATCTTTAGTTCTTATCCTGTTCTTGGCAACGACCTCGTTATGTTCGTTTTAGTCTTATATAAACGAACTACGGTTAGTTATTAGATCTTAAAACGATCGTTAGTTCAAGACCTCTAAAACGGGGTCGTTCAAACGGCCGTAAACCATTGACCACATTGAGAATATCACGGTTCGAGATCGAAGACGTCAGCGAGCGTCGGCTGTAAGCGAGGTGGTGGGATCTTAATTCCCATGTATTGCGTGGTTGTCGTTGAAACCCAATTACTAGTAACTGTGCCTGTCTTGTTAACTTACCTGGTACCTTGATAGATAAAGTGCTGGAGGTGGATGGAAAGCATATTTCGACAAATGCAATGATTTCCGATTAACTCAGGATTAATTTCCCCCTTCGCTGGTTTCGTTTTAGTTTGCGGACGTGAGCAACCTCGAACTGCTGGTGTGGCCTGAGCCGAGGGTGAGCATGCCGGAGCAGAGCCCTGAGTAGAGCCTAAGCAGAGCCTGCCCACCATAATGTGGGTTTAACCTCACAAGTCAAAATTCAGTGGGCTGTTTTATACCTCCCGTCTGTGGCAGGACCTGAATTTGAGTCACAGACCTCTAGAAATCCATGATATCGAGTAAGAAAGTATAGAACGATACATCAATGTCTGCTTTCCTTTCCCGACAATCCCTCAAGATGGCACAGTATTCCTCATAATCCTCCATTGCATTTCCTCTCTCCAAGCTTTTCTCGAGAACCAATTTAAGCCGAGATCTATGTCTCTCCAGAAGACGTTCTGCGATGACTAGGAAAGCGCATTCCATGAAATTCTTGCTCTTCGGCCGAGAATCCAGTTGGTCCAGCTTGGTCAGGCTGGCTTTTGCAATGATCCAGAGTGATGGCTTCCATGCTGAGCGCCATAGCTCCACCCATTCAGAGCCCGCCACAGAACTGTTTTCAGGTTGTGGTGCTTTTATGTCTGCTGCTAGCAGGGTTCTGGTGAGGAAGACTCGGCATTCTCGAGGTTGAGAAGTAAGAAGGTCAAAAAGGGTTTCGCCGGCTGTAGTTGTTATCGTACTAGATGCCCCTGCATCCACGAGAAGTGTGACGACTCTATTGAGGGCCGGTTGTGGTCGATAGCGTGTAAGCCATATTTCCAATGGAGTCGCACCCGCTCTGTTTGGTTTGTTCACATCGACCTGACGAGCAATGAGCGCCGACGTGACCTTGCAATGTGAAAAGGATGAATCTCTCGTCCAGCGACCTTGCTTCCTGGAAAACGCCATGTGCAAGGGAAAATTTCCGTCGGGTCCAGGAACTTCAAGATCGGCTTCTTCGATGAGATGCATAAGAAAGCTTTCCGACAGCCTGCCCTCCCAAATTCTGCCGCTTTCAAGAGAGTAGTGAAGTAACGGCTGGGAATGAAACGTAAGATTCGGATTGGCGCCCGCGACAAGGAATTGTTCTAAGCACCTGAATCCTGCGTTCACCCATTCTTGCTCTGCCCACCCCAAGGTATCTTTTTGTAATATGCTGGTGTTCTCCAGAAAGACGCCAAGCAAAGCTTGACCATTTCGCATTGGGGTTGTTACATCTGGCTTGCAATTAAGAAATTCGAAAACAACCTCCATATAGCCTATCGATGCCGGTATAGCCTCAGCTATTATTCTGTGCAACGGGGATTCGCTTGCTCTATTCTGGGTGTTGATATTCACGCCAGCAAAAAGGACCGATTTAATTGCAGCTTGGATGTCAAGGTCGCTCCACCAGTTCGGTAGACGGAGAAGGTAATGGAGAATCGAGTTTCCTTCATCATCCTGAAGTGACAGGTTCGGTTGATGTTTCAGTAGGAGTTGTACCATGTTTTTGGAAACAACAGATAGATGAAGAGGACTTTTGCCATTGAATCCGGTAGCATCCACGTCGGCACCATATTTGAGCAGCGCTTTCGCCATACCGATGTTTCCTCTGATGATAGCCGCGTGCAGGGGCGAGTTATTGACGTTGTCTCGAGTGTTAACAGACGCTCCAAACGATAGATGCTCGAGGAGCTCTTGTTCCGTGCCCTCAGATATTATCTTAAATAGCTCTTGGCCTGAAGGTAAATATACATCTTTGTTTGGTGGGATATAAGGTGCGTTGAAGTCGTCATGAAACGAAGGCATAGGTAGGCTCGTTCTATTCGAGGCGGGGATGCTAAATCCTTGCGCCCAAGCTTCATTGTTGTCAAATTGTGACCAGCTGTGATAGATTGACATTAGAAGCATTCTACACTGTTCTAGGGATGAATGCTGTGCGATACTCACTTCGGAAAGTTGGCATTCCCAAGCAGGTTTGCGATTTCATTAGAAGATTGAGCCCCGGGAGAGGGGCCAGCAATGGTGACTGTCTTCGTCTTGTGTCGTGGACGAGCTTGACTTCTAACGCCAGCAGGAACTTTATTCTTCTTTATCCCCCAATATTCAAGCTTCATTCGATAGGCTCTTATGCTAAAATTCTTAGAAAGCATTATCTCAAAGTAGAGGATAAGACTTACGAAGCGTCGAAATTATGTCTTCCTTTCAAGATCCGTCGAACATCGTCCAATGACTTGCCATTGTTAATGTAGAGTGTGTTTATTTCGGTCTTGTATCGATCCCAATCCTTTGTCATGATTCCAGCTTCAGTTCAGAGTTATCCAAGTCCGATTTTGTCAGAAGAAAGATGCTTGATCCAATGGAAGTCCAACCAATGCAGCGTCAGGTGATGTAGGCCACGTGACCAGGACCCGACTGACCGACTGTTGGTTGGCCAAAGCGTACGATGGCCGCCTTACCCAACACTTTTCTTGTCCAATCTTGCTTGAACTTGAGACGATGTTGGCGTTGTACGATCGATCACTTTGCGCTGCTTCGGGGGGTTGAGGTCATAACGCTCCTGGGATACCTAGTGTTTGTTGTCGGAGGGGTGTTTGGAATGATATTGAAGCCGAAGGTGCATCAGCTCTGGTTGAGGCCTACTGCTTCTGCTGATAATGATTTCCGCTGGTTAATGCTGGAATTCTTGGTCGCGCAGAGATGGAAGGGAGCAGAAGCCTCGAGGCACAGAGCTTTAAGGTCTGTCTTCGCAGTCGGGCGTTGGGAGGTGGAGTTGTGGTCCTGGCAAACGCATTAGCATCGAATCATTTCTGCCTCGATCGGACTGGCGGTGATAAAGGCGAGGAGGATTCATGAATGCTTTAGCGTTTTCTGCAGCCTATGATTGATCACTTTGCTTTTTGCCAGCAGATCAGCTGGGGGCTGTGCCGTGCCTGGTGCTTGGCGAATTGTGCAAGTTACACAGAACCTGCGCAAAAAGGAGCAGTTTTGCACGTTTGGCAGGAAACCTTCCCCTCCAAGTTCACGCTAAGGGGATTGCCACGACTACCCCCCAAAAGGTGCAAATTGCACCCTTAGCATTTGCACATTTTCGAAAGTTGCACAAAATCTGCCCAAATGCCTTTTCCTGGCCCACGAAATTTATCAAGATCAACCATAGAATTAAGTATTGCACTTCATCCTGGGTTGCCTCACTATGGATCTGCTATGTGCTGTTCGATATTCTTGGGTTGTCCTTATAAGTTCTGGACAACCCCTTCTGCGTCTGTTATTTCCTTACACAGTTTCCCATTGTTTACCCGGCCAATCTGCGGATTGCCAAATATCTTTCTCGCATCATTACTTTCACAAAACAATTCGGTTACGTGCCTCGCAATGCATTCCGTCCCCTCGACAATTGCGTCTTACTGTGCAAATCTGGCCAGGTAGTCTAGCATTCAAGAATCATCTTATGCCATGGCTGACAATTGCCTTGTATCTAGTGATGAGACTACCTCGCTTGAGAATGATACGACCACCGCCTCCGACACAAACCACGATGCTACCAGCGAAGGAGTGATAGCACATGCAACGCGCGAAGACAATAGACATGTCAATCATGGAGAATACCAACTCTCCAACGCTACATGGACGTCGCAGTCCTTCGAGTCCTTCGATTCCCTCGGTCGAGTTGACGAGCCTGGCCGCCAAGTACCCCTTGCCCTCACCCAACAAGTACTTCAACAACACAACACCAAAAACATACCTGCGGACGGCAGAGCCACGAACAAACACCCATTTGATAACCATCATATGAACCCAATCTCTCTGGACGATACGGTTGTGTATGCATCCACCTTGGATGAACATGTATGCCCGAAGGGGCATGTGGAGCCATACTCATATCCACGCCGATGGTCCAATGGTCACCTTTCAACTGCACTAGTAAAGGTGGATAACCAGAGCTTCGACGCAGATATCAGACTGCCCTTTCCCTCGGCCGGATACCAAGAGGTCCATCCGTACCCGACATGCATCAACGAAGTCGACCTCTACGACCACTCGCTCGAGTCCGAGTTCTCTAACGTTCCTTCGAACACCAAGCCGTCATTCTTCTTTTCAGCTCCCACTGAGGCATCACCCCAAGGACTTGATCAGTGGAGTAATGCATATGCAGGCATTGGGACACAATTTTCGTCATGAGTTCTCAAGGTTGACATTTTGAATGATGAGCATGAGGAGTAAGGCGTGGGGGGTACGGGCCGGAAGGAAAAATAGGGGCGCTGGTGCAAGGTCGTATGTCTTGTCTTTCGATAGAACAATTCAAAATGAAAGACTATCATGCCTTTTGATGCTGTCACTTGATCATTCCCTCTCTGAAGTGTAACAATATAATCTCAGCCGGCACTTGCTATGGCGTGTGCAGGCCGTAAGTCGTCTTCATGTGATTGGCCACAGAGCCACAAAGAGCTAAGTTGAACAACGCAGATGTAGTTAAGCTGCGTGGTACTGCCATCGTTCCGTCTTCAACGACGTAAACTGAACTACAAAGCAAAAAGAAGAAGTAGGAGGTATAAAAGTGGCATCGCACACGGCCATCCCTCGAACCCACCATTAGCCCAACTGTGCAGAACTGCAGCCAAGAGGACCCTGAAATTCTAGATTCCATTTCATTGGCTTTGAAAGCCAATTGATCCTAATCGATACACCTGAGGCTAGCGCATGAAGACGGTCAATTGACGAAACTCGCAATAATCATTACTGAACAAAGCGATGACGAACTGCAGCAGAGAGATTGACGATGAGGAATACCCGAGCGATGGGATGAAAGAAGATAGGGTAGTAAGAAATGCTGTACTAGAATAGATACATGGGTTGAGGCTTTCTTTAACATTAATAAAGCAAAACATCAAAGATAGGGGTGGCGAGTTGATAAAGTTTTAGAAGCGATACGAAGCGATGTGTCGAGGATTCCGTGTGGTTGTCGATAGCGAACAGGAAACGCGCGGGCCGGCTGATCCATGCCCAGCACCCCCTAAACCCCAAACCACCTAGCCCTTCGCATCCCCCCGCATTTCAACACTCGCCCCCCATTCCAGCTGAAGCTTCACTGGACAAACTGGGCGCCTCAAACATGATACAAGGATAAGGAGGCGGAGGTCTGTAGTATCATCGCGTAATTATAGTGGCAGGTAGCAGGTGATTAGCAACCTCTCTAATATTTTCAAGACTAGAAGCAGGTAGTTAATTGGTTAGAAGAATAAATGCTGTTAAATTTTCGTTATTCCACCCAGGTGCCTGTGAATAATGAGAAAACTGAGCAGGGAGAGCATGAAGATGGTGAATATGAGAGGCCTTGGTACCTGCGAAGTTAGAGGAGGTGGGCGAGAGAGACAGGACTGGCCAGGGGAAATTTAATACTAGGAGGGTCGTATGTGGATTCTGCTCAAGTAAGGGCTAACACCCCAGGCGAGTTGCTTAACAAATAGAGTTATTAGTGCTTATCTTACCGGTCGATGATTATTGTACTTTGCTAGGGTCGAGAGTAATATCTTGGCTCTGGAAAGCTTTTGCTAGCGCTATCCGGTTATAATTTGCGTAACCGCTGAGTAGGCTGGTCATGGTAGCTAATGAGCGAGCCGGTCCGTAGCTCTCTAGCATTTATGTTACGTCGTAACTGAAGGAATGCTTAGGGGTCGTCGGGAAGATCTTAAGTGCGGGATCGAGTTCTCACTTTATCGTTCCGGATAGTTCCAAGACAAAATCAGCCGGTATAATGTGGTGGAGGACGGTTTATAGAGGCAGGCGGGCTGGCTAGTCTGGCGGCCTATAAAAGCTCCTGAGATTTCAAACTTTGGTAAGCAGTGAACTCCTTCAACTATGAGTTTGCTCTGTGGAGGTTTATCAATTCTCCTCGGAGTTGATGATTCTCTCGCACTGGCAACGTGTCCGGATTCAGTTGACACTGTTTTAAAGCTGGAATAGTAAAAGAGTAAATTTTAATTTATTTAGCGAGGCGTAATTATTACTAATACTATTGATAGAGTAGAAATTTAAGCATAGAAAACAGAAGTAGTAAATTACGGAGTCAAATCTTCTATCACGTGGTTGTGAACTATAAATAGAAACGCGGGACAGTGAGCTGAGTTCCACCTCGATGTCCGACTCTGTCCGTCGCCAGGAACCCAACAAATGAAATGGAGAACCTGCACAACAACTACCCATATTTGCCTTTGGCCGCCGCTCAAGATGAAATACGGTTTTTAGAGCTGCTCCCCCGAGGATTAGACTCATCGACACCCATACAAGCACGCCTAATTCATGGGTCTTTGAAGGATTTGCCAAAGTACGATGCACTATCGTACGTTTGGGGAAGCACGCACGAGCAGACTACAATACAGCTGGATGATACTAGAGACTATCTAGTAACTAAGAATCTTGAGCGAGCTCTAAGACACATTAGTCATTTCGAGACTCGTAAGAACGAAGTGGTCAGAATTTGGGTCGATGCGATTTGTATCAATCAACGCAACATCGAGGAGCGCAATTCCCAGGTGAAGATCATGTGGAGAATATACGCTGCGGCTGAGAACGTCAGAACTTGGCTCGATTTTGAGATACCAGGTGCAGTGCTAGGAAGACTCATGCACCTCTGTATGGATATCCAGTCAATCGATGATCTCGGCGACAATCCCGAATTCTGGCAACCCATCAAATCGATTGTCGAGGATCCTTACTGGAGTCGAGTGTGGGTACAGCAGGAAATTGCTTATGCGAAAAAGCTCTTGATTTACTGCCATGAGGTTCCGATCTCTCACGCAATTCTTAGTTGGTTCTTTGTGGTCTTGGAAAAGTACATTGAGGAGTACGGTCCAATTCTGGAGCACGGTGAACTCGTTAGGTGGAGAGCGCTGGCAGTGGGATCTGGCCCATTTGAGAAAATAAAGTCTGTTAACGCTGCTAACCCTCGATGCTATAAAAATATATACGACATGTTGCACTGCACCAGTCACCTGAAGGCAACCGATATCAGAGACAAGATATATGGACTGCTAGCGCTACTCGAGGATGATGTCGAAGATATCGAAGTGAACTATGATCTCCCACCCTCGGAGGTTTATTGTCAAGTGGTTCATGTCCTTGTTCAGAAGCACCGCTCCCTGGCATTTCTAAATTTTGCTGGCCTGAATGTATCGCAAAACCATTCTGATCTTCCAACCTGGCTGCCATACCCTAGAGGTCATCGCACAGGAACACTCGGGCCGACCGCTGATCAGGGGTCAAACTGTTTCTCTTGGCTTCAATCCCTCGTTGCTGGCATCAGCTATAGCACTGCCATTTTACCTTCACTTTCCACCGACCACAAATCCTTGCACGTTCATGGAATGCATATCTCGAAGATCGAAGATGTGTGCCGAGCAATGAGCTGGCAGGGTGACCACAGCTTCGGTAATTTCCTGAAGTCTTGGGACGAATATTTCAACAAGTGGACTATTATAAACAGCCAAAGAGATAGGTCGCTCACAAAACTTGACGCTATGCGATCATTTGTCTCTATAATGCATATTTGCAGGACACCAGCGGCGGTTGCTCATTTCGTGGACACCGGCAGCCTAGCTCGATTCGAGCAGCTTTTCCCTGTAGCTCTTGCGGAGCAACTGAAAGAAAATCCTAATCTCCAGGGAGCCATGCGCCAATTTGACTATGTCATGTGGGGTTTAAGGAACAGAACAATGGCAATCGCTTCACTAAACCGATATTTGGTTCTTACGCAAAACGGCATCATGGGGCTAGCTCCGATGGCAACGATCCCTGGTGATGAGATATGGATGTTGTTCAGACACCCGATTCCAATAGTTCTTCGACGAGAAGGTGAACATTATCTTGTGGTGGGACCTGCATTCATTGACTTTGTCAGGCAAGAAAAATGGGATGACGCCATGGTAAAGTATGAAGAGGGGGATCAAGAATGTAATGGCTGTGAGATTCAATGTGTTGAATTGAAATAGGGTTCTGTAGTAATAAGGAGCAGAAGATTGGCTGCTGCCCTACATTAATTCCAACACCTTGCCCCTACACCGATTTAAGGCGCTTCCAAATACCGCTGGAGATAAATTTGCTTCCAAAGACTCGCACTTCTCAGTTGAATCCTCACTAACCTCCAGAAGCTTGAGCCGCTGGTGTCTGGGCTACCTGCAAGTCTAAAGCCTTGAAAGCAGCCCATGCCTGCGCCGAACTCACCACCAACCCCGCAAATGCTACCACCAACGCCACGGTTCCGAAAGTAACCGCAACCCAAAATGTAAACCAGGAATTCGAGTCCCGCTTGTCCCGCCACAAAGCCAGAAATCCAAATGGTTTCTGCGGGGCCATATAGTTTGCGAGAATATTAATCCTTGATGCCATGATAGGATAGCGACTATATGAAATAGATGTTTGGGTAGAATCCCTTGGATACGGAATACTCAAATCCGATAAATCATCGTCAGGATCCTTGCGGTGCATATGGTTGATACATTCGGGCGGCAGACGACACTTCTTGCCGAAAAGGTCGTATTGCAGTGAGCCAAGTGTTTTACCTTGGGACTTTCTGATCTTTCGGTAGCCAAACCTTTTCCTAGTGTACTGTATTAGACTGTTCAACGGTTTCTGGAATAAAAATGTCCGTGTTTGCCACATAGTGTCGCCTTTAGGGAGATCTGAGCCATCTTGAAGCGACTCTCCTTGATCATTAAATGGTCTAAGTCACCAAGGAAGGTGAAGGTCGAAATGGCCTTGAGTTGCTGCTCCATGGTTAATAGAGCCTCCGAAAAGCCACCTGTAGGTGTTAACGACCTCTTCATCGAGTGGGTCACGGTGATGCCCGGAGCGAGATCGACAGTTGAAGTTGTGAGCTCCACAAGTACTATATTCGAAGGCGCCGTAGTAAAGGCTGTATTAGTGATTAAAAGCAACGTCTGATAGTGTAGAAGTAGGAGCTTACTGATAAGACGCATTGTTGTTTATTCAGAATAATCACCTCGTCTTGCGTGCTAGCAAGCGGGACTGCACGTGACCCCTCGCCGCTTTTCTCACCCTCGACTCGCCTCGCGCTTACCCTTTCTTACCCTTCCTTACCCTTGGCTTACCTACCCTTTACGTTTAGTCTTTACCACCTCACCTTCGCTCACCACTCCTTAGCAGCTCGAAATCCTTAGTTACCCTTTGTGTAGGTCTTAACCTAGTAGTACTATTAAAAATATTAACTCTTAGCGAGTAAGATTAAAGGGAGCTAGGACGGGTCCCGGTAATTAAAATGAGCTTCTTGTTACTAGAATAACTTAACGCCCTACCTCCCTTATATTTAACTAAGACTAGAATTAGGCCTTTTAATATATACTTTATTTAGTTATTATAGCCTTTTATCTCTTAAACCCCTTCCTTATCCTTGTTTTACTCTTTATCTTCTTCTTAAGCTTTATATTCTTAAATATTCTTTTTCTTTAGTATTATAATTTTTATCGTTTTATTAGCTTTATATTATTCTAGTAAGGCTTTCTTACTAAGTCCTTTCTCTCTTTTACCTTTATAGCCCTAGGGCCTCTTATTTGTAGGTCTAAATAATACGCAATATAGGCAAGAAGAAGACACTAGTAGAGAAGGCGAAGAGGGCTCGAGAGAATAGATTTAATAATAATAATAATAATATTAATAATTCTCTTGTCCTAAAGATAATCCTAGAGTGTGCTAATGGGGTGTATAAGAAGTAAATGGAAATGTGGCGAGAGTAAGTTTTTCTTTTTTTCCCTAATTTCTATATATTTTAAAGTAAGAAAATATATTAATGTTTTGGCTTTTAGTCTTTTTAAGTTTATAAAGGATCGTCTAAGCGTAAACTCTTAACATTTTCGTACTTTAAAGTATTTTGCTAAATTTATTAGGTTATTAATATTGAGTTTGTTGGTTTAATAATCGTCACGTTCTAGTCATATGCTCGCTTATCGAGCATTTAAGGAGAGCTCTCGTACAGAGCTCTCCTTTCCTTGAATACACATTTTGCCACACAGGATTTTACCCCTTAAATGTGTCGATTCTACACCGGAATCAGTGGTACCACCCGGGTATAACGACAGAGTTAATTAAAGGAGATGCCGATTATTAATGTTATACGTTACTATATGCGGCGTTTTACTTTAGATTGGCTACGAGAAATTGGCGAGGATATTCCTAAATAGTTTAAGAGGTCACTTACTTATATAAGTTTAATAATATATGATTATCTCCTCTATTTGCTAATTATAATCATATTTTTATTAATAAGTAAAAGTATATTAAAGGATCGTTTTAGGTGAAAATCGGCCTATTAACTGCTTATTAAGAACGATACTACTTAATCTTAAAGAAATACCTTATTCTAGTTTTTGTTATTTAAGAGAACGATTAATTTAAGTTTAATTATAAAGCTTTTCGGGTTGGGTTTAGCGCTAAAATAGGGGAGTTAATAAAATCCTTAGCTTAAGTAAATAATAGTAAAGGGCTACGTTATAAGGTAAATAACCTTTATAACTAATTAAAACTAAAAAATTTTAAAGTTAAGTTTGTGTTAATATTTCTTAGCAAGATATTATTATGTTAGTAGGATAGGGTTAAGATAGGAAACTAAAGATCTGAATAGCCTTAATAAGAGAATTTGCGAAAGGAATATATAACTTATAAAATAAGTTAAATTTAAAAACTTTTTGTAGTCTTATTTACTAACATAGGCTAACTTTTTTAAAATAGGCCTTAGTATTTAATAAATGAAAGTATAACGGGTCTACCGCTTATTCTTAATCGTATTTTATTTATCCTTGGTATTACTTTCGCTAATAGTGTATTTAAGCATTATAAAATAGCCAACGAGATTTTCGATTTATAACCCCTATAGTATAATAATTATTAAATCTTAGAATAAGCTAATTATATATAAGATGTGCTTGTTTTTTAAGGCGCGATATATCACAATCTTATTAGAAAGATTTAAAAGTTAAGCTCGTTTCTAAGTAGCTTATAAGCGCACCTTAGCGGGTTAGTATAATTAATGTTATTATTTACAATAGTAGACGTGAAGTAATTATTAAAGCTAACGGTAAGGCTTTTATCTTACTTTAATTGCAGTTTATTAATTATTTAGCTCGTGGTTATTTAATCGCCGAATTTAAGGAAATTTACCGAGCAATTAAATCATAAAGTATTTTAAATATACTATATAGCGAAAGGGAGTATAAATGGCTAAAATAGTTTCCTTAATTAATTGTGCTAAACTAACTTTATCGATGATATGCGTAGGATATTATTATATTATAACCCGAAGCTTTAGTAATTTCTCTTAGCGAAAATGTAATACGAGCTTTAATAGCGATCGGATTATATCGCCTTTTAAGAGAAGCTTACAAACTTAAATAATAATATTATCGTAGCGACGAACGAAGAGGTTAGTCGAAAACTTCGAGCCTAATAGAAAAACTTATATACGGAACGATAATAGCTTATTAAAAAAGAGTTAAAAAAGCATCGCAAAAGTTAGCTTTAATAATACCTATCCTAAGGCAATTAAAGGGATCGTTACCGCAGCTTTTTTAATCGCGTTCGTTATATAATGCCCGAGCGTGATTACTTAGTACGAACTTTGCTTTTGCCGGTTTTTTTTATGAGATTATCCTAAACATATAATATAACTTCCTCGCTCAACGCCCGCTTATATACTTAATAAAGCCTATTTTAGGCTTAAATCGGCCGGAAATAGCTCAAAACAAGCCACATACGTCTAATATAAAGCTCCGACTTCCACAGATTATAGCCATAGAATCCAAGGCTTCTGATACACGGCTTTCCTAGGCTAAAACAGTGGTTATACGAAGCTCCGGGCTTTGCGTCTCAAACTACCGGAAGCAACTGTATTTGGTAAAGACTCGTTTGAGCTTGCATTTACCGAATTAGGCTGTCTAAGCGAATACACACGTGATAAGCTAGAGTAGTTATATAGACCTAGAAATCCCCTCTACAATAGAATCATCATTCACACTAATATCTCTTCTTTTCACTAAGGTGGAAATCCCTGACTTTATGCGAAGTATACTTAAGGTTAAAAGCGTCGTACTAGTTTAGATTAACGTCTTAATTAAGCTAAGTAACACGGTAAGAAAAAGTCTAGCCCTTCTTATAACAGGCTAGCATTTCTTTTAGTTCTTATTTGTTATTACTAGTAATGTTAATCGGCGGGGGGCATCTTATACTTGGCCTAATAAGGGATTATAGAGATTTTTACGTAGCTTGCTAGTCGAAAAGACGTTGTGGACCTTTATACTCGTTAATAATTCTAAGTAATATAAGTTTTTTACTTTCTCGATTACTCTAAATAGTCTATTAGTTAATATGTTTAACTTTTTATATAAGCGTAATATCTTATAATAGCGCATATCGAACTAAACTAGGCTATCTTTATTAAAGTCGACATTACGGCGAGAGGCGTTATAAGACCGGGCTATCTCAGCTTAGGTTATAGTAAGGTTCGACCAAGCTATATCTTATACTTCTGTTACGACCTACGATGCGCCTCGTATTCTAACCGACACGGGCTCGTAGCATCGCTAGCTATGCGACGGCGCTAAGCCTAATAAGGAAGACTAAGTGGCGAGCCTGCGATATATTAACGTGAATAGCACTCGACTACGCTAGGCCCTATTAGGAAGGTCCTTTATATATATATACTCGAGCCCTCCCTTATAAAAAGCTTTCCTTTCCTTCTTATCTTTTCTTTTCGATTCTGAGCGTAGCTAAAGGCTCAAATATAAAGTTAAAGTCAACTTGCCGTATTAACCTTTAATTAGTTATAGTATAAGAAAAGACTAATACCTCTTCGTTATAAAGCGTTATATTTCACTTAGTCTTACGCCTTGTCGACCTACCCTCGTAATAAGTTAATAACGAGCCTTAATACCTTAGCCTATTCAATAGATAAGTACCTCTTTGCCCTCGTAATAAATTGTCCTAAAGAAAGCTAAATATTATCTCGCGATTAACTTGTCTTGCCGCAACTTGACGCGCGCCTTTGTTTTAAACGTATATCTAATTAATAAACTAATCAACGACCTTAAATACCTCTTAACCTTACCCTACTACCTTTACCGACTCCCCCCCCTCGTCGGCGAAGCTCTAGAGAAAGAAGCGCCCTTATCTGACTAGGCTTTACTAACACTACCCTCATCTCGTTAATCGAGACTTTATCGGAAAAACCGGAGAGCTTTAATAGATTCGACTTAGAACTAGAGGATAAACCTTAGCGTTTCTTCGACGTATCACTAGAGCCTACTAATATAAAAGACCTTACCCCCGCTTAATAAGTTAAGGTAAATTAGTTAATTAAGGACTCTATTAACTTTATTATCGCCGCCGCTATTACCTAGGCCCTTATTTAATATATTATTAATAACTCTCGTTAAGAGACTCGCACTTTCTTCTCCTCTTCTGACCAGTTAACCTGTGCTCTTATAACTAACCTTTAGCTAACCGCCGATTATTACCTGCCGAAGTTAAACATATTAATCTTAGTAGTAGAGCCTTTTAAGGTCAAGTATTCCTGACTCCCCTTTAGTAATTATAAGAGAGATATTAAATATAATACTTAGAAAATAAAAATAAAGTTATTCTTAAAAGAGTACTTTAATAACTTTAAGAGTAAGATGTCTTAAGTTAAGGCTTACTTTTAGTATACTATTAGCGAAGCTAAGACTATTATCCTTTAATATATAAATCTTAATTATATTAAAACCTTTAACATAGTAATTAACGTGTTAAGGGCGTTAAACTAGCGATTCTTCGACTATAACTAGGTCTAAGCTACTAAGAGACTTTATAACTAACTTACTATAAGAAGTATAATATATAACGACTTTTAAGTTAAATTCACGTTATATACTATTATAAGTAAGATCGCTTGCGCCTATTAGTTCGAGGATATATGTAAGAAGGTATCCCCGACTCTTAAATATATAATTTATATCGAGAAGTATAAGATAAATAGTAATTATATTACTCTTAATAAGTTCCTAGTTATTACGGACTAAAAAAGCCGTAATATTGCCTTAAAGGAGGCCGCCTCGACCCGTAAAGCCTAGTCTAGCGTAGTCTTTAATACTAACGACTCGCGCGGTATCTTAAAGAAGAAGAATTAGCGTGTAACCTCTTTTACGCCGGCTATTATAATATAAAGACCCCTGACCTTGACTCTAAGACAGTCGTCGGATAGCCGCCTGCGTACGCCCTCCCCCTCGCTTGTCTTGCGCCGACTTGAGTCCCCTATACCTCCTTCTACACTTAGGGACGTCTCTTTTAATACTTGTTTTTATTACAGCAAGACCGGCTATTAGGCTAGTGACTGTCCTAAGCGCCGTAGAGACTAAGCTCTTAATAAGTCGATTTCCTAGTTAGTCGTTAATAAGGATTTAAAGACTAACGAGCTATTAAAAAACTCTTAAGTCGTAATAAAGACTTATACCTTAGTATAAGCTATAACTTATAAATGGACTTAGCTTTTAATTTCTATACTTTTATTAAAGGACGATAATTCTTAATTAGTATTAAACTAAGAAGGAATAGATTCTTTATTAAGACACTTATATATATTAATAATAGAGTTAATATTTTTAGTACTATTAAAACCTCTTTCGTATATTAACTCGTTAAGTAATTTAATATTTCTTTTGTATTTCTCTCTTAGTCGATCGTCCTAACTAGCTATAATAGTAAGAAAAGTAAGCCGATTAATACGGCTGTCTTATTTACTTTAACGATTAACCGCCGGCGAATTAACTTCCCCTTTTTAGTAACTAACCTAAGAAACACTAACGTCTTAATAGGCCAGAAGTTCCTCGAGTATTACGACTTAAAGTAGTTATATATAAAGAACTGCAATCGATTAGAATAGTTAATAGATATACTTATTTAATCGTACTTTAACTAGTAACTCTTTGTCGATATTAATTGTTCTAATAAGTTAATTATTAAGTCTCACTAGCTCGATATAGAATAAAGGGACGCTCTTATAAACATAAATAATTATCACTAAAGATAAGCTAGGCTTACAGCACTCGACGACTCCCTAAGCTAAAGGTCTTTATACGCCCTACCGCTAGCGTCTCACTAACTCGACTCTCGAGCTTTACTAGAGAGGTTAAAGAGCGCCTATAAGTTATAAAAGATTAATTATACTCCTTAATATCCCGTGATCTAGGATTACTACTTAAGGATAAGAAAACCCGTGGAGCTTCTTTAGTAAATCACTAACTAAAGACACTTATTATAAAGATTTTTCTTATATTAATAGTAACAATATTTACGACGTACCTTTGACTTAAGAAAATTAAAAAAAAATAAAGTAAAAACCTTCGTAATATTAATATATAAGATTAACTAAGAGTTAACTCGTCGCTAGCGAGAGGCCCTAAACTAATTAAGTGTCGAGCTCGTATTAATAAACAAAGATCTAACCTTAAAAGAGGCCTTAGAGGCTAAGTACGCGTAAGATAATAAGCTAATAAGTAAGAAGCTCTCGGCGGAGTATTAAGAGTACGCTCCTTTCTTCTCCCGGCGAGCCTCTAACGAGCTACTAGTGTATCGCTAAGGCGTAAATTACTAGATCGAGCTTACTAAGGAGAACGACTTGTCTTTTAAACCCCTCCGGCGTATAATTAAAGAACAGTTATTAGAGACTAAGTAGTATATTATTAATAACTTATATAAAGGCTTTATTAAGCCCTTTAGCGCACCTTACGCGGCTCTTATTCTCTTCGCTAAGAAGGCTAATAGTAGTCTTTAGCTATATGTCGACTACTAGAAGTTGAATACCTTATTAAAAAAGGACCTATACTCGATTTTACTAATCGATGAGATAATAGTACGCATTTATAAGGCAAAGGTCTTTATAAAGCTTAATATTTAGTAAGCTTTTTACCGCATTTATATATCCCTCGAGAATGAAGATTATACGACCTTTTATACTTAATATAACACGTATAAGTATTGTCGGTGCAGTACCGGTTTATGTACCACGCCGCATGTGTGAATATATTCTAATGCGAGTATGGCGACAGAGTAATAAATGTATAGTTCAAAATCTGTGTCTTTTTCTAAGAGAGTGTGAGGAGAGCCAGACTATATACTACGAAACCCCTGCGAAACCCCACCAAATGTCCTCCGAACCTAATCCGGCTAGGTTCTGACCCCTGACTTTGACTCGCACCCCCTTTTTCTAGACCGAAGTATACTTATGTAGGGACCTGTGGACTAACACAGGCAAAACTTCTTTTGGAAAGACTATTTCCAATACACGTAGAAGCAAACAACTAGTAATATATGAAATAATAAATAAAATGATAGAGTATCTAATAACGTTTGTTTCCGACCCGGCAGGGTACAGAAAGTGCCCCGAAAGGGGTCTGAATATAATATAATACCGTAACGAGGCGTAAGCGAGAACTTAATTAATAATAATAAGAACTCTTAGCATTATGCGACGTAATGGATATATATATATCGCCTCCCCCCCAAAGGTTTAAGGGCTCTTTAGTCAATATATATACACCTGTCGTACGTATAATACTTTCCGATCTCCCTAATTCGTCTAATATAGTTTAAAAACTGATATTTCTAAGAAGACTATATCAAATCAAATAACTATTTAAGAGTAAGTATACCCCTTTAGACATAGTTTAGTAGTAAAACAGTGTATTAACTAAAACAGTGCCAGCACTAATTCCCACAGGAGCCCTCAACGCTGTGTACTAGAAGTGTTATATTTAGTGTGTGCGCCTTATTACGAAGACCCCGTCCCACGACTGTGTCTTTAATAACCCCAAGAGTAAGAAGTGCGTATACTGCGTAGAGAAGAAGTCTCGCTGTAACTTAGTAAGTATCCTTATTTCTTTTCCCTCCCGAATTATATCCGAATCGCCACCGAAACCCCTCCGAATGTATGGCTACTAATATATATTAGCTCCCTTGGTTTGTAGCCGAGGAGTACCTCCGGTTAGTGGCTGCCCTCGAGGCAGAAGACGAAGATGCTATCGTCGCCGCCGCCGAGTCGATCGATTCGGCATTATTAGTTGCTGCCGCCGGCGCCCCTAAGACAACTGGGGAGGTGTCGTTAGCGTTACTGGAGGAGACTCGGGCCTTGCGCCGCGAGGTCGCTGGCCTGGCCAGCGCGTAGGTTATAAGTTAACCCCCTTATTCCTTTTTAATATTAAAGCTTTAGGGGTCTAATAACGTTACTACGTAAGAGACAGTACTGATCTTAGATCGGCTCCTTGCTACCGTCTCTTCCGCTGCCACTAAGCGTGGTAGGGAGGAAGACAGTAGTGAGGATGCCCCTCCTACTAAGCGGTCGCAGAGAAGTCGCCGCAATAGCGCAGAGGAGGAAGAGGAAGAAGAGGGAGCCCTCCCTGATATCTATTCGTAGGGTATTCGGCCTTGTTTTGGATTGGCTTCGTAGTAAGTCCTTCGTAGCGGCACTTTCTTTATATTACTATACGAGAGTAGCCCCCTGTAGTGAAACCGGCAGTTTGTCCCTATTAGAGTGTCGTTGCAAGGCCGCCCGTTAGTGCTTTAAATTAGAGGGTGTTTAGAACTAAATCGAGTGTGTTTTTGACTTCGTAAATTAATTAAATATAAAAATAATCGCAAGTGATAAATTAATAAAAATAAGAGTTATAAGGAAATAAAAAAAATCGACGAGTATAAGAAACCCCTCTATTACTAGTCCGAATCAACTCTGGTTGACCGTTAAACTTAACCCTCTATTTTGACAGTGAGGATATTAGTGTCAATAAAATCCCGAAGAGCCTTATTCGGAGCACTCTTCGTTATAACGTCAGCAGGATTAGTGGCGCCATTAATCTATTAAACCTCCGTTAACTCTCTACGCTTATATAATTAACGAATAGTTATAATATCAATCATTAGGCGCTTTTCTTTTGTCGTACCGAGTTTAATAATACACTTATAAAGGGATAAAGAATCTGTGTAAATAATAGTAAGAAGACGTGAGATACTAAGCTTATTAGTTATTATATTAATAGTCGTACTAAGGGAGATTAATATATTAATACTAACTACTATAGTATATAACTCTAATACGAGTACTACACAAGTTACTCTCTTGTATTTTGTTGAGTTAATATACACGATATTATTAGTTAAGGTGAATTGCGTATCTCTTACTATTTCGGCACTAATTACTAATACGAAACCTATCTGTGAACTTAGGTCTTTGTTATTAACAAAAGAACTGTCTACAAAAACGTAGACTTTCGTAGACTATAAGTCAATTAGTACGTATTAGAGTCCCCTCTTTAAGTTGTCTATTTGTCATTTAAGACGTAAGTTTAAGGCCTTAACGTCGTCTTCTGTCGGATCCTAATATTACGCTACGACTAAGAGATCAAATATTACTTCTAGCTAGTAAATAGTAACAAGGTAAGCCGCACGAGTTCGTTACTCTCTATAGGCCTTCTTATAGTCCTCTTTTCTTATGTCAACTAGTTCTAGCCTTACTCCCTGACCTTTCTGAGACATATAGAGGCTGTCCCCGTCTATAGAAATAGTACACTTATTAAACGTAATAGTTTCGGTAAGGAGTAATACTTATATCGGCTTTGTTATAAAACCGGCCTTAATAATCTCATTTTACTCTCTTATTAAGAAGTCCTCATTTCCTAGAATTAAGGTATCGTCTGTCTACATCCCTACGACTCCTAAGTCATGGCTTTCTTTAGTACTAATTAGTAAGTATAAGTCGTATATTAATGTCTCTATTTGTAGGTTCTCCACATAATGTTTATAGTACGTATTAAACTAATAGTTTCTAGACTTAAGTATGCCGTATAACGGTAGTACTACTATAAATACTATGCCAGGAGGGAAATCCCCAGCGATCTCTTCCAGTGGCCATGTAAAAATGTCCCGGAGAAGCCTTGTCTCTGCCTAGACGTAGGCTTAAGTGATGTCCCTAATAGCTAGATAGGATTTAGACTAGTTTCGGAGGCGATTTAAGTACTTGACGGCAGCGGCTAAAAATATAAGTAACCGTTAACTAGATCGTTAGATTGTCAGAGACTGAGTTAAAATCTCTCTCTTCCCTTTATTGTTAAAGTATTAAATTACTAGTCTTGACTTCTTATATAGAGTTAACGTCTCCTTGCCTTTGACTTTGTCTACTATTCTTGACTTAAAGATGCGGTGGCCTCTCATTCTAGGGTCGTCCTTATAGATAGGCATAAAAACACCTCTTTTAATAAGCGCCTCGTATTCCGTTCGTTAGGACTACTAGAATAGTAGTCTAGGCGTCGTAATCTTCCCCTTAGTACGAAGTTTAATAGATAGCTCCTAATCCCTAGTCTCCTTCTTAGTCAAAAACACTTCGGCATCGTAATTGTCGTCGATAGTCGGCAAATCTAAGATGTGTTTCGTAAATAGGATTTCGATAGTGATTCGTGGTAGATTTAGTGTTATTTTAGTAGCGTTTCTAACTAAGAGTCTTAGATATTACTTATAAATATCCTCTAGTAAGTTTTCTTTTTGTCGTTTAATACTAAAGGTGTCTGTCTTAAAAGGACGAACTATAATTAATTAAAACGTATATATTCTCTTATTTCTTATATTAATCTTATATAATTCTCCCTTTATACCTAAGAAATCGTAAGGTCCTATCTATTCTTTACCCTCCTAATATACTAGAACTTAGTTATTAAGGTAGAGATCGTAAATATAAATAGTTCTGGGGCCGTTTCGTGTAACTAACGTATCATTGACTTTACGTGTAATATAGATTTTCTATACCTCCTTTATAGCTTTCTTGATTATAGTCGCACGTTACTCGATTGACGGATTTAGGGGGTCTAACTCCGTTATTCTAGGGTATACGCCAAAAACAAGTAATGTAAGGATAAGCCTATTAAGTCCAGTTATATTGTTCACTGCTTTTACTGCCATTTACAGTCGGTCTTCGTCGTTTAACTCAGGGTGCTCTTCTGTAACGATTTCATAGGCACGGCGTAATAGACAGTAGTATCACTCAACTTTACTAATTAAATAGTGTGCCTCAATAAGTACTAGCTTAAGGGTACTACCTATAGATCTGAGTGCACTTTGAAACTCCTCAGAATTGAAATTAGTGCTATAGTCGTACACGACGAAATCTAGAGGTCTAAGGTATATATTAATTTATATTAACTTAAATGCGTTAAAGGTAGCCCGAGCCGTAGCAGAACCGGGGGCCTTTTAAAGTAGTTTCGCTGCACTAAAACCCGTTACTTTATCTACTATATGGAGGGCATATTATTCTCTAAATATTACGATATCAATATAAACTATATAATTAAAGTCGACGTTGTCTTATAACTTAAAGCGGAACTTATATAGAGTATTTATGTGTTTCTAGTAATACTTACACATTTCTTTGACCCTTAATATAACTTCCGAGTCATACTCATAGCTAGCTTGATTTAGTAGGTGCTAAAGACGTCTTACTAAAGGGTGTCTGAAACGCCTATATAACTGACGTATTTCTAGTTCGATTAAGTGGTATATATTTATCGTTCCAGTAGAAGTGTCTAGTAATTGACAATATTAATCTAAAAGCAGCCATAAATGCCTATACTTCTGTATAATTAAGTGCTTCTTGTCGCCCTAAATCAAGACGTTACGTAGGTTATTATATTACGTATTTAGCGTATTTAGTTATTGTAAATAAACTAGAAATGGGATATCTACGTCCACGATTTGGAAGTCTATTTCTTTAGCTAGAGTGTTGACTGTAGTAACTTCTAGAGACGGTCGCGAACCGGCACCGAATGTGATTTAGCTCTAGCCTGCCTAGCTAGTGTTAAACTTGACATCTTGAATTCGTTATAAAGCTCGTAGTTAGTTGACCCCTCCCGTGTTTTTGTTAGATGCCTCTATGTTAATTAATAGTCCTTAAAAGAATCTATCTGTCTATTGTATTATATAGGCCTCACTAGGAGTAAGTCTCTTGATTTTGCTTTCTAAAATATAAGTAGCCTTCCTCTCCTTAAGTTGCCCTATAACTTCTCGTGTATTATATTGTGCCTTACTTACTGTAAATATAGTCGTGAAGTTTATAATGCTATTGCTATTATCGTCGTCAGAACTCTCTAAAGAATCGTCAATATCTATTAAAGTGTCTAAATCTATATTTTAGTAGTTTCCTAAATAATATTTAGATGTAGTCCAGTTTTAGTCTGAATTAGGGTCGATCCCCTTAATATAAACTAAGTAGCTCCTAAAGGTCTTATTTATAGCCTTTACTCCTTCGGCCTTACGCGCCGCGAAGTATTATGCCTTTGACGTTACTTGCTTTTCGTTAGAGTAGCGCCTACTATAGTAATTTATCTTCTTATAGATAATATAGCTTATATAACTTGGTATAAGCTAGAATTTGTCTCTACGTTTATTTCTACTTAAGAATTTCATTCTATAATCAAAGTAATAAGCCGCCCTATTTACGACATAAGATTAGTAGCGATTCGTATAAGATTTAAAGTACTTACTTACCCTCAATCCCGACTTATGAGTTACCTTAACGCCGACGGCGGAGCGGAGACTATCTATTAATATAAGGAAAGTAAGGGGTGCCTAAAATAAGGCTATCTTAAAGAGGGGGTTCCCTAATACTCCTTACACGAGTTTATTATAGAGTGTCTTGTCGTTCCGTATATTGTCGTCCTTTAGGCCAAGCTAAATACTCTGTAGTTCCTTGGCGAAGTTCTCTAATTGAGTTAGTACTAGTTTTCCCGTTTAGTGAGGCTCCTCCTGAAATAGCGAGAAGATTAGACTAAACTACTAGCTAAGGAACTTATTAACTCTCTCCTTTGTCTTAAAGTGTTCACGAGTCGTCCTAACAAGTTTATTAAATGAGTACCCTTTTTTCTAGAGGTACTAGTAATAGTACGAACTAGCTCTGTCTCGTTGTATTAATAAAAAGGCTTAGTTCTAGACTTTAGTCTTAACTAATACTCTTTGACATAAGTCGGCGAAGATATAGAGCTTCTTATTTAAGTAGTCTTTGTCTCCGCTATATTAGAGCTCCTTAGTGTATATTTTAGTAAAGTTTACTAACGATTTTGCTTAGTCTAAGGTTAATAAATCTATGACATACTATAATAGCCGAATTGGCTCTGTATATAGTCCGGTAGTCCTAGGAACCTTAAATAGTAGTAATGACTCGTCCCGTGGGTGTATTACTGGCGTTAGTGTGGGATTTAGTAACGCGTAATCATTTAATCTTTATAAGTGGAGATTACTTAGGGGATCCCTCTTAAGAGTAAATAAGAACTCCTTCTTTAGGACTATAAGTAGGGGGGTTATACTATATAAATCCTCGACCTTATCTCCTTTAATAAGGGAGATCTTAAGTGATCTTAATAACTAAATCGTCTCTATAAGCTTTACTCTTGACCCTTCTAAAGGAGTGTCTTCCTTTACGGAATAAATAACTACCTTTAGTTAGTATTATAGAGACATTAGGGGTTGATTTTATTAAAGTGTTATTAGGAATAGTAGTAGTAGTCAAGAGAGTGATTCCTAGATGTAATTCAGTACTAATTTAGAGTAGTTCTAAATTTGCATTTCTATTTAGTCCTTTAACTACAGATTTTCCTTAACTTGTACTATTTTTGCTAGAGTATCTGCCGTCCTTGTTCCCTTAATACGTCGTACGAATACGCTAAAGGCTCGTAAGTCGTCCCTAAGACACGTACGTTCCGCTGTCTTAATTAACCTGAACTTATTTACTGTCTAACCTTTAAAGTACTCCTAAAAGTCTTAGAAAAGGAACTCTCCCTTAAGGTGTCTGTTATAGAAGTCCTCCCTAAACTTTTGTGAATATACTATTGCGTCTACTAAGAAATCTAAATTAAGATTTACTTTCTCCTTAAGTATAACTATAATATTAATGATTTCTAGAGTTAATTTTAGCTCCGGGGTATAGTCTAAAGTATCTACTATTATATTAGATGCGATTCGTAAGTGATCTAGTAGGTTCTTAGATAGGTTTCTCGAAGGTCTAAAGTTCTAGATTCAAGGATATTAACTTAATAATCTTCGTAAAGTAACTGTCGTGTTATGATAGCTCTTTTCTGACGTGCGATAGTTTTAGTCGAGTCTTAAGAGAGAAGTTACCTTCCCTCTACGATCTAAAAAAGGTAAAATGCCCTTTAAGGAAAATATAATTAAGTACTCTTTAAGTTAAAGCCTAGAATTCACTCTATAGCCTAAGACCTTTTCTGTTTATAGTAAGGTTAATAATATAAGCTTATTACTAATTAGTGTCAGTGTAGTACTAGTTCATGTACTACGCCGCATATGTGAATATATTCTAATGCGAGTATAGCGACAGAGTAATAAATATATAGTTCAAAATCTGTGTCTTTTTCTAAGAGAGTGTGAGGAGAGCCAGACTATATATTACGAAACCCCTGCGAAACCCCACCGAATGTCCTCCGAACCTAATCCGGCTAGGTTCTGACCCCTGACTTTGACTCGCACCCCCTTTTTCCAGACCGAAGTATACTCATGCAGGGACCTGTGGACCAACAAGTATAAGGTCCTTTTCTTTAGCCTTATTAATAATCCGGCGATTTTCTAGTGATTTATTAATAATATCCTTATAAAGTACTTTAACGACTTTTGTGCGGCTTATATAAATAATATCCTTATATATTCATTTACTTTAAGAAACATGAGGTTTATATTAAGAAGGTTATAGTAATATTATAAGTACACGAACTTTAAGCTAATATTAAGAAGTCTAAGTTTAGTATATAAAAGACTAAGTTCTTAGGATTTATTATTAAAGTTAATAGCGTAGAAATAAACCTAGAGAAGATTAGTGTAATTAAGGACTAATAATACGCTAATAATATATAAAGTATATAAAGTTACCTTGGCTTTTGTAACTTTTATCGTCGGTTTATTAAAGACTATAGTCACATTACACCACCCCTTACGATACTTACTAAAAAGAACGTTCCCTTTAAATTCGATAGCGCCTATAAAAACGCTTAAGAAACTCTTTAAGAAGCCCTTTAATTTACGCTAGTTTTTCGTTACTACGACTTTATTAAGTAGATATAGCTAAAGACTAACTCTTTTAATAGAGTCGTCGCCGGGATTTTATCTTAACTTTAAGAAGATAGTACCTTTTACTTTATAAGATACTTTTTTAAGACTATAACGGACCTCGAGCTTAATTACTTGATTTATAATAAAAGATACTAGCGATTTTCTAGTTATTTAAGTAATATCACTTAAAGCTTTTAAGTACTTAGAAAAATATCCTTGTTTATATAGACTACTAAGCCCTAGAGTACTTTATAACTACTAAGTGAAAAGAAGTGATACTTGGTGTGAATGATGATTTTATTGTAAAGGGGATTTCTAGGTCTATATAACTACTCTAGCTTATCACGTGTGTATTCGCTTAGGTAGCCGAATTAGGTAAATGTAAGCTCAAACGAGCTCAAACGAGTCTTTACTAAATACAGTTGCTTTCCGGTAGTTTAAGACGCAGAGCCCGGAGCTTCGCACAACCACTGTTTTAGCCTAGGAAAGCCGTGTATCAGAAGCCTTGGATTCCATGGCTGTAACCTGTGGACGTCAGAGCTTTGTATCAGACGTATGTGGCTTATTTTAAGCTATTTCCGGCTGATTAGGCCTAGAATAGGTTTTATTGAGTATATAAGCGAGCTTTAAGTGAGGTAGTTATATTATAATCTTTATACTAAGGACCTTATAACTAAGTAAGCTCAATAGGCTAAGTTCTTTATAAACTTTTATTTTATAATTATATATCGTACTAAAACAACTAATACTTTAGCTAATACCCTGTTCTAACTGGATTAAGACTTCACGGCTATAAAGGCACGTAAGCGGGCTATTTATAATTAATAGTTGATTTTAATCGACAAGATCGACTCGCGAGTCACTAGTGACTTCTAACTCTCCGCCGTCGATCTTATAAACGCCTATATCGAAGTCGTAAAGACAATACCCTTAGCACCTATAGAAGCTATAATTTTAGATTACGATATTAAGTCACGAAACGACCTTAAGTTAAAACCCGAGCCTAATATAAGAGTGCTAATCGACTTAGAGACGCTTACTATAAAGGAGTTAAACCTTAACTTTATAGTAGCTTATAATATCGCGGAATACGACGTTATTGACTAAGTACTCTTAGCTAATAAGACTTCGCCGTCGCTGAAGCCTCTTTAATAAAAAGCTAAGAAATAATTACTAAATTATAAACTAATAAACGACAAGTTACTTTTCTAAGGCCGCCTAGAAGTACTCTTAAAGCCGCTACTTTTCTAAGGCCGCCTAGAAGTACTCTTAAAGCCGCTAGAGCTTCGCACGACACTTATTTGTTATGTACATTCCTAACCTTCGATAACACACGCGGGAATTAAAAAGATAAAGGTATTACTAAGTCACAAATATTATTAGAACGGCTTTACTACAGACATAACTTAATACGTAATAAATTATAGTTACTCTCGATAAAAAGCTCGTAAAGATAAGACCTCGGGTTTCTTATACCCCTTACTAATCCTTACTCGGCTATATTAACACTTAACAATAGATTTTATTAAACTTCTAATTAATAAAAAGGGCTACAACTTTATTATAGTTAATATTAACCGCTTGTCTAAGAAACTAGTCTTAATACCTTATAACGAAACAATTACGGCTAAGGGAATAATTATTCTCTTCCTTATTTATTAAACTCGATACTTTAGTATACCGGACTTTATTATCTCGAACCGAGGACCTTAGTTCGTCTTCTTCTTTTGAAAAGAGTACTATCGTATCCTTAGAACTAAAGTAAAGCTAACGACGGCGTATAACTTAAACGTCGACGATTAAACGAAAGTAATAAATTAATATATTAAGTAACGGCTTTATCTCTTTTACTACTACTACTAAAACAATTAAAGTAACCTCTTACTAATTATAAATATCGCTTAATTGACGTTACCGCACGAGTCCTTAAGCCGCCTGTCTCTTTTCTAGCTACTTAATAGCGTTAAGTTAAGGACTTCTTAAGACTTAGTTAACCTAAAGCTACTGGCTATAATAATAGAGAAACTTAACTACGAGGAGGCTTTATAAGTAACTTTACAAATAAAGGAAGTTATAGAAGTTATATAATCGTCCCTAAAAAACTAGTAAGAGAAAATAAAACGACTAATAAACCGTAGGCGACGCGCCGTCGATTAAGACGTTAGCGACTTAATACTAGTCGATACTTAGAACTAAAACGTTAATTAACCTTTAAAAAAGTTATTTAATAAGAAATACGGCCTTATTAAGGTAATCGCTAGGGAAGGAGAGAATTAGAAAGTAAAGCTACTAAAGGACTAATTAATTTACCTTGTCTTTTACTTATACTCGCTTTATAAGTACATCGATAACCTCTTACTAAGACAAGCCAGAGCTACGCCAGTACTTATCTAACTACTACTTAAGTAAAATAAGTGGGAAATTAAAGGTATTCTTAGCTTTAAAGTTATACGAAATAAGTTATTTTATTATATTAAGTAATTAGGCGCTAACGAAGACTTAAAGTAATACTTATACTTAGATACTATAATAGCTCCGTATATAATTAAGAGGTTCTACTTAAAGTATTTAAATATTAAAGGCTCACTAAGAACTCTCTTAAAGTGGCTAGAGGCTTATAACGTTAGTATCGACGACTACAACGACCTCGAGGACAATACAGTTATAGTTACAACTGCGCGGACGTAGTTTATTAGGAGGGGGGGGGTAATGTTACGACTTATAATATACCTCGTATTCTAACTAATACGGGCTCGTAACATCGCTGGCTATACGACGGCGCTAAGCTTAATAGGGAAAACTAAGTGGCGAGCCTGCGATATATTAACGTGAATAGTACTCGATTACGCTAAGCTTTATTAGGAGGGTTCTTTATATATATATACTCGAGCCTTCCCTTACAGAGAGCTCTCCTTTTCTCCTTGTCTTTTCTTCTCGATTCTGAGCGTAACTAGAGGCTTAAATACAAAGCTAGAGTTAACTCGCCGTATTAACCTCTTGCCGGCCGTAACAACTTCCTTATAGCGTTAAGTATAATTAATGGCTTATTAACTATTTAGTTTATTAGTAATAATAACTAAGTCTAGTAAATTAATTTTCTAATCTTAATTCGTACGTGGCGTATATTTATAAACTACTTTAAATAAAGAGAGTCCCCTTAAAGAATCGTATAAAAGGGATATTTAAGTATAATTTATAATAGGGAGATATTTTAACTAATCGTCTTAATAGTACGTAACAAAAGGTTTAAGTTGTTTTTGTAGGTATTAGTTGTAAACTTTAGTTTAGCCGTTTGTTTATAAGTGATTAGTAACGAATAACTATCTTTTAGTTCTAAGGATCTTGCTAAGGGTAGTCTAAAACCTAAAGACAAACTAAGGGCCTTTATTAAAAGTAATAATTAAGAAAGCACCAAAGTAACAATACATATAATAAATGTATATAGTAACTAGCTTCTGAGTATTTATCGTTTTTTAATAAGGGATACTAATAGCTTGTTTATTAAACCTATTAATAAAAACGAGAACATTATTAAATCTATACTTGTCTTTAATAAAGAAGTAGTAATCTATTGTAATATATTCTTAAGGTCGAGACGAAACGGGGAGAGAATAAAAAGGTTTAGGCTTTTTATCCCGGGGAACTTACATTCGTTAGTAAGTATAATAATTATGGTAATATTACTAGACTATTAACGTAATTTTGTGCCACTAGTATTAAAAAGAGATCATTTAAATCGTCTTCTTAGTATTAAGGTGTGATATAGTGACTTGATTATAGACCTCTCGGATGAGGAGGGTTTAAAAGTAATCGACATTAGGAACTAAAAGGCGGTCGTCGTAAAGCAAGAGATCGCCTTTTAGACTAAGTTTCCTTAGGGAATCTAATACGACTTACTTACGTAAAGCTTATAAAGAAAGCTTAATTTAGTTAGCCTTTAGTATTTATTGCTAGGATAATCACGTATAGCGAGGAAGCAGGAGAGTGTCAATTAGGTTGATCAGCTTGTAGTATTAAAAGCTATGGACAGACGATCAGGGAGATTACACGTAGTCTCGGTAACTACTAGCGTGTAGAGATTTGGTTATCCGGCCACTTGATATACTCGTGACTTAAACCTGCAACAGTATTTATTATATAATAAAGAATATTAGTGTAAAGGCAATAAGCTTAACATTTACTATTAGCGCGTTAACGTCGTTTAACGGCCGCAACTTTATAAATAGTAAGCGAAGATTAACTTAGTCTTGGCGTAAAAGTTGTTAAAGGCATTGAGTCTTTTTCGTAGAATTTTATTAGTTTAATTTATCTAGCTTACAAGAAAGTGCATTTACTAAGGAATTATAGATTTTAGGGCGATACGTGATTATAAAATTATAGTTCGTTAAAAGTTTTGCTTATCTTGCTTACTTAGTATTTAACTACTTAAAAGTTATAAAGTATTTTAAGGCCTTATAGTCTATTATAACACTAACTTAATAAGGGGCTTTTACTAACTTAGCTCGCTAGTGCCTAAAGGATTTAATAATTGCTAGCATCTCTTTATTGTGCACGGCGTAGTTAAGCTTAGTAGATAGTATAGTTTTTTTTTTTTTTAAAAAAAAGCAACGTGAAACTAATCTTCGCTATACTATTAAGAAAGAACTCTTATTATAACACTATTATTAGTATTTGTCTTTAAGAGGCATAGTAAATCTTATTTATAATATCTTAAGAGAGGTGTAGTCGTGAGAATATATTTTAAGAGGTTAAAGGCATCTTCGCATTTTATAATAAAACAAAAGGGGACGTTATTCTTAATAAATTAAATAAGAGGTTTCGTTATAATACTATGGTCGCGAATAAATCTCTAATAAAAGTTACAAAAACCAAGGAAAGACTACACACCTCTGATAAAGCTGAGGTAGATTTATTTATAAATAACAAAAACTTTCTTGGGATTAAGGAGTCTAAAATAATAAATCCTAAATACTTTGTACTCGTGACTCTAAACTTACACTTCTTAAGATCTGCCTATAAGCTAGTATTATTAAGGCGTTAAAGTACCTTCTTAATATAAATATAATATTAAAGAAGATCTTCTAAATAAATAAGAATATTGTCTAAGTATATTATATAAAAGTCATTAAGGTAATCGAAGAGAATATTGTTTATATAGCGCTAGTAAGTAACGGGGCCATTAGTTAAACTAAATAAAAGAACTTTACACTTGTATACGCTATATTTTATATAAAAGGTTATATACTCTTTTAATACTAGGTCTATTCGGATTTGGTGAAAAGCTTAACGAATATCTAGTTTAGTGAAAATGCGAGTATTAGCTATATAAGCTAAGGTCTTATTAATTAGAAATAAGGGATATTAGTTCTTCTGAGTAAGGGAGTTTAACACCCGAAAGTCAATATATAATCATAAAGATCTATTTAGTTTTTTAACGAAGAGAATAAGGACTGTAAATAGTGTTTAAGACGGCTTAATAAATCCTTTTTCTAAGTTATTTGTAATATATTTTTTAATAGTCTTAAGTTCTTTAGCTAATATTTTATAAAGTGGCGAATACTTAAGTACTTTCTTACCCTCTCCTTTTAGCTTAATTTTATAATTATAAGAGTAATAGGGGAGGAGAATATTACTTTTTGCTTTAGAGAATACGTAAGTTTAATCAGCGTATTCTAGGGGAATTATTAGTTTAACGTTTAGTTCTTAAATAGAAAGTCCGAATTATATAGCTAACTAGCGGCAGTAAGTAAGTTCGATAGTCAAAGCTATTATAGTAGCGGCTTTCTCTCGCTCTTAGCTTCTTTAATCGATTAGAGCATTAATCTCTTAAAGTGTTGCCACGAATATCTTATTTCTAGACTTTCGTTTACTTAATATATAAAATGCCGCGGCGTTAATCGGAAGAACTTTAATAATAAGGCGTTAGTAAGCTTTTTTATAGTAATATTTCCAGTTTAAAAAAGTCGGGGTATTAAAAAGCGAAGGGTTGTTTATAATTAAGTCGTGGGCGAGAGAAAATTAAGTTTGTATATTTCGAAGTAAATTAGTATAGTCCTTAGTATGAGTCTTGTGTACGAAGGGAACGAATTAAAGAGAGTTTGTCTAATCTCGAGGGTATAAAATCTTAGCAGTTCTCTTTTCTAGCTTAGTAACCTTCACTTGTGCTAATTCGGTTGGAATATATGTGTTATTTAATCGTAGGGGCGGTTACGTATATCGACTAGGCTTAATATTCGATATAATTCCTGGCTAAGGCAAAGAGCCGCGGGCAGCGGAGTACACACGCTTTTTAGGCTTTATTATTAATTACACTTATTAATACGAGAGCTTTGTAATACACAAAAGATTAGTAATAAAAATAGGTTTAGTAGCAATGTTAGTATTAGTAATTGACTAGAAGCGATATTATATACTTAAAAGGCGTGGATCTAAGCATTTCTAACTCTTAGAGATTAGTATAAGATTTATTATTAGCGTAACTTCTTTAATTAAAGTAGTAGCGTAACTACTTTTAAAGATTACTAGAGGTTTTATAAAGGTACACCCGCGAAGAGATGTCACAAGAGAAGGAGGTAAGGAATATGGTAGGGGTTTTATATTTAAAATAAGAAGGAAAGAAGGGATGAACAAGGTACTATAAGGTAGGTAACCAAGGGGGTAAATGCTATTTATAGGCGTAGCTTGCTTAACTCTAAAGAAGTATAAATTCTTGATTTTATACTTTTAGTACAGTAATAACAGGTCTCTTAACTTTATTTTTTTTTATAATAAGAGGGCGGCTTAACGTCGGAGATCTGTTATAAGTGCAGGCTCGATAATTGTGTATTCGTAAAATTGGTATCTTCGGGATTTAATATAAATTGATTGTGTTGCGCGGGACACCGGGTTTGATTTTTTATTAATGTAATTGCTGGTTTTCTAGGATTAATAATAGCCGTAAGATTAGTAATAGTAGGTTCCAAAGTTGTGGAGAAAATGGAAGAGTAACAGTTATATATTTTAGTTTTTTAATTTAATTGTAGAACGGAATATGGCATAAAGGCAAGGCTACTTATAAGAGTTTAGCTCCGACGCTTACGATGTCGTAAAGACTAGGCACAGGCCAGGCGTGCGACGTTTTATAGGTAAGAGTTTGTCCTTTAATTGCTTTTTTTGGTAAGGTAAAGGTATTTATGGTATTTATACTTAGTGTAAAGTCTAAAGGGGGTAAATTAATTATCGAAGTCGACTCGGAAAGTTGGGGATCACGGCGGCTTTAAAATTCACACAACTTAGTATCTCTACGATCGGCGTCGCGCTAATGGTATTAGTAAATCTTATGTAAACGTAGGTCTCGGATATTAATTAGTCTATTATAACTTACTATTAAGGGGTAATCCGATAACTAAATAAGTCGTCGTTTGGCGGCATTTAAGAGCACTTTGTAATGCTTTAGATATGATCTTTTAATAATTACTTTATGGTTTTCTAAGTGAGTAATTAAGAAGGAAGTAAATAATTGTAAGCGTTTGTCGACTATTAAATTTAATATAGTGTAGTGGCTAATAGTCCGGCTAGCTTTATTATTAAATCCTTTAATGAAGACGGGTAAATATAATAGGTAAATTAAAGGGGGGGGTTTTTTTTAAAAAAAAAAAAGAGAGAGATTTTAAAAGAGAGTAATTAATGAAATAATAACTATTAGCTTTAGAATTAAGAAGTGCGGATAGCTTATATATAAGTCCGTTCTTAAAGAGGGCGATATAGGTAATAAGTGCTGGTCCGCCAAGAAGCTTCGTAAGGTCAAGATGTCGTATATCTCGTACTATGCCTAGGAAGAAGCCTTGCCCTAGGCTTAGTCTTTTGCTCGAGAGGTAGGTTCCTCTACGTGCGAGTTAGTATTGCTTTCGCTACTATTTACGGCGTCGCCGTTAAAATAAGGGTTATTATTATTATATACTTTTATCTCGTTAATATAAGGGGTATAACTACGATTTTAGGATTAAGAGAAATAGTACCGAGAAGTATTTGCTAAAGTTTAAGCACGAGGTATATTAGCTCGTATAAAATATTAAGGACTTAAGGACTAAGTTGACGTTTTTATTTAATAATTTTGTAGTAGCTTTTCTAAGGGTTGTTAAGCATAATACGTAAGAGCAAAAGTATATGTAAGAGCGTTTCTTTTTTTAAGGTAAATCTCTTACGTGACTTCGGGAGAAAGAGCCTGACTTTTTCGCTAAAGGCTTAGAAGTATAATAGTACTTGTTTTTTATTTCTTATCCTTAGTCTTTAGTTTAGATATATTTAATATATTCTTTAAGAGTACGTAAAAGCCGGTACTTATTAAAGAGTCTCTTACGTAAACGTGATAAGAGCTTGTTCTTAAGGTTTATTTAAGAGAGGCGTTATTATTTATGTTTGTCTTATGCACTAAAGTACGGAACTTATGCTAGAATTCCTAGAATGATTCTCTACTGTATTTTATCGTTAATTTAAGGTACTTATTACGAGCGGTTTGTTAATTATAGAGGTTAGTCAAGAATTTTGACTACCTGTTTATTTAAATTAAGGGCATTTATAAGTTGACCGTTTTTATTGTACTTTAGCTTTAGGAATACCGGTTTTAGGAACGTACGAGCTATTCCGTTAGTTTAAGCTAGAATTTAATCCTTCTTATAAGAGTTATTAACGAAGTATATACTATACCTTTAAAAAGCATTGTAAACTTGGACTTTTTATAATTTAAGGCTATAGTCTATGTTATTCGTAAGTTTGTCTTAGAGGTTAGGGATCTTCTTAATATGGGTGGCGATAGACATTATAGAAAAACGGGAAAAGAAGGGAAAGCAAAAACGCTAAGAAGCGTAAAAAGGAGAAGTGTGATAATTATTTCCGTTGTTGTTATTATCGTTAAGAGATTCGCTAAGGAGTAGTTGAGGAATACTCTTTATTTTTTCTTTGTTACGAGACTTAAGTGTAAGAGCTTCTTTGATAAAGGGATAAAGGGAAGACCTTTTAAAAGAGAAGGATATAATCTTACTAATAGATTTGTGTGTTAAGGGTTTATTATAAGAGTAATAAGACTATTATAAGGCTCCTAGTCGTTTTGATTTAGCGCGCAAGGTAGTTTAACATCAGTCTGTATTAGCGCGGGCCTTAACTAGTTATTGTTTTAGGATGCGAAGTCGTCTTTCCATTTTTATTTTCTGTGTATGTGTAAATATAGGTTTTTAATTACTTAAGGGTATATCTTGAGGAGTCACGGTGTTAACATTAATACTAAGTGTATTAGCGGGGATGTTAATTTTAGGAAATTAAGAATTAGTATTGGAGTCACTAATGAGGATTATAAAGGACGAGGCACTTAATATATCGGCGTTTTCTATAAGGGATTAATTAGTTAGAGGAGGTACGACTTTCGGCTTAATTCGACGGTCAGGGGGGAGAACTCTAGTAAAGAGTGGTTAGTTATTTCTTTGGTTTTCTAACGAAGAGAATATTAAGGAGGGCGAGGGTTTTATTAATCTCGACGTCATTCGTTAAGACTATGCTTAGTATAGGCCTTTCTTATAATAAAATAGTTCCGTAGTAACTACTTATAAGAGAATTTAGGGAGGAGAATATTTACTATCTTCTTAAACGAGTTAAAAAGAGTTATAAATAATGTGACGCTTACTTTATAAAGATAGTAATCACATATAATAGTGGCCTTACATATTAATACTAGACATATAAAGATAACAAGAGTCTCTTAGAATCTACAACTAGGTAAGAAAGAAGATAAGAAGAGAAGAGCTTTATATATAAAAAGGGGAAGCGTTATAAGGCCAATTAATCACGGTAAGGCTCTGGGCGCTCCCAACCGTCACAATAGCTTTAAAAAGTTGGGGTCTGTATAATAAAAATCAACAATTAGAAGATAAGGTAGAAGAATAAGAAGAGAATAACTTTGAAATTATATTAGATAATTAATTAGTAATTTATTATTAAATTAGCACTTATCTTAGTATATTGAATACTTTATTAATAACTTATTATATTTCTATTAATAACTTATTATATTTCTATTATTACCTTATTAAAATCTTTTTATAAATAGCCTTATTAAGCGTTGAATAGGCTTTGAATATACTCAAATCTTATTCAACTCAACTCAACTCAACAGCTAATTTAAGCTATTCAACTCAACTCAAGGCTACTCAAGGTATATTCAGAGTATATTTGAATAACTTGATTTTTTTTTAGTTAAGTCCCCCCCCCCCCCCCCCCCCCCTTTCCGGCCCCCCCTAGTTTCCGGCCACCTCGCTTAACTCACTGCCATTTACACCCTCCTACTTTAATAATTAATAACTTCTTTATTCTTTAATTAATTCTTTTGAAATTCAGAATTTACATTCTTGTTATAATAAAGCCTTAATACACCGAGTACGACATTAACTGTATACTTAGAGAAGTAGAGAATAGAAAGTCCTTACAGAAGGCTGCCCTAAAGTGGGGAGTTCTTAAGTTTACCTTATAAGGCCGACAATTTACTTCCGAATTATACTAGGAAGGCACTAGTTATCTTTAAAGGCTTTTTATAATAATTAAAGATCGATTAGCTAAATAAGTTCTTAACAAGAGGCCCTTAGTTGCGAAGTTACTTATACGTAGATTAAGGTTTTTAAAGAACGACTCTTAGCTCTTTAAGGGGACTATTTACTACTCGGAAAGAAGTAAATATACCGGTTTTTAACACGCTACCTTATTCTTAAGACCAAAAGGCAACTTAAAGTCGATTTAGTACGTGTGAATTGTACTACAACTAAGGTTATTTAATTATAGTTTTAAAAACTAGAGGTCTTAGTAATTAAAGCAATTCTAGTTACGTAATAATAGAATATAGACGAAGCTAGTATTATAGAAGGTTATAGAGCTAATAAATATATTATAGGGCATACTAAACGAGCAAGAGTTTAAGGGAAACAGCTTAATTCACGTGCCTAAACCTCGTTAATCGAGTATGTGTCAGCTATAAAAGTATTAACTAAATCTCTTGTAATTTACAAGGGTATAACTGTTTAATAATAATAGTTTCTAGCTTAATTAGACTTATTTAAGTCTTAGCACTTCACTATAATAGAGAATAGGTAAACAACTAATACTACTGCTCTTAAATACCTTAAGAAGATATTTATTCTGTAAACTAAACCACGTCATTATTTAGCTCGATTACTTATTCTAGATAGCTATAGTAGTTATAAGACTACTAAATTCTTATAGAGGTACTATAAGTATAATATATACCTTCTATTTTTACTTGCATATACGTTACACGTCTTATAACCTTTGGATTTGTCGATTTTCTCTCTACTAAAGGCTGCCTACCGAAAAGAGCTATATATATTAAGTTCTTTAATCGATTTAACACTAATTAGAAAGCGCAACTTTCTCTTATACTATTAAAAGGCACGCAAAGCTAGTATTATACCTAGTAATATTAAGGCTGGTTAGAAAGCTAGTAAGTTATGGCTAGTCTCTACTATTAAGCCTCTAATGAGTCGATTATTATTAGAGAATAGTAATAAACTAATTAAACTGACTTCTCAAGAGATACTTACCTTACTTTTAAAGCCTCTAAAAACACCTTTACCTTTCTCTACTCTAAAAGGCCGAAGAGATCTTTACTTAAGATTACGCACTTTAGCGAATTCGTCATATAACTACTTTTTAACTTAACGTCTACTCTTTAAGAAGATTACTAAAGGGTTTAACTAAAATGATTTTGATTTAAGGCAGGTTAATATACGGATTTAAGAGCTAAAGGCTAAATTAGAGCAGTTAAAGCCAAGGAAACGTAAGAAGGTTTAGACAAGTCCAAATTCCAAGTTTGTTACAACACGTGCTATTTAGGAGGCTCAAATTATAGCTAGAGATCGTGAAATTGGAGCTATAGAATCAGAATTAAAAGGAGATTCAGATTCTATGGAGTTAATTATAAAAGTTAATGTAGCGTAGAGTTATTAAGTAAAGAATAAAAGGTACTAAAATTAAGCGAGGTGGCCGGAAAGGGGGGGGGGGGGGAGGAGGGGGGGGACTTACGCTGATCTAATCCCATCACATACTCTGCAATCCTGAAAATCGACTTTGTAATAGTCAAGATACCAACCCCGTATAACATGTACAAAACCTGGATCCAAGATTAGTCAACTTGGTATGATCGCGGTGTTGGAGACTTGCGTATACGTATGTGGAACAGGACGGCAGCAAGTCCGAATAAGGCAAATGATAGAAGTTGAAGAGCAATCCCAGCAATCACCATCCAGTTACCGAGCTTGCCTAGAGTCGAATTTCTCAATCATCAATACCGCCAAGCTATTTTATTTAACTAAATCGTAACTTTAAGATGATATTTCGTCTTGCCGCTCAGTAGTTTCTTTTTCGTGCCCAGTTCAAATGTCCCACTTGTCGTTGCTGGTGCCATGATTTCTATGTCCAACACTTTTCCATCAAACACCTGCCAATTGACCTCTATCAAACCCCCGAATCCAGAGAGAATGCTACCAGCTGCACTCTTTAAGCCCATCGCTATCCCAACCGATGGATCGACCACCCAGTTTCGATAACCAAACCCGTCCAAGCCTGCCACGGGTCGTATGCCCGCTACCCATTCCGTTAGTAGATACGTCGGCGCCCCGCCCCATGGATGCGATAGACTTGTAAATAGTCCTAGCCCTGGCGCACCCGTTACAGAGACATATTCCCAGCTTGCCCCTGTGGAGGTCTTTTCATCTGCTAGCATTGCTCCCCAAAGGGAGAAGAGCAGATCCTTGGATGCTCTTGCCACAGAACTAATGCCAGTGCTGTTTCGTTTCATCGACGTTGAATGAGATAGTAGTGCCGCGAGAAGGAAGCCATTAGTATTAGGCGATATATTAGTTGTTACATCCGAGCTGTTTGCCTTCGTCGAGTCCTTGTAGCCGGGCCCGAGGCGGAGGTTTTGCATGGCTGACAGAAACGCTGTAGCTTGACTGACACTGGCAGTCCCCGAGGTGATACAGAAGGCGCAGGCACTGACAGAGTAATCACTGGGAGAGTCAAGGGCTAGAGCGTAAATGCCTAGCGCTTGATTCCAGAGGTTCGTGTTAATGGCTGTTGCGAGAGCGGCCGCTGCAGTGAAGTACTGGGAAGCGGATTGAGTATCGTTTATAGCGGTCGCCACTTGAGCGGATATGTTCAGAGCCTGGACAAATGCGCAGTTTACAGCGGAACCGCCGATTGCGGGCCCAAGAAAGGCGTTGCCAAGGGTAAGCAAGCCGGTAGAACTATTGATCTGGCTTAAGATCCACTCAATCTGCAATTGCCACTGCGGCCAAGTCGTGCGCGCATAGTCAAGGTCGTTGCTTAGCGCTATGTAATTGGTAAATGAGAGCAGTCCGAGAATCTGGTAGTCGGCCAGAAGGACTCCCCAGATCTCGTAGCCGAACAGCTGGCCGCCAGCGCCGTTTGCAAAAGCGCTGTAGGCAACTGAGGGTGAGTAACTGATGGGTATGGCATATGGAAGAAGTCCAGTAGGTGTTTGCCAGCTTAAAAAGAATGAGAGTGTTCCTTTGATGAGGTCGTGCCGCGCTGTACTAGCCCCAATCACGTTAACTGTATGATAGAAATCTCCGAGCCAGGCGAGACGGTCACGTTTAGGCCCATCAAGGCAGATGGGGGCGTAGTTTGAGTGAACTCCATACTCAGCGATGACAGAGCGGCTGTCTTTCATAGGATTATTGTAGATTATTGTGCCATTTGTGGTGTCGAAGACGGTGACATTTCGGATTGTGCCCGACTGGTCTTGCCACCCGCCAAAGCCGAAAGAACCTCGAGTAGGAACTGCAGTGCTGCCTGTGTGGTACGAGCCCAATGAGACGTTGAAGACACGAGTTCCCGAAATCGACACAGCGAGATATTGGCCGCCCGTCAGCACAGTCCTAATCTTGTACCAAGTATTTTCCTCGATGGAGAATGGTATTTGAAAAGTGTCTAAAATGTAGGAGGTGAGGGTCGTGACATTGACCAACGAGTACCCATAACCGAGTACGACAGAATTGGCAGGCGTGAGAGATGTATTGGTATTAACAAAACTTGTTGCAGGGGGGAGGCTGCCCACGAGGTTTAATTGGATACCCCTCGATGGCGATGCAAGTGGGTGGGCCTAGACGTTTAGATTTAATCAATGCTAAACAACGCGCAAGAGAGATAAAGGAATGTTTTGCTCACTACTACCCAGCCAATACCACCTCGTTCGATACGTGCATCGAATTCCAATGTGTAATCCTTAAAGAAAGCGCCTTTCGCGCTAATACCAGATCTCATACCGTGCATGAATGTACCGGTGGAGTTGACCTGCCACATGGCTTTCTGGGAGCTTTGCTCGAGGCACGACATGGTTGATGCTTTGACCCCGAGTCGCCATATCTTGTTGAGCACGTCGTCATCGCATTTGAACTGTCCAGGAATATGATCAATGTCCAAGATAGAGACCGAGGGAAGAAAGCCGACAGATGAGAAGTGGATAGTGCCCTGCGTTAGAAGACGTATGGATTGCCACCTTTGACCACCCTGCAGGAGAAAAGCTTCAAAAGAGCCTGGCTTGGTGACTTGAAATGTCTCGACTCGATACGAGTTTGAAAGTCCGATGTTGAAAGGAAGAGGTCCATCGGAGAGGTTAGCGAGCAGGCCACTGAACTCCTCGGAGTACTTGACCTCTATCTGGACAGTTCCAGTGACAGACGAGACGATGAAGAAGGGGTAGCCCGCAACTTCACTTCCGTAGTCTAATGTTGCAACAGGTGTTGAAGGCGTCAATTGGAAAGGCCCCAGTTTGGTGGCATTCCAGGAAGTTGAATCACCCAAGGCAATGCCTACAGGGACGAATCGGTTTTGGCTGATGAAAGTTTAGTACGGATTCCATATCCAGCTACCAACATACCTGTCATAAGAAGAGTCACTCTTGGAAGCCACAATCGATGTGAAAGTAGATAGCATCGCCCAAAGCCCTTGCCGGCAGAAAGCACTCTGGAAAAACATGATCGACTTTACCACGGCGGTCCTAAGCAGGCACGGATTGTCTCGCTTTTGCAGCATTTATTTCAAAAACCGTGGCAATGAAGACAATTACTCCTGAGGTTCGTTGAGGTCGCGTCACACGCATCTATATAGCTTGCAACCGTAAACTATTGCTAACTTAAAATATTGCTGCCCCGCCATAGTGTAGCTGCTAGGGGCCTTATGGCTTGAATCTGGGTGCTCGGTCAATAGGTCACATGACCTACCCCTGTAACTCTAGATAATTAAATACTTAAAATACGTCCGCATTCTCCGGTTGTTAATTTAATTTTTAAAAAGTTCAACTAAGTTTGACCTAACGGGTACCCGCTAACCCGATCTACGAAAAACCTGACCCGTCGGACAGGAAAACGCGGGTTGGGTCGTCGCGTGACCGGGACCCGGTTCATGACAACTACCCCGCCCCCTTTGATCCTGGTCTTCCCCATGGGGGCCCGAGGGCAAAATTTAACCCTGCCACGGAGAATAAACCCAGATAGGACATTCATCTTCCAACAGAGTAGGCACTGTGCGGTGGAGCAGAGAAGGATCTGGGAATAGGAGAGCAGGAAGTACGAGTGGCAATACGCGTATAGAAACGGTACGCGGATAGACCTGGTTCGTGCTAAGAAAGTTTGTCTCGCGCTAAGCAATACCGAATGGCGGGGCACGTGAATCCGCCAATAGTTTGTTATTCCGAGATACTGGGGCACTGATCTAGGTTTTTGATATTCACGAGACACGCCGTGGAAATTGCGGTTGGATAGAGTGTGGCCATTCTCCGCACGTGAGATGACAGTATCGAAATATTCTACAGGATTAGAAAAGCTCGAGATTGCGTAACACTCCGCTCAACTATACCGGGCATGGCAAGCTCTACTCTGTGGCTGTTGGGTCCTCTGTACGTTCCGTATCCTGTTCGGGTTAGCATGGCGCTTCCACAGCAAAAACCGGAAGCAGCGCAGGCTTCAGTCATGCCGCAACTGGTGGTGTCCACAGGAAAGCAGGAAACCGTCGGAGAGACCGGAGGACAATCAGATCGAGGACGCAGCGGAGACTTTACGCGTCGATGGGAAGACGACTTCATCTCTAATTCAGGCAGGGGTTGCACTTTCACAAATCGTATCACTGCCCTGTCGCTGTGATCTCAGTTGCTAACACTCTGATGTGATAATTATATGTCTCGGCAAACCACCAACGTTCTGCTACAGTCTGTCCTGTTCCAAATAGCAGGAGTAGTCTAGCATATAGTATGCTTGACATAGAGCTTAATCAAACTAATGCCTACTTATTTCTATGTAAAGCCTCCAGAGAGATGTAACAGGTGGTGGAAGAATGCCAATACAATGTAGGATCATTGTAGAATTGTGTGCGATTTTTGAATTTTGATATACAACTATCTACATCTTTATTCTGAAAGATTGCAATGGGTTCTGTTATATACAGGTTTAAGTATGGTATTTCGTGAGGGAGCATGGACCCATCTGTACGGTGATTTCACTGAGTCGTTTGCTCGGATGGCTCTTTACATAATCAATCCTTTTGTTGAGGAGACTTGGATCAAAATGATTAGAAATGACTTCTGATTTTAACAAGAGAGATTTAAATTTGAGTGAATCTAAACCCGTGGACATACCTTCTCTTCTTGATCTTCCAGGACTGCCTACAAATATAACCGTTCTCTCAACCGAACCAGATTACATGCAGCCCATTGCAGGTGGTTACTTGACAATGCCAGTTTTGCGTCTCTTCATTCGTCCACAAAACTGCTTCCAGCTACATCTCATTGTCAGTCTTCATTCCAAATCAATCTCAAATGCAAATTCCTTTGGTTTCAAGGCTTATTGTTCCAACGTCTTCGGCCCACAGGCGCCTGTGCCTAATCCATGATGGTCTGCGTCTAGCCTCAACACAACATGTTTCTTCTTCATTCGCCGCAATTCGAAAGGATGCGCTGCTTCTTCGATGTCCTTCGAGGTGTAATGGCTTGCCGTGAAGCTGAATCCTTCTTGTGCTCCAAACTTCGCTGTCAGTGACACCTCTCCATCGTCCGAGCCAAGTCTCACCCAGCGCACGTCTGTCCGGTTCGACATCTCTTGAGGGTGGTCATAATTGAACATCAGCTCATCTACACTTGCAGACCAATTGCCAAATAGCTGCGACAACTTTTTATCTTTGTAGCTCTCCCCCGGGCCACGACCAAACCATTGAACGCCATTGAGCATCGGCACCAACCCTAACGTGAAGCTCAGCCGCGGCATCGTCAATGGGAGATTCAGCCCGTCATTTGGTTTCCCGGTACAGCGGATTTGCAGTGTGCCATTACCACGGAAGGTGTATGTGGTCGTCGTGGAAAAGGACCAGGAGAGAACTGGCGGGGTGAGCCGTGCGTGTACGACAACTTCGATGGAGGAAGTTTGGTGGTTTGTCTCCCACGTTACGGAACGAGTGTGTGGCTTGCTGAGGAAGACGAACATGTCATTCCAGTCGAGCCCATCAATCTTGACGTCGTTGTCAGTCATTGCGCGGCTTATTCCGAGCTCGGGGCCGAGGGCGTCGTGAATTAGCTCGGTGTCCGCTTTCTTCCAAGAAGTGAGCTTGCCGGTAGTGAGTGAAAAGGTCCAAGTCGATACGGTGCTGGAGATACCTAGCGTAGTCGGCGTGGTGATGAGGGTTGGAGCTGCTGGCCCGGGTGCTGCTGGTGTGGTAGAAATGGGAAATCCTCGGAGCAGCAGCTGCGGCGATGCGACGAGGTGACCTTCCTCGGCCTAGAGAGTTGCCTTCTTCAGGCAAAAGTCGAGCTGAAGGAAGCTTTCACCATCAAACTCAGGGGTTTCGAGATTCGGTAAGAGCAGATTTGCTTCTGTGTGCGGAGGAATATCCATAGGAATAGCAATTTCGCCAAGAGACTTCTTATATCCATCACCCACGATACAAGCCGCGCACTTAAGGTGATCTAAAGAGATAGTGTTGTACCGATTGATGATGCTTACTATCTCCCCCTCGCGGCTCTTCACCTGCACAGGCTCGATCGCCTTCTTGTATTCGAGTCATCCAGGCGTCGCAGTGTGGTCAGAGGAGACTAACCCATCTAAGATGAAAGTAGAATTGTTTGGCACGTCACCAAAGTCTCCTCCATATGCGTAGAACATCTCTCCCGTAGAAGGCTCTTTCGTTTCAAGCCCTTGATTTGACCATTCCCAAACGTGCCCGCCCTGCAGGCGGGGATGGGCGTAGAACGCGTCCACATATTCTTTAAGGTTTCCGGGCCCGTTGCCCATAGCATGTGCAAACTCACAGAGGATAAGTGGTTTGTCATGATTGGGATTTTTGATCTCCCCGACCAAATCATCCGGATGTACGTACATCTAAGACCATATGTCCGCTGACTTTGTCTCTCGATCTCCTTCGTAGTGGATTGGTCGACTTTTGTCGATGGCCTTGATTTCATCGTACATGGACTGGAAATTACAGCCGTAAAACGCCTCATTGCCCAAGGACCACATGACTACGGATGGGGAGTTCTTGTCTCGCGCGCAGAGTTGTACGGCGCGGTCAACGTACTGCGCTTTCCATTCAGGATTGTCCGATGTTCAACGGGCGGAGGTGCCATAAACGAGCTCGATCCTCTCTGCGAACGTTTTCCTCTTGTCCTCCTCAGTTAATGCGGTTCTGTCAATCGTTGCAAAGCCGTGGCACTCAACGTCAGCCTCATCGACAATCCAGAATCCTAGCTCGTCGGCCAAGTCATAGAATCGTGGGTCGGATGGTTGATGGCATGTACGGATGGAATTGATGTTGCACCTCTTCATGGTGAGCAAGTCATTCTTCATGAACTCGTATGGAACGGCGCGGCTGTGGATTGGATGGTGTTCGTGACGATTGACGCCGTGGAAGACGATGCGCTTGCCGTTGATGGTGTAGATTCCCTTTTTTATTTCGATTTTACGGAAGCCGACGTTTTTAACAATGAAGCGGCCACCAAATTCCAAGATGAGCTTGTAGAGCTGGGGGTCTTCTGCGCTCCATTTACGAGGCTCGATAATTGCGGTCTCGAATAATACGCTGACACCATCACTGGCCTGCTTTGATTGAGTGACAACTGTTGGGCCCTCATGGTCAATCAGTGTCAGGCTGACAGGTCCGTCGCCATCAACGTCCACCGCGACGATAAGACTTGCGTCCTTATAGTCAGCATCCAGCAGAGTCTGGACATGGAAGTCTGTGATGTGTGGTTTTGGGAAGGCTAAGAGGAAGACATCTCTGAAGATACCACTAAGTCGCCATTGATCCTGGCCCTCCAGGTAGCTGCCGTCGCAGTATTAATAAACAATTACAGTAAGCGTGTTCTCACCCCTGAGGGTGACAGCGGCAGTAATGCCAAACTCGGAGGGGTTTCGCGCCCCCTGTGAGCATCCAATTTCCTTGCCATTGACATAGACGTGGAAAGCCGAATCTACGCCCTCAAATCGGAGCCGCAGCTGGTCACCTGCAAACCTTTCCGGCACTGTGAACTTCCGAGCATAGCTGCCCGTCTGGTTGCCTTTGTAAGGGACATTTGGAAGATCCACGGGGATGATGTAGTTGACGTTGGAGTAGTGAGGATGAGCCCAGCCTTGCAATTGCCAGAAGCCAGGGACCTGGATATCAGCCAATTGAGAGGTGTCGTACGAAGGCTGTTCGATCCCCCTAGGAACCTCATACGGATTGTCGCAGTGGTGAAACTTCCATGTGCCGCTGAGACTCAGAGAGCATGAAGAGTTGGTATCTTGAGAAATTGCGCCAGCATAGCTTTCATACAAGAAGAAATACGATCGTGGAGGAAGAGTACCACGATGAATCACTTCAATTTTCTCCCAGTCCAGTTTTGAACCCGGAAAGACGCCGGCCATAGCGAGAATGATAGCGTAGAGAGTAGAGAGGCGTTTGTGAAGAAAAGAATTTGGTACTACTTCAACGAAAGCTCAAGAAAATCAGAATCTCGATATTTTTATTTTGTTCTATTTCTGATAACTCGTCCAAGCGGTGAGACTGAGGAGAGTGCCCACTTACGTATGGTAAAAATGTGCGCCCTCTGTGTGCATCTTAGCGATGTAGGGTTAGTGCACGAAATGCACACGCGCCTGTTCCAGGTGAGACAAGCCAGCAAAGGTTATCTGAATTCGTACGACAGAAGCTTGGGAGAGCTGTTACGAGCCCCAGCCGAACCAAACGCACTTGCATTGGCTTTTGAAGCCATGTCGCCACTAACAATGTGGGCAATTGGGATGATAGTGGGGTTGTGGGGATCCTGACAGCCGCGGATAAATCAAAGCGTGAAAATACCAGTTCTCTTGGCCCTGCGATGCATTTTTATACTACAGTTAGCGGCCGAGCCCTTGTCCTACAAGATCTTCCCACACTAGAGACTTAGCCCAGCTCTTCCTCTCCGATTTTCCTTATAATTCTGTCTTTTGTATGCCTTCCCGGTTGTGCCCAAGTCTCGTCGCTATATAGGACTGAAAACCACTGCTCTTCTGTCCAATCTTCGTGCTCGATAGCCCATTGAAGTCGTCGTATTTGATTCTCGTACGTGAGAGGAGGTTTACGGCGTGCGATTCGGCGTACATAGCCCTCTTTTTTAAATGCATCCCAGTGAAGAATCGAAGGAATATCAGCCCATTGAGTACGTCGATTTTGCTTTGAAGTAGTAACCCATTCGATCAATCGTTTGCGTTACGGCGTATTAAGGTACGCTTTCCGGCCGGTACGGTATTTTTGCGGAGTCAATCGATGAGATAAAGCGTAAAAGACTTGATCAGGAGTAAGATTTAATTAAAGGGCAATATCGCTTTGAGTCTATCTGGCTTTTAAAAAAAAAGGCCACAGCTAAATCGCCATACGGAAATTGCTAAACCGCCATACGCTAAGCAAGCGAGCCAGAAATGAAGGGTGCATTTATCACCACTAAAATTTGTATGAATAACTATGTATAATACATAGCCAGTATTTATGTTAGCTTATTAAAATCATTTACTTTTTTAAACTTAGTATCTTGAGTGTACACCTCGACTTCATTAATTACCTCTTTTTGCATTATTGTAATAGTAATTGTAATAGCATCTTTAGTATTATTGTCTAATAAATTAATGATATGCCCTATATATAAGCCCTCTCTCAACAAGTACTAGGTTTATACAAATCCTGATGCCTAAGCTCAAGTCTCTACACCGCGAGAGCAGTCGTAGATAAGCTAGTTTGTACTATGAAAGTCTAACCAAGTAATGTAAGGGCAGAACTAAAGGGGAGTTCAAAGAATAAAGGACCTTAACGAGTATTAGAAAGTGCCACGCGCAAGCTTCCACTTAAAGCACCCTTGGGCCTACCTTTGCCTTTCACTTTTATTAGATTTAAGAGTAGAAGAAGTTAAGGAGTGGCTAGGGGCCTAGAAGGTGCATTTAATTGAGGCTTATTGTAGTATTAATGAGGATGAATATCGCTTAAGAGAATTACGCCGCCTTCTTGCTTTCTCTTATAAATTATGTAAAGGCAAAGTAAACTAAACGCCTATTATGTAGTATATATACAATCCTTTAGAGGTGGCTCTTCGTACGAAAGCTTGCTATTCTCTTAGATAATCTTTAAGAAAGCCCAGCCATAAACAAACTAAAGAATAGTAGCGAAAAGAGGGATATTTGTACTATGTCTAAGCCGTAATTACTATTATACAATAATTTTATAAATGCCAGAATACTAGGTAGTTTAAAAAAGTTGTATTTTAAGGAATACACCCCTAAGGTCTATATGCCTACACTACAAATACAACTTTAGGATAACATGGCAACCTTTAATAAGACTTGTAACAGTAATCCTAAAGTAGTTTAATTAGGTTAACCTAAAAGGCTACGAGTTTCTCTTTTTATAAGAGCTAAGTGCCTTCGCAATAACTTATCGCTTATAACGGAAACTAGACCGTTATCTCCTTAAGTAATTCATCGTACACCTGTTTTGTTATACTAGCTAAAAGTGTATTTTAATAGCTAAGAAATGCCTAGAACTTTAGATGGCGTGCCTATTTCTCATCCTCCCTTTTAATCGGACCTAAGAAGTACTTCTTAGTCTTTGTTAATACATTTATATTAATATGTCACCGGCAAAGGATATGTCGGGAAGTAGGGAATTATATATCTAAATACTTTATTAAAGCAAGTTCCCTATTAATTATAATAGAAACTGGCTCTGTAATAGTGTGTTTAAGTATTAAAGACCGTAACTAAGTGATTACCTAATTATAGTCTTTTTAATTTTCCCCTAAGAAAAATGTTAACCTAAGCTAGATCATTATATTATTCCTTGTTATTTCGCTTATATTTAGTAATAGTATATTAAATCGGTTCGTTTTATATGTATAATCGAGTAGTAAAACATCGGGATATTACTTCTAAAGCTTAAGAGAAGTGGGGTAAATAAAGAAAAGTCGTTGTAAGGGACCATTTTGAAGGTAATATTAAGGATAAAAATCGTTGGCTTATAATTCCTATATAATTTATTAGTATAAGGCAGTTAATTATTATTAGGGAATAATACCTTTATGAGCCATTAAATAGGGGTTTTCCCACTTAGCTGTTGTATATGCTCTTTAAATACTAGATTCGAGATATCTTTAGAGGTTAATGTGACACTTAAGTCTTTTTCTCGTAAGGTAAATAAAATCTAAGTATTTGGGAGACTAGCTTTAGCTAAAGTATTAATTAAAGCACGAATCTCTGCGGAAGTAGAAGCAATTTTATATGCTAGATAGGCTGTAAAGGCTGCAAAAGCCGCATGCTTGTGTGTAGTCTCTAAGACCTTTACTTGTCACTGCCCTGAGACCTTGTCTTTTGCAAGAGTAAGTCTCATTAGACAATTACACTTTTTAGAACTTGTATTCTGATGTCTCTTAGAAGAGTGTACATCCTTTTGCTTCCCCCTTAGGTCGTATTTACCTACGCGATCGTAAACAAATAATGCACGGAATAGCTTAGTGTCTTGTTGTTTGAGAGCATAACCGTTAGCTTTCGTATGCGCTTGGCATATAGCAAATCTAGTAGTAATATCGCTGTAAATTGCTGCAGGGGGCGCGGGGCTATAAGGTTGAGAAATGGGGGTTATGATAATAGTAGTAGCAATGGTAATAGTAGTATTATATTAAAGTATCTCTTTGATTAATTTAAATAACTTTAATTTTCAGACCTTAGGATAATTACATAATTATGAATATTTATAATATATATAGGTGGCCCTTGCTAGGCAGTACAAATTAGTATGGCATAGTGAGGTTAATAGATGACACCCGCCAAGTTAATACATTTTTAGCGTATGGCGGTTTAGCAATTTCCGTATGACGATTTTGCTGTGGCCAAAAAAAAAAAAAGAGTATGACATTGTAATCGATGATGGCGAGTCGTTTGTTTACGTGGGGTCTTTGGTATAGGTACACTCAGTGATGGCTCCATGCTGAATTGCAGTAATTTGCACTCAAAAAGCGGCGAATTAACATTCAAATATCATTGGATATACCCTTGTCGTACTACCCTTGAAATACAGAACCTTCCACAGCGTACTAGAATCGTGCACAGACGCGAAATCCGTGAACAGTTTCAACCTGTACGAAGTATTACCCCGAGTACGAAGTATTTATCCACGGCTCCGGTCAGCCCTCCCACTCCCTGTCCCCATCCCCCTCCCCTCCCCCTTCCTTCCCCACGCTCTCCGCGTATTCAGCTGTCGATCGGCGTGCTTGCTGCCCTTGCCCCGTCTTGTCCCAAGCCGCCGCAAACATACGCCGGGTATGAGACCCAGGAACAGACAAGCGGCTGAAGTTTGGGAATAGCTTCGTGCCAGCCGTGGGGAGCAAGATCCGTCCTCTACTCCAAATGCAAATGCCCTTCCCGTGGAGCAACATGCAAATTACATCAACCACCTGACGCTCAGTTAACTTTAAACCCAGCTTCCTTGGCCAGCCAGCCAGCCATGGATATAAAGCCCGCGTGCTAGGCCCAAGCCACCTACCTACCTCCTTCGTACGATTCTCATCTGTGGCCCGCATCGTCGACATCCTACGCCCTTCCGCGAGCTGCTCTTCTCCCGCATGTATTGCGAACGAAAAGATAGAAGATGCGCTTCATCTGCCTTGTTCTCCTGGCTGTCGGAGCCGGAGGCGCACGCGTGACAGCACACCAGCTTCCCCTGCCTTCCCCGCCGCCCCCCGCGCCTGAGCCGATCACCATTGTTGAGCTGCCGCTGCCCCCCGTCGCTCCCAGCAACTCGACGGGCTCTTGCTCCAGCGCCATCAATCCTCGCGGCACCGGCTGCATCGGCAAGGTCACCGGCCTGGGCTCGGGCAACTTCCTCCCCGACAACAAGCACGTCGTCGCGTCCATCATCTTCACCGGCGCGCCCGCGGCCCCTGATCATCGAAGCATCTACGCCGGCCTGCAGCTGATCGTCGTCAAGGCTGACAACACCTCCTTTCCCAACGGCGATCCCTGGAAATGCATCACGTGCGGCATGCCGGCCGCGAACCAGCTGGGCCGGGTCGATCTGATGGACTATCCCCAGGCCTTCAGCGACGGCAAGCGTGCTTTGGCGGGCCCGCAGATCGTCGACTGCAGCCCCTTCCAGCTTGCCAGTGCGCAATGCACCCCGGCCGCAACGCACATCTACCCGATCCGCTGGAACACATCCCGAACCGGCGTCGGCGCCGGCGGATCCATTCGCGAGCTGCGCTTGCATCCCGACAACAACCACCTGGGCTTCAACTCTCTGCTCATCGGCAGCGGAGGTGCCGTTTCCCAGTTGGCGTACATTGGACGCTTGGTTTTCAACAAGGCGCCTACTGCTGGAACTCCACTCTCAGCCCGCTACGACCTGAGCAATGTCACGGCTCTGGTAGACCCGCAGGCACGAGCCCAGATCTATGTTGAGGGGAGCGAACTCAAAATCAACCAGAGTGCCATCGGCATCGGCGAGCTCAGGGGCTTTAGCGGAAGCGGCCAGGAGGTTACCTACATCGGATCACCAACCGAGTCGTGCAACATCGACGTCTATGCCATAAACTTGATCACGGGCAAGATCCGCCGTCTGACCGCGCACCCCGAGTACGTTGATCCTGTTGACATCTCTCCGGATGATGCCTGGACAGCCGTGATGGATACACGAGGCACGGGGCGACAGATGTGGGTCGCCGGTATGCGTGGCATTCCACCCATCATTGACATGATTGTTACCGGCGCGACATCCTCTACCCGTAACAACGGCGAACGGCGCTTCTTCCAGCCGTGGCTCATCGACCGCTACGGTGATCGTGGCCAGTACTATGGCCAGCGCATCAACGCGGCCGGAGACGGCAGCCCTGGGAGCGTGAATGATCCCGAATGGAATGGCAGAGCTGATCCCAAGTGGTCACCAGATGGCACGCGCATTGTATACTACCAGGCGCAAACCGTCCCACCGGAGTGTGGTGGGATAAACCCGCTGCCCTGCTACAACTCTACGGAACCAGGTGCGCGGCAAGAGCGCATGATGATGGCCACCCTCACCAGCCGCAAGCCATACACTCGACCAGCCCCAGTGCCGTTTGCTGACGTCGTCCCATGGGGTACTCCATACGTTCCTGGGAGCACCCCCGCTCCACCTGTCTACATTACAGGAGGCAATTATACTCTTCGAGGTCGGGTGTCTGGTACTGCAAAAGTGACAATCGTCGAGAGTGCCAGTAAGACATCCATCGAGACAATCGCTATAACGTACCTCAATTTCTCGGATAATGGCGCCACCGTCCTCTGCGGTAGTGAGAGAGTCACGGTTACAACGCCATCTGCAGGTCAACTCGAGGTTGACTGGTTCTCGGACATTATCCAGACAGGAATGACCTATGGAACGAAAACCACTACTCCGGGCGGCCTGCATCTCTCTGTCAATATCTTTGAGAATCTCGCTACCTACACCGGTAATTTGACTACCACCCTTGACGGCACAGCCTGGTATCAGCCTGCCAATGGGACCTGAAGGTGCCTTGTTATATTTCCCGAAAGAAATGCCAAGAGGAAAATCACGGCGAAAGGGACAAGATCCGAGTAGTGTCAATATATATGACAAGCCCTATGTAATGAATTGTCTCCTCATTCTTCTCTGTCATTCCAGACTCTCATTCTACCGTATAATACATGAAACAGGCAACCCTGTGAAACTCAAGACCACCGAATTGCATGAAAAGACGCAGACAAGCACGCAGTGGAAGAGTCAAAATCCCAACCGCGCCCAATAGACAATACGGGGGATTGTGCTAAAATGTATTCCTATTTATTCCCGTTGAATGAAATACCATTTTAATCGTGACTCGGCACTATTGTTGCTTGATGGGTTCCTCAGATAGCCTTCCATAAATAGTCCTTGCACCGTGCACATCTCCAAGTCGATCAGAACTTTGAGACAACGAGTAATTCATGAGTTAGAATGTTAAAGTACGTATCACAACAGCCGACCGACCTCTCATTTCCAAATACACTCAATACATCATTTAGTTAGTTACTATAGCATGTCCCGTACGTACCTGCGGACGTCAGATTAAAAAAAAAATCAAAAAAAAAAAAAATAATAATAATCAAGCACTGGCCTAGGCCCGCTCGTTATCCAATCCAAAGGTCAATATCGTTCAGAAGAGCCACTTAATCATCCTCTCTGGTTTTCGGTTTTCAGCCCAGTCAAGGAAGGGCTAAACAAAATCACGGGAGTCCGAGTCTGCGATGAGCCCCCTATCAACAAGGCCGTCATTGCCGTCACGAGCTGCAATTGCTGCCTGGGTGATAGCATTTTTAGAACAGGATAAATCCATGTATTCGGTGTATGGCGGCGAAAAGTCGGATGGTGTTGGAACCGAATACGCGTACTCGTATTCAAATCGCGTGGACGGAAACTCGGACGGTCAGTCGGACTGCCTCCTCCGCCTCTTGCGAATCTCTCTTCATCTTCAAATCCTATACGTGAATACGAGGACGTACACGGGTCTGTAGAACGCACAGGAAGTCATGGAAAGGCTCTTTGAGACATGAGGCTCAACCCCCAACCATATCCCCTTAGGTGCCATAAGCACCCTCCCCACAGGGCACGTGCGCTGACTAGTTGCCATGGGAGCCTGCACTACAGGGCATCGGCGCTAGAGGTGGGGCATTAACAAAGACATTAATAAACTTACTTTTTACACTAAAATTATCCACTTTTCAATGTAGTAACAATGCCTGAACCTGTAATTACAGATACCACCGATGCTAGAACCCTTCGGCCGAAGGTAAAACCTCTTCTAAAGGCTAGAAGCTCATTTACACTTATAGAGCTTAACGAATTCGACTTTGAGGTGTATATACTAGAGGACTACTCTCTAGAGGACCCTGTTTCCCTTTTTATGAAGTACTATAATAAAGACATAGTAGATCAAATCGTTTCCGCTACAAACTCGTACTAAAGGGATTTTCCAGACGATGTACTAAAGCCTAGATCTCGTGTAACGGCATAGGAACCTACTTGTCGATCAGAAATCTACTTGTATTTAGCCTTCTTAGTCTATATGACTGTGTATCCTCTCAATTCGATCAAAGACTATTAGTCTACTAAGAAAATAACCCCTTTTCACGCTATTACTAAGATATTCTTAAGGAATCGATTTCAAGAGCTGCGGCGACGATTTAGAATCAGTACGAATAAGAATACTTATGTGTACTGTCGGTGCAGTACCGGTTCATGTACCACGCCGCATGTGTGAATATATTCCAATGCGAGTATGGCGACAGAGTAATAAAGTGTGGTTCAAAATCTGTGTCTTTTTCTAAGAGAGTGTGAGGAGAGCCAGACTATATACTACGAAACCCCTGCGAAACCCCACCGAATGTCCTCCGAACCTAATCCGGCTAGGTTCTGACCCCTGACTTTGACTCGCACCCCCTTTTTCCAGACCGAAGTATGCTCATGCAGGGACCTGTGGACCAACATGTACGATAAGGTTAGTTTCTTACTTACTTTTAGTTATATTAAGCTAATTTTATATAGCTAGAACTATTAAATACACATATTTAGTAAATAAACCTACTATTCTAGAAACCTAACTAATAAGTAGCCGTAGATGAGGCCATATCGAGGTTTACCGGCCGAAGTAAGCTAATTACTACTATTCCTAGAAAGCCTACTCCCACCGGAATTAAGATATAAGTTATTACATAATAAGGCTTCTTTTTATAATAGGCGTATCACGTACTTAAGAAGTAAGGCGGTATATATAAAGTCAAAAAACCGAAGGATCTTAATAAGACTTAAGTAGTAATACTATACCTTTTAAGTACCTTACTAAAAGCTTCGTATTATGTGTACGTAAATAACCTCTTTACGTTTCTTTAGTTGTTTAAATACTTACGGAAAATAAATATCGCATTTACGGGTATATGTCGCATCTTATTTAAAGTAGTTTAAGAGTTAGTAGGCCTCAAAAAACACAGGGAAAGGGGGCCGAATATTATGCCTTAGGGAGAGACTCACTCGTACCTTACGAAGTTAAGTCTAGTCTACTAATAAGGGTTTTAGGACGAAGCCTTTACTTTGCTTATGTCAATATATTAAGATAGCAAAACTAAGGTTTTACAGCTACGGAAACGTCTAAAAGAAAGTGCCGGCAATACAACTATAAGCAGGGCTTTATATAGCCCTGGCGAAGCGGTCAAAAAGCTGTGGATTCCGGAGAGTTACGACGTATATAATTAGTTTATAAATGCCGTCGATTTAGGGGACCAACTTTAAGGCCATAATAAAGGCCTCAGGCGTGTAAAGAGAGGGCCAGTTTAAGCTCTTTACTAATACTTGCTTTTAGTAGTATTAAGTAACTATTACTTGATTTACTAGTACTCTAGTTATGACGTGGAAACTATTAATTTCCGGAATTAAGACGATTTCCGTATCTAACTTGTAGAAGTATTAATTACTAGGGGATCTAATACGCCAGGCTCTCGGAAAAGGCGTGTTTTAGGGCTATCTAGTGATACTTTAGAAGTCTTAGTTTATCGGCATACCCTAATCAAAATGCCTACGAGAGCAAACTACGTAGCGTGTAAAGGAGGACGATTCTTCGACCGGCCCCAGAAAAGAGTAACTCTAGCCGAAAGAGCCGCTAATTTAGGCCGCCCTAGTAAGAGGTCCTTATCTAGCTTTGACTATAAAGAGTGTAATGTCTATCTTTGTAAATTAAGAGACTACTTTGTAGTTTATTATTTAAAATAACACGATTTAGCCGTAAAAAAGTGGTTTTTTAATAACTAACGCTAACTTTTAGTGTTCTTCGCTAAATTAGGGGCTCGCTTCAGCGTACTATACAGGCTCTTCAGGAGGGTGTTCCTAGTGGCACCTAAGGGGATAACGTCCCACCCCACCCTTTCGCCCACCCTTTTACACCAAAAATAGCGATTTTGAGGTATTGATATTTTTATAAATAATTAATGAAAATTTATAATTTTTTTATATTAGCACTTATTAGCTCTGCGTAACTAACCTTACAAAGACAAATGTAATTTAGACTATAAATTATTATGTAATACTAGATTTAAGTTTTTACATACAAAAAACACCAAAAATCACTTACTAATAACTCCCTTAATAATCATTATAGTTTTATAAAACTTGAAGTACATACAGACCGCATACAAATCTTGAAGTTTGAAGGATTTTGAAGTAATTGTATTAGTAGTTGTGTTTTAATTAAGTAAGTAATTTCTCTCATACAAATTATTTGTATGGGGCTTTATATTTTACTTAATTATAAAATTATTATTAATAGAAATGACTTGAAACTCAGGAGTCTTGAAATTTCATATAAAAATACTTTAATTATAAGTTTCAAGTTTTTATATTAACAATTGTGAAAGTTATTAGGAAAATAAGAAAAATCATTTTTACACTAAATTTGTATGTGAGAAATTTCTTTGACTTTAAATACTTAGTTTATAATATTACGTAATATAAAAAGCGCATCACTAGAAACTATAAATGTTACGGCTGGCAAGAGGTTGATACGGCGAGTTGACTCTAGCTTTGTATTTGGGCCTAAAGCTACGCTCAGAATGGAGAAGAAAAGACAAGGAGGAAAGGAGAGCTCTCTGTAAGGGAGAGCTCGAGTATAAATACACGAAGGACCCTCCTAATAGGGCCTAGCGCAGTCGGGGGCCATTCACATCCACATGTCGCATGCTCGCCACTAAGTCTTCCCTATTAGGCTTAGCGCCGTCGCATAGCCAGCGATGCTACGAGCCTGTGTCGGTTAGAATACGAAGCGCATCGTAAGTCGGAACAATAAAAGATCTTATAAAAAAATATTATAAACCTTTAGTTTCAGCTTATTCTATTAACAAATAATAAAAATACTAATTATTAAAAGTGGTGAGTTTTAGTGTAAAAGGGTGGGCGAAAGGGTGGGGTGGGACGTTATACATTCACCGAGCCTCTTCACCTAAGCATTCAGTCCCCAAGCCGCGAATCCAGCAATGTAAATCAAACTTAAACCTCCTTACAATATGGCCACAGCTAAATGGCCATACGCTAAAATTTTATGGACTTGGCGGGTGTCATTTATTAACCTCGCTGTGCTATACTAATTTGTACTGCGTGGCAGGGGCCACTGATGTAAATCATAAATATTCATAATTACGTAATTGCCCCTGGGAATCAAAAATGAAGCCATTCTAAACTACCTAAGGAAACACCTCAACGTACCACTACTACTACCACTAGTATGACTTCCGTTCCTCAGCCTTGCGGCCCCGCGCCCCCTGTAGTAGTTTACAGTAATATTGCTACTGGATTTGCTGTATGCCAGGCGCATGTAAAAGCTAACGGATATACCCAAGATATAGACTTTGAAGCAGATGACGATTTTGATGAGTTGGAATTAGTCCCAGTTATACACGGTACATAGTTATTCATATAAATTTTGGTAGTGATAAATGCACTCTTCACTTTCGGCTCGCTTGCTTAGCGTATGGCCATTTAGCTGGGCCTACAATATCCAGTCCACGTTACTGCTCGTCCAGTTATTATTCTCTACACGATCCGCTTAACGTGGAGTTGTTCTGTGAGTTTATCCGCGGTGAAGCGACGCCCGAATTACTTCCCCGGACGAATACCCCGATTCAGTTGCTGGCTTGCTACAGCGAGGCTGGCCCCGACAAGTCTGAACACCCTGTAGCCCCGCCACCCACTACGCTCAGCGAAGTAATATGTTGTGATACTGCTTTTGCAATTTGTAGCTCGCTGAGATAGGGTTCAAAGTGGGATTAGCGAGGATACGGGGAAGGGAAGGGCTTGCGGGGGAAACTACTGGCTTTGCGGCGCAGTGTTGTCCCATGAATGTAGGCGTTCACATCAGAAATCCGTCTGCCGCGGATAAACACATCGAACCACTGTCGGGGTGAGAATCGGTGCCGCCCTTGCAACTATTACAACCTCGACTAGTCTGGAGTACTACGAGACTTCCCCATACTTCCCAACAAACCCCTTGCCCTCCTCTCTCGTATCGAGATTACTCCGTCCCGTCCACCAACACCAACCCGCAACTGAGCGAACGGATGGCTTGCTGAATCCACTACCCTCGTCTCCTCCCGGTCCACCGCATCACCTTTCTGCCCACAACGCCGTGATCTCTGATACTCAGACCTGGGCTGGCTTCGATTATAAAGCTGCAAACACCTGCATCTTTTCTCACTTCTACCTTACTACCCTACACCTCCACCACTACCAGTTCCCAATAATCCCAGACTCTGCATCCGGGCTTCACTTGGTCGCCTTGCTCGCCCAATCCTGTACGCCAAGATGGCCGCCGACAAGTCATCTTCCGAATTTGTCGAGGCAATTCAGCACCCAATCACGGATGGTGGTTCGGCTCAGATACAGGCCGGGAAGAATGCCGAAGATGTTGATGTCCGCGAGTTGAAGGACATCGAGGTCACGCTTGCAACCATCACGGTTACACACAAGCCTAGGTTATTCTCTAAGGGCATGCTCCGGCTATGGGGTATTGTAAGTGGCTCCCATCTGACCCGACTGTTGCGGAGCAAGCATTCAAGCTAATCTGTCACTCAGTGCATCTTCGGCTACCTGTGTGCAACCATTAACGGCTATGATGGGTCCCTCATGGGCAGCATTAATGCTATGACCGAGTACCAGAAGTCATTCAATCTCAATGGTGCCGGCGCATCCACTGGGCTCATCTTTATTATCTACAGCCTTGGTTCCCTAGGTGCCCTACCTTTCTCTGGTTTCCTCTCTGACACTTGGGGGCGGCGGCTTACTGTCTTCATCGGATGCGCGATCATCCTCCTGGGCACTGGGATTCAGACAGCAGCAAGCAACAAGCACATGTTTATCGGCGGTCGGTTCATCTTGGGCTTCGGAGCCGCTTTGGCTCAGGCGGCTGCTCCGGTTTACATCGTTGAGATTGCTCATCCTTCGTACCGTGGCATTCAGGGTGGCATGTACAACAACTTTTGGTGGGTTGGAAACAGTTAAGTCGGATCTGAGGGGCGCGCTTACCTTCGCAATAATACTGACCCGCAACAGTTATTGCTGGATGGACCACCTATGGCTGCAACCGAACCATCAAGAACAGCTGGGCGTGGCGTACACCCATACTGGTCCAGTGCTTCCTACCTACCATCGTTATGATCGCTGTGTGGTTCCTCCCGGAATCACCTCGTTGGCTGATTGCCCACGACCGCCAAGAAGAAGCTGCCAACATCTTCGCCAAGTATCATTGCGACGGTGATGTCCACCATCCACTAGTCTCCTTTCAGGTGAACGAGGTCCGCGAGCAGATGAAGCTGCACCGAGTCGAAAATCCTGGTTGGGACTTCCGCGAGCTTGTAGATACGCGCGCCTCCCGGTACAGGACACTCATGGTCCTCTGCGTGGCTTTTTTCGGCCAGTGGAGTGGTAACAATGTGGTCACCTCTTTCCTACCAGGCATGCTCAAGAATGCCGGCATTAAGAGCTCCTCTACACAGCTGCTAATCACGGCCATCAACCCAATTTTCTCCCTCGGCGGTGCTCTCTACGGTGCTTCGCTGCTCGACAAGCTAGGTCGTCGTAAAATGCTCTTCTATGGCCTCTTCGGAGGAATGCTGTCATACGTTGCGCTCACCGCCCTCACAGCCGAGAGCCACAAGAACTCTAAGATGGTTTACGGTGTCATCGTCTTCATCTACTTGTTCGGTATCTCGTTCGCATGGGGCTGGACGCCACTGCAGGTCCTGTACCCTGTGGAGTGTCTGGAAAACCGCACGCGTGCAAAGGGCGCAGGGCTCAAGTATGTCTTCCTCAACATCGCATCCATGACCAACACTTTTGGCATCTCGGTGGGCATCGGCACGATAGGCTGGAAGCTCTATCTCGTGTTTATCGGCTGGCAGGTTATCGAGCTGTTTGTTGTCTTCTTCTTGTTTGTCGAGACAGCTGGCAAGACATTGGAGGAGATGACGGACATATTTGAGGCGAAGAACCCTGTACTCAAGAGTTTGGATAAGGTTACTTATAATGAGGATGGACAGGTCATGCACGTTGAGCCCGCTACGAGGTACAGATTGTAGATACTGTTTGGGAGGTAGGGGGACTCAGATAGCAGATAGTTAGCCTTAGGCTTGGATCGGCATTGCAGCCATGGTGAAAACACCCTTCTCACAAATTTTCTTACTATTGTGTAGCTCTGTATGAAAGTGTTGACTGGATAGGACGATGACTTATGGTTACATCTCGTGAAATGACTCATCGTTCTATATCATATCCTCACTGGCCACATATGCGAAGATAATATTCTACATTTCCAAGTATTAGCTAAGGGTGAGTTAAAATGCTTTGGGGTACCCTTGCGTCTTATTAATTCAGTGTCACCTGAGCTGAGTAAATTCAGCAATAATCGGAGCCCGCTATACGCGATTCTTTCGTATACTTGGAGAGAAGGTAAAGTCTCTTTCTAGGATATAGAAGGCATTAGCCTATTTAAAATAGTAAGATATAATAATAGCATTTAGTCATTATCTCACACAATCTCGCTTGTCCTAAAACCAGTTATAAAGAAGAAGGGGTATTAAGAATGTAAAGCCGTGTAGATCTCCGTTTTTTAGGACGTAGTAGGCTCTATTAGTTTTCGACCTTCCTTAAATGGCGGAGACAATCGTATACGTACTACCTATCTCTTTCCCTTATTAAGACTAACAGCCTCTAAGGCAGAATAATTTTATTACTAACTTAATAGTTAAAGATATAGCACATCGAATCTAGTCCTATCACTTAGAACTTACTAACGCTCTAATTAGTATTAGCTAGTGTATAGGCTTAGTTCCTTCTGACACGGTGTTTGTGGTTTCAATAAAAGAGGTCGTGTTAAGAACTACCTAAGAATTAAGTCTAATTTTAAATAAAATGTTAAAGAATACTTAAATAGTTAAAATAATATTAGTAGATTAATAAGCTAGTGCTAAAGCTAAATAATATAAAATAATACAAGCTATTTATTTAGTTATCTAAATTTTTTATCTTTTAACCTTCACGTCTAAGGAATTACATTACTATTGTCCTGTGACTCTTTTAAGACTTTGTTATTAGTGCCTTTAACTATTTATTAGATCTAGCTCTCCGCTAGTTATATTACACTTATGTGCAAATGTCTCTTTGGAATCTTGTAGTAGTCGAGCTTATGTTAATACGAGGACTAACGTGTACCTTGCGAATCAAATAACCCACGGGTAAAGAAGCAAAAAGAACGACGATAGTACCTATAGTAATGGCGTATAATTCAATAATATCTATGCAAAAACGAGATTTAATAAGTGTGGTACAGAAGTGGAGTAGAGCCTTACGATCAACGTAAGGAGAATTAAAGTTATTAATTGTTGTCTAGAATACATAAGGAAATCAGGGGAACACGTTATTCTCCTAAAAGCGGTATAACGTAGTAGAAACTATATCTAGCGTAGCGCACAACTAACTGAGCATTAGCCCGTGCTTATACGACACACCCCCTAGCCAAGTGACAATAATAAATTACTAATATTATAGTTAGCTGCGCTAAGCGAGAGTAAATACTAAACTAAATAATTAGGCCACAACTATTCTTATACTACTAAGTTAGGCAAATAACCCCTCTTATTTAAAGTGGCGCATCCCCCACTTAATTCTTGATCTTGCAACCTCTCTACAATATATACAGATCGACTTTTCGATCTACTAATTAATTAATCAATTAATAAATCGATCAACCGGCACTATAAGTGTCTTAAAGCAATCTACTACTGCCGTCAAGGCTAATCGTCTGTCTGCCGTTGTAAGTTATTTGAATTAAATTGAGTTAATTATTAATCTTAAAGCTGTGTATTAATTTAAGTATTATTAATTGTAATAGGCAAAGAAGAAGAAGGAGACTAAGATGGCTCTAAAGGCTGCTCCTGCTCTAAAGAGAGCTGCTGTGGTTGCTCGGGCTCCGGCTCGTGCTCGTGCTCGTGCTCCTCGTGTTAAGGGAGCTAAGCGTGCAGTTATTTACTTAGGTTATATTAATAGCGCCTTTTAAACTAAAAGCACCGGCGAGTACTTTGATGTTATTAGTCGGGGTACTCGCTGCTTTGCGTGCGCCTCCGGCCACTCCTATAAGGTTACTCCCGCTACTGCCTAGGCCCCTTTCGTCGTCTATAAGGCGGCGTTATTAAATAATATTAAAGAGAAGGTAAGTTCCTTAGTTACTTTCCTTTTTAGCGTGTAATTACTGATTTCTTCAAGAGCTTAAGTAGTTAAGAGCTCTAGTTTTTACGGCCCTTAAAGGTCACGTTATTACTAGTGGAGCTATTAGTGGAGCAACTCGTTTTACTAGTCGTACTTTAAGTGGGGCCTCGGCTGCTCTCTACGTCGATTCCTCCTCTAAATCAGAGGGTAATAAAGAGACTCCTCTAGGAGTATCTCTAGCTTCTCTTACTACTCCTGCGACTGCTGCTCCTGCTGTAGCTATAAGTAGAGCTAGTAGAGCTACTATTACAGCCGCTGGCGTTAGTGCTAGTCTTACTACTTTTTGGGCTATAATAGCCGATAAGCCCTGTAGAGTTGCTCTTACACTAGAGTAAGAGGCTTAAGCTACTCGTGTTAAAGAGCTTATTAAAGTAATTACTAGTGCGTTAAGTAACTGAGTTTAGGAGGTTTTAGGCCTTTTAATTAAATAAGTTACTTTCTTTTATGTGAGGCGAGGCTTAAGAACTTCTAAATAACTAGTATCCCTTTATAATTACTTTCTTACGTTACTTTTTACTATAGAATCGAATAACTATTAAGAGTAATTAAATCTTCTAAATGCCGTGAATTTCACCCTTAAGCTTAGTTACTCTTAAAGTAAATTAAATAATAAGAGAATTTATAAAGTAATAATAAATATATAAGAAAATACATTATATATTTATAGGGTGAGCTTATAGTTAAACTACCCTTATATAAAGGAAAGGTAAAGAACGTGTATAAAGACTTACTTTAAAGTGAAGGCTCTATAGTGAGTTACTCTAATTAAGTACGAATATTTAATAAGTTAATAAGAGTAATAAAATTCTTAAATTTCTATTAAGAGAGGTTCTTTATAAGTCTATTAGCGAGTATATAACCTGTAAGTAAATATTCGACTGAAAAAGTGCCCTTTTGAAACTCTTGGCGTAATTATATATTTTAAATATTAACGTGGCGAAGCTTAATAAAGATACGTTAATTTTCCCTAACGATTAATTATATTGTTTATTAATTGTTACAGAAGATACTCTAAATTTCTCTTAACTTAAGACGTAGCTTCTAAAAGAAATACTATCCCCCATACTGCCATAAACACATGGTGATGGGCACGGGCCCTAAATGCGGTTGCTGTAGCGCCTGCATTTATAGGGGCCTTTAGCTCCTGAGCGGGGTATTATTAAAACATCAACAAACCCCTATTTCTTTACCCAAATCATCCACTTTTTAATGAATTTAAGATGTCAGAGCCAGTAATTAAAGATACCACTAATATAGGCACTTTACGGCCTAAAGTGAAGCCTTTACTAAACGTAAGGACCTGTTTTTAGCCTATAGAGCTTAACGATTTCGACTTTAAGGTACATATACCAGAAGATTACTTACTAGAGGACCCTATTTCCCTCTTTATTTAGTACTACAGCCTAGACATCGTAAATACTATTATTTTAGCTACAAATGTGTACTAACGAGATATAAAGACTCTAGCGTCTCATATAGCGGCATAGGAACTTACTTGTGTAAAGGAAATCTACTTGTATTTAGCCTTTTGTATTTACATGACTGTATTCCCTCTTAACTCGATTAAAGACTACTGGTCTATAAAGAAAATAACGCCATTCTATTATATTACTTTAATATTCTTACGAAACCGGTTTCAAGAGCTTCGGCGACGATTTAGAATATTAAACGATAATACTCTTTACTTATATTAAAAGACTGAGCCTTTAAATAGTTATATTCAAGCCACGAACCTTCGATTTTGGAAACCTGGCTAATAAGTAACTATAGACGAAGCTATATAACAATATACAAGAAGATTAAAGTTCATAACTACGATTCCTAGTAAACTAACACTAACTAGCATTAAGATTTGGGTTCTTGTACAACGTAGCTTCTTTTTATAGTAGTTATTTTATATACTAAGGAAGAAAGATAGTATATATAATGTACTGTAATATAAGGACTTAAACCCTACTTAATTAGTTGTTCTATACTTATTAAATTCTCTTCTAATAGTAATATATTATGTCTACGTAAATAACATATTCACTTCGCCACGGTTGTTTAAGTACTTAAGAGCGATAAATATCGCTACTACTAGAATATGCCGTATTGCCTTAGGAGTAATAAAGGACTTAGTACACTTAAAGAAGACGCGGGAGAAAGGGCTAAACGCAATGCCGTGGGGGGAGGTGTATTCGTTCCCTACTAAATCGAATCTTATTAATTAAACTAGATTTCAAGATGGGGCCTTTACTCTTGCTATGTCGACATTTTAGGATGGCAAAACTAAGGTCAAACGGGTGCGAAAACGTCCTAAATCGACATCCGGAAATGTAATTGTTAGTCGAAGGCCCTTTAGTAACGCTTTTACTAAAGAGCTCGAGATCCCTGAGTTATATGACGCCTATAATCAATACATGGGAGCCGTCTATTTAGGGGACTAATTATAGAGCTATAACGGAGGCCTCCGAATTATTAGAAGAGGGCCAGTCTAGTGCCTTTAATAGTTTTTACTATCGGTTGTAATAACTAACTGTTTCTTGATTTATAGCTATTTAAGCTACGATATTAAGACAATAAATATACGGAATTAAGACGATTTCTATATATAACTTGTGGAGGCATTAATTAATCTTAAGAAAGATGTACTTAAGTCTCGGAAACGACGTGTTTTAGGGCTATTTAGGGACGCTTTTAAAGTCCTAATATATTAATACGAGTATATTAAGATGTTCACGTTTAATAAGAGACGAGATTATATTACTTGTAAAGGTAGGAGGTATTTTGACCGTCCCCGCAAGAGAGTAGCTCTTAGAAGCCTTAATATTAACCGCTTAAGGCAAAGGAAAGTTATTATATATAGCTGTAAATAATACGATGTTGCCATTTATAAAGGGAACAACTGCTTTTAATTATATTATAGCAAATCGTAGAAATTACACCTGAAAACACTACTTTTAGGTGTGCCGCCTAAATCTTGGTGTTCCTCGCTTAAATTACAGGGCGTCTAGCGCTTACCTTCAGATGTGTTTCTGGTGGCAGTATGGGGGATAAAGTTATAATCTCTTTAGTCGTGCGTTTAACGTCTAAAAGTTTAACTTGTGTAGTCGAAGTAGTGATTATATTTTATAAGGCCCCTTTTTATAAGATTAAACCTCTAAAAAGTATTATAATATAACTATTAGAAGAACGCCTAGTATCGAGATCGTCTATAAATGAAGTATCTGAAGTTATAATAAGTTAAGAGTCACGTAACTTGTAACTATAAGTAATCGCTAAAAATCAGGTTCTAAAGAGGTAACGAATAGTCTAGTTAACTACTATAAGGTACTCTAAAGAGGGGTTAATTAAGAAGTGAGAAAGTCTTAAAGTTATAAATATAACGTCTACGCGTAATATAATTACTATATAAAGTATTAAGTTAACCTTCTCTTAATACTCCTTAATTTAAACTAGAGTTACTTGCCCTTAATTTTTTAGTAGCTTAACTTAAGGTAATAAAGTACTTAAGTAATTTCTATTTATTAAGTCAAATCGTAAAGTAACCTTTTAGATATAAGTGTCGTGTATTAAAGAAATAGTCTTTATTTAACGATTTCTAATAACGCGAACACTTAAAAACTACTTTATTAGTTCTCCTCTAGTGAGCTCGTATATTATATTTAAGTTATTAATAATAAGTTAAGTGTCTCTAAGGGCTAATGTATAGTATAACACTTAAATATCGTCGATATAAAAGATAATAAAGACTAAACGTTACTCGTTTATAAATATATAAGGCTCTTCTTTATAAAGAATTAACCTTAACTTTAATAAAGTCTTAGTAAAATCTCTGTACTATAGTACTAGCGAGTCTTTAAGTCCGTAGAGTGCACGATTAATCTCTACTATTATATTGTCTTCTTTGAATCTGTCTAGTAAGTAATAGCGTACACGAGCACTCTATTCGCTCCGTTTAACGTTAATAAAGGCGTTAATAATATTAAATTAAATTATCTCTAAATTAAATTAAGCCGCTATAATTATAGCAGTCTTAAAAGAGCGAGTAACTAAGGTAGCCGTATATATTAAGAGAATTGACGTTTCAGGTTATAAATCCCCTTTAATAATAACTCGCGAGTAATACTTAATTAAATACCCTAATAAATCGACCTTAGTGTAAAACACTTATTTTAATAGTATTAGTTGTTTAGTAGCGAAGCTTTATTTGACGACTCTCTAGTAGTTACGCGACTTTAAGTTAGTGATTTCTTTAATTACGTCGGCTCAGAAGTGCTCTCTTAGAGGGTGATCCTTGAGGTCTCTCTAATTTAATAAGTCCTTTAGTAATTAAGATTAATATATTTATAAGAGATTAACTAGTTGTCGAATTTCGACATTTTTAAGAATAAACGCTAAGATAATAGCGTAGACTACGCTTAAGTCTTTCCTGTCTCTTTACATTAGTTCTTAACTAAGCTAAAAGGTCCCTAGAAAGTCCTTTAAATACTCACAGTTACTCGACAGGTTTAACGATTCTGTAATTAGCTCTCTAATAATTACTATATAAACGCTTCGATTCGGTTTCGTAATTTTACTACTAACTCGAGTCTTTCGACTATCGCTAGTTGCTCGATCTTCTACTCTCTTTCTCTATAAAGGTTTAAGTAAGTTATTAGTTAGGGCTGGAAGTAGTAAGTATTACTTTATACTTAATTCTTCCCTTAAGTCTAATAAGTTAAGATACTCCTTATATTTTATTACTTAAGGCGGAGCTTTTAATTACTTAGGGCCGGCACCTTAAGTAAGTACTCCTTGACGCTTAAAACCGCGCTCTTAGTCGTATAGCCCTTAAGAGTATATAATAACTTGTAGTATTAATTAGCGCTTAGCTCTTATATCTCTCTTAAAGTTTAGTACGTCACGTAAAATATCTCTCTTAATTATACTCTAAGACACTAACTATCTTAATTTGTCGACTCGTTTTAAGACTTAATTAAGGTACTTATATATAAGAAGTCTAGTACTCTTCCTTAATTATTTTACCCCCAAGTTTTTACTAACGAGTTCTATTAATCTTGACTTTTCTAAGGGTAGTATTAGTTACTTTACCCCCGTAGTTAAAAGCTTAATTAAAGGCTATAACACCCCTAAGGTTATAAACTTAATAGATTTTATAGAACTTATTACTTAGCTTAATTATTCCTTTTCTATAGTAATACTTATTATTAATTCTAGTATATTAAGTGCGCTCAGTCGATTAATTATATCGGTTCTAGCGTCTTAAGGCCCCTCCTTTTCTTCTAGTATTTTAGTAAGATCTCTTAATATTAAGCGCGGCTGGCTCACTACTTTCTTTACGTTTAAAGAGCTTAAATAAAAGAGGGATTCGTTAAAAGTAACGTTTTAAGTCACTATTATATACTATAATTAAAGTACTTAGACCTTATATATATTAGACGAGACGTATCTTACTAAGTATCTAAGGTGCGCTCTTAAGTTAACTTTAAATACTCTCTTTTATTAAAGAGCCTCTTAGTCCTTAATTATAAGATAAGCTCTATTGTCGTACGCTTATATATTACTCTAGTTAAGTCGTATATTAGTAGTGAGCTTTTAAATAAGCTTGAGGTCGTAGTACTAAAAATATTGCCTAAACTAAGCGTGGAAGATCTTATTTAAACTCTTAAAGCCTTTCTAAGTAGCCGGACTTATATTATAAAGAGTAATTACTATTATAATTACTTTTGTCTAAAGTTCTTTTAGTAAGTTTACTAAAAGGCGTATCTTAATTGACTTTTCGATAATTTCCTTACTTACGCGCTTACTTCCCTTATTAAGTTAATATATATATAAAGGGCTACCTCTAATATTAATGCCATTCTCCGTATAATACTTTTTGTACTTAATTAATTTATTAATTCTTATAACCGAGGTATTGTTATCTTGGCGTATTTTGTAAATCGAGAGTCCGAATTGACGTCTCGTTTACGCTTTAAACAGTTTAAGAACTCTTAAGACGATAATTAACCCTTTGTTTTTTAAGAGCTATTTATAGAATTTCCCGTCGTATTAGTTTTTAACTAATAAGAGCCAGTTATTCTTATTAAATCTAATAAGGAAGTCGAATAAGTCTTAAGAAATATGATAAAAAGGCCGAGTAACTATTCTTTTTAAAGGTCTTCGACTAACGACTTATTACGTAATAATTAAAGAGTACTCTTTACACTTATTTAAGTAGTGCCTAAGATCTCGACGTTACGCGTATTTTTGACTAAATTCTTTAACACTTCTTTCCCTAAGTGCCTTATAAGTGCTACAACCTAACGTTGTCTAGCCGTAGTCTCAAATATCGTCGACTTAATTAAAAGCCTTATTAGATGCTCCTTTAAAGCGTAGGGAATATTAAAAAGGTGTGAGTTAGGCGAATTAGAGAGTTATAAGTAATTAAAGAGGCTAAAGAGTAATTAAAAGGCTTATATTTAAAGAAAGTTAAGTTAAATTATCACTCTAATTACTTTAATATAATACTCTTTTCAGCTAATCTCACGCGTAACGTATAATCTAATTTATTATACTAAACTCCTACTTATAATAAACGAGCCTTTGAAATAATATTAATATTAAACCCTTTAACGACAGCGACGTTAGAGAGCCTCAAGTCCTTAGTGTTTAATTTATTAAAGGTATAGAGAGCACCCTTAAAAACACGAGTACCTCGACCTTTAATCATAAGACTCGACGTTCCGGCTTTAATACTATTATCGTTAGTTAATTTAATAAAGGTTCTAAGCTCTAGTAAAGTAATTGAATTAACTAAATAAGTAGTAGCGCCGTTATTAAGTAAGGTGTTCTTTAAAAGCAGATGTCGATTTATATTAATAATAACGCAAATTCTAAAAGTAGCGAGAGCCTCGTTAAGTAACTCTAAATTAATTACACAAGTATTAACACTACTAAGGTACCTCGGTAGCTCTAAGGCTTTTACTAAGGTTATCGGAGAAGACGAGGAGTTTTCGGAAGTTGTTCCCTTAGTAATTTCCTTTACTACTACTTATCTCCACCTTTTCTTATTAATTACTCGCTTAAGGTTAAGAAACTCCTTTTCAAGCTTGATTCGAGTTTCCTTGATTTCCTCCGTAGACAGTAAGTTACGCAGTTTCTCTCTAGTCGAGCCGTCGTAGTAATATCGAAGTTTGTAGTAATCGATTACTTTATGTCGGTAAGAGCTCACTTTGTAAGGGCAAGTGTTAATCGAGATATTTAACGAAGGAGTCCTTAGTACTAGTTATACTTTTAAAGTATTTAATCTCCTTCTAAGTGTAGCGTATAATTTAACTGTCTTGTTTTTTCTAGTAGTCGTAAGAGACTCTTTATTAAGCGCTAATAATTAGTTAACGTATTAAAGTAACAAGTACTTGTGAGTAACTCTAAGAACATTATCTCTAAAGACTTTAGACAGTCGTTCGCGAGCCTATTTAAGTGCGAGCTTCTCTTATACTGCCTTAATAAAGTTAATAATTACTAAGGGGCCCTTAACGTCCGGAATATCGTATAATAGAGTATCTTAGTAGGCTAATCGCTACTCTTAAATTTATACCTTAAGATTAACCCTTCTTAATTTGACGATTTCGAGCTTCCCTTTATATTTAACTTAAGCTTTAGTAAAGTTACTTGTTTCTAAAGGGGCGTAGTCTCTCTTTAATACCTTAAGGAGTATTTATAAAGTCTAAGATCGTAGGTCGTTTAGTTCGTTTATTATCTTATTAAGTTACTCTTTCGCTCTCTATTCCTCCTTAATCTCACACTCTCGAATAGCACTCTAGTAAATCGAAGGATTAATTGTCTCTTGAATCCACTTATATACTACTTTATAGGCTCGAGCCTTTTTTAATTATTATGTATGTTTAATAGTATACTTCCTTATTAAGGTAGTATATATTAAAGTAACTATAGTAACGTTAAATAATATAAGAAGTATTATACTTAATTTAAGTCCCTTAAGCTTAAGTACTCGTTAGTCTTTATCTTACTTTACTTACTTCTTAAAGTTAAAATTAAAAGCCTCTTATTCTATTGTGCCTTCACTTCGTCGATCGTTTATACTTAAGGCTCGTTTTCGAGGATATTTAGAGCGGCTAGTAGCTTTAGATTAATTGACGTCTATACTTTATAGAAGATATAAAAGGATTTAAAGGCTTAATACTATAGAGTCTAAGATTGCCTATTGTAATTAAGCGGCGTTTGATTATTAGAGGAGGAGACTAAAGTTAAGTTTATTATAGCGAAGAGAGGATTACTCTCGTGAGGGTTTAATAGATTTATTAAAGAAGAGAAGAGAATATTAAGTATAAGTGCTCGATTTACCCTTTTCTAAAGAAGTTAAAGGGAAAATAACGGTATAAATTACACTTATTAATAAGTAGAAAACGCTGACGTTGTTCGTTACTTACTAATCTTATATTAATAGCTCTACTTAAACTTATAAAGCATAAAAGGAAGAATACTAACTTAATAGCTTCGTTATGAGGCTTATAACTATAATATAAAAGTAGAGTAAAGCCGTACAATCAACGTAAGGAGAATTAAAGTTATTAATTGTTGTCTAGAATACATAAGGAAATCAGGGGAATACGTTATTTTCCTGAAAGCGGTATAACGTGGCAGAAACTATATCTAGCGTAGCGCACAGTTAACCGAGCATCACCCCGTGCCTGTACGACAATAAGGTAACTAGAAGAGGGGGGGTTAAGGGAAAAAGGGGGTAAAGGAATAAAAGAAAAAAAAAAGGAAAAGGGAACGGAAGCGAGAAGAGGGAAATTAACTAGCGGAATAATAACTCATAATTATACTCTTACTATATTAGTAGTAAACTGTGCCCCTCCGGCTCGAGAGATAATTCCCTAAATATATCTTTAAGAGAGGCTAAGGAAATCTTTATTTATAAACATAACTTTATACATATACAAATCTAGCTATATACCTTTATAATAAAGCGACAGCGAAGAAATCCTTATTCATAGACTTAGTTTTAGGCATATGTAAATTTAATCATATACCCTTGTAATAAACGACGGGAAAGAAATCCTTCTACACAAAATCAATTTTAAACATACGCAGATTTAAGCATATACCTATAAATCCGATCACCTAAGTTAAATCGTATAATCTAGTTAAAAGAATTAATTTTACTTACCTACCTAAAGCACATCCCTAATATAATTAAGATACTTTCCGGAGTCTTTCTCTTTTACCTTATATAATACCTCTAGTACCTCTATTATACTCTCTTCCGGCTTTAATAACGCCTAACCTCTACCTATATCTATCTACACTTACCTAAGATATATATATATCCTTTACTCTTCTTTCCCTTAAATACGTTGTCTAATATACTATTAATATATTTAACCCCGCCTTACTAATTGTATACGCTATCGTATTTAATTACATTTTCTCGGCACTTGATGTTATAAATACAAGATCGGAGCTAATATTTAATACCACGCTCTTATTCTTAAGATAGAAAAGAAAGGCTTAAACTATCTTTGCGAGGCCGAATATATTAACTATTATTTACTCGCTTCAGCCGGTAGAGTTAAGGGTAAGACTTGTTTCGTAAGGAATATTATTAATTCCGGCGTTATTAAGGAGGTAGTTTATTTTACTATCTAGTCCAAGGAGACAGGTGACTTGTTGGCGAAGCTAAAGATCGAGGATTCGGAGGACGTGTCGTAGGTAAAGATGTGGAGAGCTCCGGGCTAGGCTTTAAGAGCAAAAAGAGCGCTAGGATCGATAGATAAGGAGCGGATTATAACGATAATAGTATTAGTAAAAGATAATACGAGTTACTTAATAAAGGCGAGGCCGAGGCCACGGTTATAACCGGTAATTATATAGGTTAATATTATAATATAAATATTTTTCTCGTAATTGTAAAGTAGTAAAATAAGTGTTATAAGAAATATACAAGCTTTAAAGATCTTTAAAAGTAGCGAGTATCGCAGGATTAAAGTCTAAAGTCCCACGAAGTTACGAGCATTCTTAGCACTCGATTTATATTCCCGCCCCACAGGAGGTGATGCCAAGAACTAGTTCCCAGATTTTCAAAAAAGGGGTCAGTAAGCGCCCCAATCACTGCAAGCGCTGGGTTCTCCGATTTGTAATCACAAGTTCCAAGTACTCTGGCAGTCTGGTCACTTAGACATGAGAAAATGTTTCCCTACTTTATAAATTAATTGCGAAGTATAAGGCTTCTTAGGGTGGCTCGGTTTAGCGTCGTCCCACTTCACTGAACGGTATAAGAAACAAAGGCATTCGCCAACACTTCTGAGAGTAATAAGGGTGTTGGTCGCTTCAACGGAAGGTAATGCCGACATCCACAACAGTCCGTGCTACCGGCCGCGTCGTTTGTCACGAGGTATATGCTTTAATTTAGGTATGCTTAAAATTAAGTTTATATATGAGGATTTACAGCGCTACTGTTGGAAATAGGGCTTAAGACATATTTTAGTGTACGCTTTGGCCTAGCGCCGCGCACATTTTATAAGCTCTGGAAGTCGATTTTGTACAGTAGTGGAAATACACTCATTCGATCCGATTTGATTGAGATTGCAACAGCTACTAGTAGATATGCGGGTAGGAAGAGAGAATACGCCGTATTCGAATGCGCGTATTCATAGGACCTTATTCAAACGACCGTATCTATATTACTTTGTTATACTGGAAATTTTAATCTCTATTAGCCCCAGCTTTTATTAATGATTATATTGGTCTCTATGCGCACACAGGTAGTGCTGTTATTCAAGCTAGGGTGTAGAGTCCTATTTGAACACCACCGACTTCCGACAACTAGTATATCTGTACTAACTTCTTAAACAATATATTAACTCTGTACTATTCTCTTTACAACGTGGTTTTTTCTATCGTTTATTTTTTTCCCCTTACTTATTTATTCGTTTAGGTAAACGCACGCTTAGTCTCAACGCTATAAATATATTTAGTATATCGAGCTCCTTATACTCCGTAGTAATATTCTTAACCCTAGCCGTCTTTAGTACTTAAATACTCTCCTTTACCGTGAATTTAGTTATAAACTTTAGTCTTAGTGTATTAAATTAGATTTAGTTAAATTATGCCTCGATAGTAGTTAACGGTATTAACTTTTATAATGTTACGATAATTTATATTTACCTTAGTTAGAACGATAACATTTATGTCATATTATAGCCTTTAATAACTAGTGCCTAAAATAAGCGCATTTAAGCCACAAGAGGAGGTAGTCTCGTCGTTAAAGGAGAAAACTTTGTTATATTACGTAATATAATAATAGGTATAGTCGGCCCAAGTTACGCGGCGATTACTATTGACGCTGGACTTAAAAAAACCGGAGATACGAGTTATAGGCACTCGTAAGCCTTAGAAATGTTAATCTATACGCTTTATAAAATATAAGATTAGTCTCACTTAGTAATTAGGCCTTAATTACGAAAAATCTCGTCTAAGACTTTTATAGTAGGCTAGCAAGATACTCTTACTTTAGCGGCTATTCCTAGGGAGGTTAATAGGGCCTTATACTCGCGCAACGATATCTTAGTCTTTATAATAAGATCGCGTCTTTTGCTCTTGCCTTTAAATTAAACTCTTTAGTAATAACCCTTTATTGGCCTTAACTAGTTATAGCACTCGCAAGAGTATATTCACATCCTATGAGCTTGATACACTTACGGCGGCTGTAGTCTTATAATACGATAACAAAGATAGAGTCGTTAATAGTCTAATCTCCGATATTAACGTATATGACTATAATCCTTTTAATTCTGTTAGTAATACGTTTACTTGCGCTATGACTAGTAAAACAATGTAAATTAGCCAGCTCACCGCTATAATTGCTAACGTAATATAAACTAGGCCTATGACTGTTAGCGGCGACTTAATCTAGTACGGTTTAAATATTAAAGTAAATCTTTCGGGCATAGTTACTTACCTAGGCCTAGTATAAACATCTTGTATTATAAATAGTATATGTGCAAGTGTACTGTGGTGGGGAAGGCTCTCGGTAGTCTCTTTGTCACCTGACCGGATAAGCTCTTTCTATATAAAAGAGCTCAACACTTGAAAACAACTCAACAACTAAGAACGTTTATAAATATTTATTAAATACACTTTTTTCTCTTTTACTCCCTTAAGGTTTTATACTCTTTAAATATGTGTTATTTTTAGATTTAATTAATCCGCGATTTCTTACGCCTAGAATCTCTCTTGTACCTTACTATATATTACCTCTCTTGTTATATAGTTTATTAGGCTTTATCCCTTCTATATATTTTTAGTGACCGACGTAAGGAGTGAGTTTAGTACAAGGAAATAGAACTAAGTAAGTTATACAGAAAGGGCCTTTTATATTAATTATAAGCGTTTAAGGATAATTAAGAAACGACAACTATTTAAATTAAGGGACCTATTTAATTAGTAACTCCTTAGCCTTTAAAAGTAAAAACAGTAAATATAAAAGTACAAGTATATAATAGAGAGAGTAAAGAGACACGAAGAAAGTAAGTGAACTTTTATAATACGTAGGGACACCTAGAGTACTAGAAAATCTCTTCTCTCTTAGCTCGAGGCTCTATGCCCGCTATTTCGAAGACTTGTGCTCTATTATTTCACAATACTTTCTATAATAATACGAGGCCCTATAATATTAAATTACTAAAGCTTAATATTATAAGGTACCGAGATTACTATATAAGAAGTTAACTAAAGTATTATAAGTCGTGCTCTTTAGTTCGTTAATTAAAGGCCGAAGTCTTACCTAGAGATTCAGCGGAAGTGTATTCTAGGCTAGTCTAAAACTAAGCCTTAGTTATCTTTTTAGCGTTATTTAATTTCTATTTACCCCCTATTTATTAATTTAAACCCTCTATATTTTCGGCGTATAGGGCCTAAGGCGTAGGCTAAGACCTCGCTAAAAGAGCCTATTATTTAGCCTTTTGCTTAAGGAGGCGAGGCCTTAAATTCTTGTTTTTAAGGGGACGTTTCTTTACTTTCTTTATATAATAATATAACACTTATATACACTAAATCTTTTATTACTTTTATTACTTTCGATTAAGTGACTATATATATTCTTTTAAAACCTTAAATCGTATTTAACTCACTAATAATGTCCGGTTACAGTAGACTAAATAACGCTAATAATTAGAAGGGGGCTCCCTTTATTAATACCCTGGGACTTATTATTAAAAGTAATTTTAGGACGATTATAGGCGTTAGGCCTAGCGCTTCTTATAATTCAGGGACCTCTAATAAGGGTTTTACCCCTTATAACAATAACACTTTCTAGAGCTTATTAGACAGCAAGAAAGGGAAAGGGAAAGGCAAAGGGAAGGGGTCTAGTAATACTAGACTAAGTAACTTAGCTCCTCTTACTAATATTATTAAACTTGCCGCTCTTAATTTAACTCCGGCTATCACTGCGAATAATCTTAAGAATATTAAGGTCTACGTTAGTTAGCTAATGTTAATCCCGGGATCCTTAAATGCTCCTATTTTTAACGGCATTAACGTTAGTACTTACTTCCGGACCTTTAATAAATACTTCGTAAGTTATATAGTTACTAACGACTAAAAGAAGAAGGAATAAGTAGTCGACTATACAACCCTTTCTTAAGCGTAGAATATTTAGAAGCTCCTTAGCTTTAAAACTAAAATATACGCTAGCCTTAAAAGGGAAGTAAAACAAGACTATTAGGCCGACGACAGTGAGTATCGTTTATATATAAATATTTACTTAGACTTATTAGAGTAAAATTTTAAAGATACTTAAATTAACGGCTAACCTTTCCTAGACTAATGCCGGAAGTTCCTTAGGGCCTTTAAAGAGGTAGCCCTAAACTACGTCGACTGAGGCAATCTTACTAAGAAGCAAGCGTCGACTCGATTCATACTTGTACTCCCCCGAAGCCTTCAGAATAAGGCTATATAAGCTACCTCTAAGAATAAAGAGTCATTAAAAGACCTTAAAACAGATACGTTTAACGACATTTATAGCGCTATTAAGGCCTAACTCAATTCGGAACGGGACTTATATACTATTATAAAGGAGTAAGGCATTATAAACCACTAATAAATATAAGTAAGTCGGCCTAATATTTTCGTTAAGACGTTTAATCACTAGGAGGAGAGGGTTTAGCTTGCGTCTATAACTATATAGGGCCAGTCGACCTAAGTATTAATATTATAGTACCCGAACTTCCTAGGCTATAGAGATAACGCCTTAAGTAAAGAGATTCGTAAGGCCTTTAAGAGACAAGACAGAGAAGCTATAGCTAACTTAGACCTTATATTTCTTTTAACTTTATAAAAGATTACTAGAGACCCTAAGAGTATTATAAACAAAAACCTAGAAAACGTTTATAACGGTTTAAGGCACATAAAGATCCTTGCGGTAGTAGTTAAGAGAGCTACGAACGCTAAATACATAGCCGAGATAAATATCTTGCGATTTATTAAAGAGGCTTAAGAAGTGGCTAACGTTAACTATAAGACTAGTTATCTTAACTTTATTACTTATAATAAGAAGGTAAGAGATAATTATAAGTGCCGGTAGTATATAAATCGTTAAGAGCCTAAGATAAGACCTTAAGTACAATATAAGTTCATAAATTAATGTTTTAATTACAAGAAGTTTATAAGTCTTAGGGTAATTCATAAAGTAGAGGATAATAACTATATTTATATAAGACCTTAAGAAGAAGGGAAAAAGTCGTACCTTATATAGTTTCTTACTAATAAAAGACTTAGACAAGAGTATATCCTCTCTTGTGTATTAAATAGCTAATACTCTCTTAATCTTAAACATAAAGCACAAGCGGTCAAAGAGTTGCTAGTATCGCAATTAAAAGCGGCGCTTATAAGAGAAAAGGGAGTAACTTCTGCGGTTAACTGTATCGAATTTGTTAATAAGCCTATTAACGCCAGCGAGTTTATTATTTTATAGTAGTAAGACTATTCCGAAAAGCAAATCGTTTAAGTCTAAGCTCTCTTGTTTAATACTAAGGACAGCTCGGATTTTAAAGTAATAGTTGCCCCTATCGAGACCAGAGCCCGAAAGAAGGCCTTAGTATTTAAGCTATACAAGGGATCCGACAAGTTATAAGACAAAATCAAGGCCTAGGCCTCATATAAAAAACCAAAGGTCCCTCTAAATATTAGAGACGCTGTGTAGTTTACCGAAGTCATAGATATAGACAGCCCTAAAGAAGTAAGAAAGACCCCTTAGTAAATCTTAACTAAGAATAAGTCTAAGATCTTTAATATAGTCTTTAAACCTATTACGCTAACCGCGTCTAGGGCATTAACTTAGAATACTATAACTAACTCTTCAGTAAAGAGGCGCACCGCGAAGCCTAAACTAACTATAGTCCCCTCTAGAACCCCTAGACCTATTACGTAATCAGTATCTTCTCAGAACCCCTGTATATAAGAAGTACTAGACCGGAACAGCTATAAGCTTAATAAGGTCCTCGATAAGTTGCTGTCTTTATAAGAATTGCCTAGTAACCTTACGTTAAGGGAAATAATAGTACTTATTAACCCTCCTAGAGCTTCTTAAACGCCCGGTAGTATAATTAATTAACAGATGTAAAGGGAGTATATTACTAATATTAAAGCTATTACCTTTAAAGACGATTATAGCCTTAATAAGGAAGAAGTTATTATATTATAAAGACTATTACTTAATTCTTTATGTACTTTCCCAAAGCCTACGTTATACGTAAATTAATTAAGGGGGTACCCCTTAATAAAGTAAGGCAATATTAAAACAAAAAAGGCCCGCGGTTAGCTTACGGGGAAAACAAAATAGAAGAGGAGGGTCTAAGTATACTCTAAGATCCCTAGGAATTTTCTTGCCTTGAAATTTCAGGCTTATTAATAGTAGTTTTAAAATAATATCTCTGTAATATAAGAGTCAATAATTAAGAAGTTAATAATATGGCTATTACTTAGCGCTATCTTATTGTTTGGGTCGGTCCTAGTACTCCTCCTTAGTATATTATTAATATATAAAGACTTAGTACTAGAACCTTTTTACTTAGTGCCTTTTACGTTACTTAGAACGATGCAACGAAGTACTTGACTAGTAAGAAATACTAGCTTTTGTGTTAAGATAGAGGCTATAAGTGGCTCCACAGAAATAAGTAACTCGTTTTACTCGCTAGTATTAAAGGTAATAATTATAATACCTGGCCGCTTTAAGGTTAGCGATGTTAGGGTTACACTCGACACGGGGGCTAAGGTCAGTTGTATAACTCTTAAAGTAATTAACCTCTTAGAACTACTAATAACGAGAAGTTAAATAATAGCCTTAAAGACAATTATTAATATAAAGTCTTGTTTTGTCAGATTTATTAATAATATTACCGTTATTATAAGCAACTGCGCGATTAATAATCGGTTTTATATTATAGACAATCTCAGGGTTAAGGTTATCTTTGGTTTTTTATTCTTTCGTAAAGCTAGAGTCACTTTCCGCTACCTAAGGGATTATAATAAAGAGATTATACTCGCTTCTTTATAAGATTAGCGCTCTAGTCTTATTACTATAATTAAGACTAACGATACCACCAAAGAAACAAAGAATACTAAAGTACTACATAAAGAGAATAAAATAAGGCTAATTTACCCTAAAGATTTAAAATCTAAGATTAGTTATAAAGAAGAAGACTTCTCGGGAAACGATTAATTAGTTATTACTCGAGCGCTATAATTAGTACACTTAAATACTCGGATATCCTGATATTAATAGAACTAGAAAAAGGACTTTTTAAAGGAAGAGACAGTTAACTTTATCGTCCTCGCCTCTTGTTACGAAACCGGGAACCTGCGAGCCTTAAGGAGATAGTGTATATTAAGTATATAAAGAGAGAATTCTATATATTAAAATTAGTAATTAGAGACTTTTTACTTAGGGCACTCCTTAACTCGTATTGAGAGGAACCCCTAGTTTCCGAGCCCTTGTTTAAGGGAGTATTTAACGACGATTCCTTATCTCTAGCTAGCCTAACGTTTAAATAAATTATTAACTATAACGAACTTCCGATTAAGTTACTATTTAGAAAAACGTAGAATATAATAGCGCGAGTAAAAACTATATATAAGTTAAAGGCTAAAAAGGTCTTACCCGTTAATTTAGTTAACTTAAAAGGCGACCTCCTTAATAAGAGGGAGAACTAATACGAGCGTATACGAGAACGAGGAACTCCTTAAGATTATATCAGAAAGTATCGAAAACACTTATTATTACACTTTACTAATATACCCCGAAACTTAAGACTTACCCTAAAAAGGCTAGCTAAATTAGACGTAGGTAGCTTGTTATAGCCGGAAGAGAGAGCCTTATTCGACGAAATAATAATTAATTAAGAAGGAGCTATAACTTTTAATTAACTTAAGTATAGTAAATTTTATAAAGATGTTTCCCCTCCTGTTATTATTAAGACTATTAAATATACGGCTTAGTAAGCTCTTAACTTTCCTTTATTACGGGCACTTGTTTTAGAGGTTATTAAGATAATACAAGAAAGACTCGACAAAGGAGTCTTAAAGTACTTTAAGGGGCCCTACCGTAACACTTAGTTCCTGGTTTAAAAGAAGGAGTCGGGGAAATATAAATTGATTAACTCGGCTACTATATTAAATACTGTCACTTATAAAGACGTTAACCTCCTGCTATTTATTAATGAGTTTTTTAAAGAGTTTATTAGTTATTATATTATAAGTCTCGTTAACTTATATTTCGGGTACGATTAATAAGTGCTTTATTAGTCTAGTAAGGATATAACTACTTTTTATGTTCATTATATTAAACTGGTCCGAAATATAATACTTCTATAAGGCGCTACTAATTCTATTATATAATTTGTCCGAACGATTACACGTATTTTAAAGAAGCTAGTCCTAGCAGTTACGATGCTATTCTTAGATAATATTAGTGTTAAAGGCCCGTACACAGACTACGACTAAGTTAAAGCCTTGCCGGGGATTAGAAAGTTTGTCTTAAAGTATATTAAGAACCTCGACATAACTCTCGAACACTTAGAACGTGTTAGAGCTACGATTAGACTTAAGTTATAGTTTTGTCTTAATAGTATAGACATTGTGGGGTACGCTTATAACTTTAAAAGGAGAGAATTATTTATAAGGCACCTTATTAAAATTAAGAACTAGCGGGAACTAATAAATCTTACTAAAGTTAAAGCATTCTTAAGACTTGTTATTTACTTCCGAATTTAAATTAAGAACTTTCGCCTAATCGTTAAACTTTTATATATACTCTTATAAAAAGGAGTTAAGTTTTACTAAGAACCCGATTTATAAGGCAAGGCTATAGCTAAATTATAGGACGCTTTATGCTTATCTTTAGTCTTATGTCGAATAAACTACGGAGAGGGAGCTAGTAAGATTATAGTTAGAGTTGACTTTAGCGGAACTGGCTAAGGCGGCTTCTTAGGTTAGAGAGAGCTGACTTTAAATAAAATACGCTTAATAAGGTACGAGAGTGGGTTTTAGAGTAAGACTAAAGCTAAATATAATATTATTAAGAGAGAGTATAAGAGTATACTTTATATCTTAAAGAAACTAAAGATTTAGCTTATTAGAGTGTACTTTATTATAAAGACTAATATTAATACACTTATTATACAACTAAACGGAGTAGTTCACGATTATCTTAATATTATATTAATTAAATAGCTCGCTTAGATACGACTTTTCGACTTTGAGGTTCGACACGTCTAAAGAACGACATATATAGTAGTAGACTAGTTGTCTTAGAGACCTAGGCACCCTGAAGATTCCTTAAAAGAAAGCAATGTTGACGAAGACTAGATTCTTTTTAAACTTAGAGCTTACGAGATTTATCTTATTAGTACCGTAAACGAAAGGGGGACTAGTAGTTCGAAATCAAATAGTGTATTAATAGACCTAGAACTTTAGAGACGGAATAAGATCCTTTAAGACATAAAATTTATAGTCTAAAGACTTCGTAATAAAGGGGAACTTACTTTTTCTAGCGGTTTTAAGTCCTTTTTTAACAAAGGAGGCCTACTTATTACGATAAACAAGTACAGAGAATAGTACCAGGAGATAGCTTAATACCTAACGATACTTAAGACTCTGAAGTTAATAAATCAAAAACAGTTTCGAGTATTTAAGCGTGAGGCACTAAATTACGGCGTGTACAGTCGTAGAATCTAAAGGTTACTATTAAAAGGAGCTCTAGTTAAGCTCGTTATTAATATAGCAAGAGAGAAAGAGGCGATACTTAGGAGTTATTATAATAACTCTAGTTATAAAGGACGAGAAAGCACGTACTACCGAATCTTTACTTAATACTTTTAGAAAGGCCTATACACAGACTATATAAACTATGTTCGGATATACCAGGATTACTAACTCTGATTATCTAAACGTCAAGAGGAACCCCTTTACTTAATAGTATTAAATAGCCTAATAGAGAAATAGGCGTTTAATATTGTATTTATATTAATAAAACGCGGAAAGAAGTACTTAGTAGTTACTAAGGACGATATAAGCGGTTAAGTTAAGGTAAGGGCCCTTACTAATAAAGAGGCTAAAGGAGTAATTAACTTTATTTAATAAGACATTATTTACCGACATAGACTATTTTAGAGGCTTGTTGTTAATAATGAAACTAAGAATATAGAAAAAGTTATAGACTTACTTAATAAAATAAAAGTCAACTAAATCTAAATCTTAATATATAACGCTAGAGCGAACGGGATAATTAAGAGAGGACATAGCCCGATTAAGAATACGCTTTTTAAAATAAGCGGACGCTGGCTTAATAACCTTTTAGTAGTGTTATTTATAGACTGTACTATAGTACATCGCTTAATAAGGTATACTCCTTTTTATATAGTTTATAAGAAAGAAGTTATCTTACTTATTAAAACAATAAACCTGACTTAAAAATTATTATTTACTAAAGAAATTAGAGACCGCTCTAAGCTCTTAGAGCTCCACGCTCTTTAGTTTCAAATACGGCAGGAACACATTGACGAAGTTATACTTATAAAGACCTGTTGCCGTTAAGAAGGTAAAAAAGTATTTAATTTAAAATATAACATCCGTAAACGGCTATTTGTTAAGGGAGACTTAGTCTTACGTTAGGACTCTATTAAAGAGAAGGATATATTTATTAACCGTGCTCTCGATTTCAGATGGCTTGGACCTTATAAGACTTACAAAGCTTATATAAAGAAAAGGTACTATAAACTTAAAGAGCTAGGCCTAAATAGCCCCTGACTTCGCTGGACTTTTATTAGGAATAAGCTTAAGCTCTTTTATAAGAGGCACGACTTTATTTATAACGACAGCGACAATAATAAATAGCTTAATAAAGAATTAGATAATAACCTTACACTTAACTATAAACTTAATATTAATATACACGACCTTAACAACCCCGAGTTTCTAAAGAACCCTAAGATTTTAATAATACAACGTGTTTATAATAATAGGATAGTAATTAGAGTCCTTAAGCTATCTTAATAATAGCGTAGTGAGTATCGAGTAGTGTCTGACTTGGAATAAACATACTTTAATATTAAGGAATTAGTGCGAGGACGCACTTCCGAAGTTTAAAGAAGGGGACGACATATTATTATATATTAAAATAATTACTAAGACGACTTTATATTACTAAAAACCACGATTTAGGACACCTTAGTATTATAATAAACACAAAGAAGAGCCTATATAGCTCTAAGCAAGTTAAAGAGAATATTAGCCTTACGTTATAAGAATACTTATTTCTCGGAGTAAAACTTAACAAGAAACTAACGCTCTTATAAACTACCTGCCGTATACGAATATATAACAGGTTTAGAACAAGACTGCCATTATTAAGCTAGCGATATTTTAAGCGGCAAAAAGTAACTTCGTTTAAATAGGCCAGTTGTCGGGCTCGATCCGCAGGACTAGATTCTAAAACGATAGGTTAAACCTGTGGCTTAGGCTAGAAATTCGAGTCTAACGTATTAGACACCCCGAAGAATATAAACGTAATATACTTAGACGCTAACTCTCGGCAATTAATAAAAAGAGAGGGAATAACGAAATAAGTCTATTATTCCTAGGGATAATACTAATAACCTATAGAGTTATTAACCCCGACGTAACACATAGCGATTTATAAAGGACGACACTAAGAGTACTATTAACAAATTAACCTTAAACTAGTAAGTAAATTACACGATTTATATAAAGTAGGCAAAAGTCTAAGAAATCTCTTAACGAAGAGCTAATAACACGCTCGGAATTAGAGCCGTGCTCTCTAAAACCTTAAGTTAATAACTATAATATAACTAACACTAACCTCACCCTACGTGTTAGAAGTTTAAGTATACTATCGGCCGACGACCCTTAACTAGTAAACCTTTCAGGGATCGAGTATTAGTTAACTACCCCTAATTAGCTCTATCTAAAGTCTCTCGCCTGCTAAGTTAGGGCCCCTTCTATATATACGTTAATACCTCCTAGTCCCTTCTTATTAGAAAGTCTAAAAGAATAAAGACTTCTTTTGCCGTTTATTAGTATTAATAAATAAGAAGTAATATACTTCGCACTTAGAGTGTTAGTAAGAGACTATAAGTTATAAATAACTTTTAAGTATAGTACAGTAGTCTTAAAACTACGACAAACCTATAAGTAAGTGTGCCGTTATTTTAGGCTTATATTAACATTACTAAAGTAACGAAGACTTTATACTCTCGACCTTTAGCTAAGTTTAGTAATAAGTATTAATAACTAATTAAGGCTAAGGGTACGACCTTAGGTGTTCTTATAAATGTTTTGTCACCGCCTACTACTTTATTCTGAGAGGTGTTATTAAGTAGAATAGACAGGGACAAAGCCAATAACTTATAGAGTAACTGACTAAGAGTTAAGTCTAGCTTTGACCCTCGAGATTAATAATAAGTTCTTTAACCCTTATTAAAGAACTAAAGTAATTAAGAGACCTTAACTATAACCGAACTACTATTCCGAGAAAATCTCTAGCTAATAGGACCCTATAATATACTATCTTATGCTTAGTTATTGCTAGCTTAATAGTTCTTAAGTTAATTAAACTCTTTTGTCCCTAAAAAGCTCAGCTGTTTTAAAGACCTTTTATTAGCTTTAACAACTAGAGGTGACTTACCTATTAAGGAGAGAAAGGGCCATTTCTATTATACTAAGAACTAAGAACTTATTGTAGCCTCTTAACCCTGCTCGGCGTATTACGACTATTAGTTTGCCTATTCCTCTTAGCTTTTTGTTATAAACCTTCGAAATTAGCGGATCTAGCCTTTACCTTATTTAATTAACCGATTAATAAGAGACTAGCGGAATAATGCCACTTATTTTTAATGGTGTGACTTACGAAGGTATAATAAGAGCGTATTTATAAAGGGACCCAAAAACTACTTAGTGACTTATTATTAAGGGAAGATTAGTACGGCGCGACACGCACGTTCTTAGCCTAAGGGGTAGAGTTTAATACAGGTAGTCGCACGAGGTAGCCTTAATTCTTATTAGTTTATAAACCTAAAAAAGACAGTTAGTATCGTTTCTTTAACTTATAAAGAGAATATAAGTACCGGCGCTATAAAGAAGTTAAATAGTTTAATACTTAATTAAATAACGTTAAGGTAAAGTTTTAGAGTTTACTTTAGTTTTTAAAACACGAGTTAAGGATTAAAGACCGTGGCGGTACCTTAAATCGCCGTAAGAAAGGTGTTAGTATAATTTATAAATAGCTAGTCGAGTATAAAAGAAAGAAGTAAGAGTATAACTCACGAAGTTAAGACGTGTTAAGACCTTTATAGTGTTAACCTTTAGTGTTAAAGTTAAGAACGCTTGGGCTGAGATAAAGCGAACTAATCTTAGTGGCACCTCTAAGGTAATTAACGACGAAGGACTCTTTTTAAAGGTCTACGACGAGTTAGTAAAGCTTAAATAGTAATATAAAAGGTTAACTTATCGCGTTAAGGCGACTTGACTTTATAATAAAGTTGTTATTTAAAGATCGAGGGCGGGAAAGCTAAGGAGAGACTACGTATAAGTTAACGTAAGTGTTACAGAAGAAGTTGCTATTTGGCAAGAAGAAAGCAATTAAGTAAGGAAAGCTCTCTACTATGTCACCTCTACGACTAGGCAATAGCGAAGTTAAAGGTATTAAGCTCTAATAGCGCGCTAATGTTTATAGTAAGGGCTAAGGTTATTACCTTGAAGGTATTAAATGGGGTAAAGTTAGTAGTAGAGAGACCTCTAAGAATACTAGAGTTATAGTAATTAAAGTTATCTTTAAGTAAAGGGAGATTTTGCTTTAGTAGTGTAAGGAAATGTAATAGTAAAGACGATCTTGACATAAGTTTAGCGAGGAAGTTTGTTTTCTTTAGAAAATTAAAGTAAGAGAAGGTATAAGAGGTGTTATTTAATTAATAGGAGAAGGAATAAAGAAGTTAAAGTATATTAAAGTACTTTATAAAAGGAATAATATTAAGGAGAGGTTGTTATATTTAGAGAGTTAAAGTTAGAAAGTTAATAGGGGAGAGTTAACTTTATAAAGGTAAGCTAGCGGCGCTAAGCGAGGCGATTATTTACTTTTAAAGGTGATAAGTCGACTATCACGGGACTTCTTTTTTATTAGGCTTCCTACTAATAACGTTAATTTATGGAGCTTTTAATTAGTAGAGTGTTTCTTTTATATTGAGTCGCTCGAGGGCGAGTATAATTTTAAAGAAGGGGACGAATGTAATAAGGAAGGCTCTCAGTAGTCTCTTTGTCACCTAACTAAATAAGCTCTTTCTATATAAAAGAGCTTAATACTTGAAAATAACTTAACAACTAAGAACGTTTATAAATATTTATTAAATACACTTTTTTCTCCTCCACTCCCTTAAGGTTTTATGCTCTTTAGATATATGTTATTTTTAGATTTGATTAATCTGCGATTTCTTACGCCTAGAATCTCTCCTGTACCTCACTACATACTACCTCTCTTGTTGTGTAGTTTATTGGGCTTTATCCCTTCCACAGTACTAAACTCGTTAGGATCACAATGGCTTAAGTTGTTTATTACTAAGAATTTAAACTTTAATCTTAGAAATATTATATACTAGTAATTTAATAATATAATTTATTAGGGAGAATAGTAATTTGGAAACTTAATTAATATATTTAATCTAGACCTGTTTACTTTTAAAGCTGCGGGGGGTAAGATAGCGGGATATTATATTTTAGTAAATACATTTTCCTCCGTTTATCTTTATATAAACTATAGTAAGAAGCTTACTCGTTTTATTAGGCTAATTAAATCGTCTTAATTAAGATTATAGAAGACTATTACAATCTCGTTATGGCTCTAGATCCTTATGTCTATGATTTTTACAGAATGTTCGAAGCCCCTGGTATTTAACATTGCTTGTATAATAACGGTGGATAGCTAACCTTTACTTTTGATGCTTTGGTCGCGTGGGTGAAGAATAGAATTGTGCCTGAGTTACTACTAGTCAGTTTAATAAGCAATGGCACGGTATTTAAAAAGATTTTGTGTTTAATGCCGGCTAGGGCAGTTTATAATAAAAGTAGAGATGTAACCTCGGCTAGGAGCTTCTATTGTGTGTGATTAAAAAGTGTTATGTGAGAATTAGTAATAATGCTGACGCTAGTGAGGATAAGGGAGAGGACAAGGTCGCATTGGCTGCGTGAGAAAAAAAAAATCAAGTAAATTGATTTGAATCAGAGCAACTCAGAGTTACTTGAAGTTGAGTTGGGTTGGCGTTTTTGAGCTTTGAGTTGAGGTGATTTAACTTTAACACTGAGTAACTCAAAGTAACTTAAAATAAGATGACTAATTATAATAAAAAGTTTTATTCTTTATAACATTATAATAATACGGCACTAAGATACACAACGAGTAGGTGAATAGCTTTATTATGACCAAAATGGTACTAGAATGTGGTAGGGTTTTATACATGCTTAGGAGCGTTAGTCATATTTAGTGGCAAATGCTGTGGAGGGCGGGGGGAAAGTACAAAGAAGGGATGTAAAAGAGAGCTTGCTCTTATATTTAATTACATAACGTGGCAACTGACACTTACTTATTTTTACGTTATATCTCTCGCACGTTTAAAGGCCGAACTAGACTTTGTCGTCGGTTATAGTTAGGTGTAAAAGGGAATAGTCGATCATTTGTGCGCCGTTTAAAAGGGAGACTTAGAAGGTAATAGGCCGAGATATTATAAGTAAGAATTTTTTCTTTTTTCTTCTCTAAAAGGATATATAAAGAATTATAAGATCTTACTGCGATTTAGTTTATAAGTTTGGTATCGTTATAGCTCTCGTATCCGGGAAAGCGGGGAAGCTATGGAGGTCGGATTATTTCCTAATTTGGAAAGCCCCTAACCTTTAACTTTGCGCGTATTAGCTTTACATCTCGGGATCGCCGTAACTTATAATAGTACTATTTAGAAATCTTAAGTTAAGCAGTTTATGTCTTATTTAGACCTCGTAATATATATCTTCGAAAATGGAGTTTTACTTGTGTTTATTTAGTAGGTGGGGAAGTTAAACGCTTAAATAAGTATAAATTATAGTCCAGTGATTAGTCACTTGAATAAGCACTTAAATAGGAGTAATTTTGAGGGTAATATTCGTTTATTAATTCTTTTACAAATCTGCGTCTTGTTAGATTTTGACTTCGGTAACTCGTGCCGATTCTACGCTAGAGAACAGCCGAAGTAATCTCCACTGATTACGCGGCTCGGAAATTACTCTCGTATTCGATTACGTAGTCGAATCTTCTAGAGAAGTCGATTACGTAGTTATCGAAACTTCTAGAGAAGCTATTATTGTGTATATAACTACCGAAGAGCCCTTATGGCTCTTCTCTCAAGCAAGTAAGCAATCTACTTTGTCTCTAATCACGTGTTCACCTACTGCGCTTCCTCTCTTCTGATTGGCTCACTTTTCTCACAATGCTTAGTAAAAATTACTAACTATATTTATTAGCCCTTTCGTGCTTAGTGGAATTCATTAGTTATACCGTTTATATTATATATTATAACGACACTAGTAAGCTCGGGTCTTATATTATCTAGCAAATGTTTATTCTACTATTACTTGTTCTTTTCGCCGCCTTTATTTATATGATGCTCGGTCGTATTATTATCGCACTTTATGGCGACGATTATAATCTTATTCGCCTTTTTCGCCTTATAAAAATATTCCTCGCGGGCGATTGTATTTCGTTTTATATTTAAGGTGGTGGAGGTGGTCTGACAGTAGCCGGCTTTAGGTCTAACGGCACGGGGCCTAACCTCTCGGTCCTTGGCCAGTGGGTCGTCATTGGTAGTTTTATATTCTAGATTGCTATCTTTGGCTTGTTTTGCGTTACGGCTATTAAGTTTCACAAGCGGTACGAGAGGAGCGTGGTGGCGCCGGCCTGGGGAGAGTGGAAGCAGATGATGCACATGTTGTACTTTGTCAGTGGGCTCATCATGATCCGGAGTCTGTTTAGGGTTATTGAGTACGTTACTGGCACGGATGGGTACTTGATGGCACATGAGTGGCCGCTCTACGTGTTTGATACAATACTCATGTTTGGGGTTTTGGCTTTGTTCTTCTTCTACCACCCAAGCCGCATTCCTGGCCTTGTTAGTGGTAACCCTTCTCATAAAAGGGTCACATCGGTAGAAGAGGGGTTGTGTCTAGGAACAGATTCTGAGAGTAATTTCCAGCTGGTGGAGCAGAGGGAGCAGCAAAAGAATTGATATTGTTGGTCGGATGTGCTAGTTTTGAGCATTTATATATCTATTATGGTGTCTGGCAAGAGAAGGGCTTAGATATAGAAGGCACAATTGCGTCTTATCGATAGTATTTTTCTGGCGTTCATAACGTGCTGGACTGTGAAAGCATAGGGTCCACTTCAAGATCAGCTCCTCTCTCTTTATACGGTCCATTGCCCCCATGCCCATTAGGTCGTAAACAATCAATCATTTACCCAACCCAAATGTCATGAGTGAACTTACTTCAATACCTGCCTTCGTCCGAGTACTTGTGAATCTAGTAAAAATGGACTGATGCCGGGTATTACGGGGCATTTTGTGCTGGTGGAGAGGCAACGCAGGTTAAGTAAGCGATTTGGACGCGCTTTCTGGCACAAATATCGATTCATGAATAGGGTTTGAGTTATCGTGCTGAGACTACGGCTATTAATACCTCTATCAAGCATCTGAACGACAGGCGGCAGTAAACAACAGTACTGCAAATTAGGCAGAAAGAGTATTCGCCGCAAATAAGTAATCACGTGACTTACATGTTACCTGCCACACGTTAATACCAAGGGAGAGACGACGCGCGGCATGTTCTCTTCGATTGCCAACGATACTAGCACCTCCAGGATAAATGACTTAAAAGGGGTGGTCTGGCAACTTGTGCTATGCCCGGAGGGAGTGAATGAGAAGTGGAAACCCAACCTGACAGTGGTCAGAGCAGTGACCAAGCTTGCTTTTAAACAGGAAACGCAGGTCCACAATCGTATTGGGCGATACTCATGCAGAGCTCCCCTCGATTCAGGATTCGAGGCCGCTGTTTGAGGGAACAAGATGAGAAGATAGTGCACTTGTAAATGCCTGAGCTAAATGATAATTCTGATGCCGTGACATGCTTACGTAAATTCTAGCTTCAGTAAGAGTGGGCAGGCCCTGAACAGCTAATACTTCTAGGAATAAAGCAAATCAAATCAATCAATCAACCAGCAGGTCATTGAGTGAGTCTTTTTCTCGGTGGGAAAGAGCGTCACAACGTACGAGGTGACATACTGGGAGCGACACAAAAGCAAGAACAGCGATAGACTCGGTCTAGCAGCCACTACTAAGATAGATAGATTGAAGCCTGCGACACCCTGATTCGTGCTGCTGTGGCAATAAATGGGCTAGTGGTAGACCGCTCTTACTTAAGTATGACCGCACGTATTGATATACGCGTATTCATATACGCGTATTCAGAAACGTTCTATGACCAAAGCGGACTAAACTCCTCTATGGTGATACCATTCGATTAAATCAGCCATGATGTAACCCTGGCCAAGTAGCTAGCCTCATCGTATCTCTCTCCCTTAATCTCTGTCGTATTTCAAGTTCTTCATATCGTATCTTCTATCTATCCTTCGCTGTTCAGCAAGCCCGCCTTGACACTCAACCAAGGCACGTGATGAGCTGCAAGTCCTGAACGTACTCTCCAAGAAAAGACCATCGCGCCAATGCAGCGTAGATCGCACAAGAAATCGAGAAAAGGTTGCCTGGGATGCAAGAGGCGTCATATCAAGGTATCTTGCATTCTCAGTACTGTCAAGCATTACAATTATCATTGGCCCATGCACGAGGTGGCCAAGTGGGTGTCTCGTGCCAAGAACTTTTTGGGTCATAAATCTGTCATCGTCGAGAATTGCGTTCTCTCGTCTTTTACCGTGGAAATTTCCTGGCGCATTCTTTTCCTCAAGGCGACAAATGGAGTCGTTCCTGAGCTAGTATCACATGATGGCACGGATTCTTCATAGCGTCTAGTCAGTTGCCAGGCCATTGGCGACAATCACCAAGAAGGTTGCTGACAGTACCATTCAAGTGCGACGAGAGTCGTCCCTCATGTTTAAATTGCGTGACTGTCGGCCTATCTTGTGGGTACCATAACATCAGTCCAGCAGCCACGCCAACATCTACACCAGGATCAGATCGCGGTACCGTCTCATCCGACTCTCCGTCCAGTGCGCTCCATTCCGCGGCAGGATCTTCAATACTCGAACACTTCTCAGCTGCAGCTGCCAAGGATGAGGTCTCATATCAAGCCCCGATTCAGACTGGAATAAATTTGATTCACCTAGAACTCCTGAATAACATGGTCAGCGTAACATGCAAAGACTTTCGTCGCGATGAAAATGCGGCCAGAGAACATGTCCAAATAGGCATCAAGTATGGTCTCAAAACCCCGTACTTAATGCACGAAATTCTTGCAGTCAGCGCTTTACATCTGAGCACCTTGCGTCCACACCAGCAAGAGTTCTACCGTGACGAGGCGACCGAACTGCAAACCTGTGCTCTGTCTCTTTTCAACAATTCACCAGTCGGGCACACTTTCGAGAACCTTCCATCTGTTGTTCTCTTCTCTTCTTTCTTGGGGATTCACGTCTTATTCGATACCTTGCTATTTCGTCCAGCAGATTTCAGTTTGTTCATCGGCCGATTTATCAGATACCTGCGTCTTCATCGTGGTGTCTTCACCATTGTTAAAGGTTCTTGGAGTCGCCTCCAGGAAACCGACCTTCAGCCTCTGCTAGGTGCCGGACGTCAACTTGGTCAGGTCGAAGCAAAATCTGGAACCGAGTGTGATGCGTTGAAGTCACTCATGCAATCCGCTGATCTCAGCCAGGGTTCGATTGAGGCGTGCCAGCAGGCGCTGAAATGTCTGCAATGGGTATTTGATGCTCTAAGGGTAGGAGACACCGAAGGTTCAGGGGAGGTGGATCTGATTCTTGCCTGGCCGATAATGATATCTCCGGAATTCACGGACCTGCTATCGCAGTGTCGACCGGAGGCATTAGTTATCTTGGCCTACTACGCTGTGGTGCTCCACTATCGTCGCGATCTGTGGATCATCAATGATGGTGGAAGATTTCTGATAGAAAGTATCACAAGATACCTTGGGTCATACTGGCAACAATGGTTGACACTGCCGACCTCAGTACTTTCTGAGGCCGACTCTATCAATTGATGGAATGTTTGATACGGCTAAGCATCGGATATCACTGAATTTACAAGGCGTGATTGTATAAAGACAATAGCTTTGGATGCATAAATTTAAATCGGGTGTACGAAATGCAGTATCATATGAGAAAATCTATCATCTTCACTTTGTAACTACCTTCTATATAGCTTACAACCAATGCGTCGACCAACCCTATATATCTCAATATGCTTTGGATTGCAAGTTGTGTGTACCGGATAGCTGGCTCTCCAGTTGGACTTCTTCTCTTTTTCTGATAATGTTATCTAGTTACCTAAAGTAGGACAACTCGCGACCAGGGCATCCATTGAAGGTCGCAGAGTCAAGACGTTCCCGTAGACGGCCGATTGTCTCGATGCTTGAAAGTGGGTATTAATCGAACGACGCGTGAACATCTCTCCGTTTTCATAGACGGAATAGTGCTGGAAACATCACCTGGTGACATGTTTGCACCGTTATCTACCAGAGCTTGCAATCCATCGACAACAAACATGAATGTTGTAATGGCCCCTACTAAATGCGGCTTCATTCCTCTTACTAAATGCGGCCTCATTCCTTACTTGCAAACAAAAGAGTTATATTCCTTTGGTTCTTTATTTCTTTAGTATATAATTAGCTTTCCTTAAAAAAGAGTTTACTTTTTTTTTTTTTTTAGCAATTAGTCTTTTGTTATTAGAATCTCTTTAGCTAATTACTAAAGAATCCTTATCGTATCTCGTTACCTTAGTAAAACTAGTAATTATTACATTTTAATTACTTTTATTACCACTAGCCTAACGATCGATACGATGGTACCCAAATTGTTACGACCTACGATGCGCCTCGCATTCTAACCGACACGGCTCGTAGCATCGCTGGCTATGCGACGGCGCTAAGCCCGATAGGGAAGACTAAGTAGCGAGCCTGCGACATGTTAACGTGAATAGCACTCGACTACGCTAGGCCCTATTAGGAGGGTCCTTCATATATATATACTCGAGCCCTCCTTTACGGAGAGCTCTCCTTTCCTCCTTGTCTTTTCTTCTCGATTCTGAGCGTAGCCTTAGGTCCAAATACAAAGCTTGAGTCTACTCGCCGTATCAACCTTTGGCCAGCCGTAACACAAATTGCGAACAAATTCCTTGGCGAGTAGTATAAAAGAAGCTAGGAAAGCGCTAGCAATTAATAAGACTAAGGTCTTGTTATAATAAGTCGCTGATTTAAGAGCACGAAACGATGCCCTTGACTAATTAGCTAGAGAATACCATCGCATGTACGAAGACGATTACACACAGTACTCAGAGGAAGTGGCAGAAAGAGCCCGAATAATCGAGAGACAAAAAGAAAACCTCAGCTATTGTTTTTAATAACACGTTAGCAGGACGCTCGATAACCTCCCCCGCACCTCGAATAATCTATTAAGAGCGTACCCGACATATACTCCCTTTAATATATAAAGGCAGGACTTAAAAGGAGCTTATAAAATACGTGCAAGCTTGCAATCGAGTCTTTAATTACGACATAAATGTGTACCTAAACGACTTGTTTTGTATTAAATAGGCGGTGACTTTATTACGAGACTTCTTAGTAAGCGCTTAGGAAAGGTTTAAGAGGAATACTTTAGAGAAGATATACGAGATAACTTAGGGAGGCTATAAGGAATTTTTAGTAAATCTCTAGCTAATCCTTGTCGCAAGGCGAGTTGTAAATAAGCTAGTACACGAAAGAGCTTATTAATTGTCGCGCACTAGCGCAGTTCTTTAGTCTAGTGCATACTTGCGTAAGCACTCCATATAAACCCAGTCTCCAGCTCCTCTCTTTAAGAGGACAACGCTTAATTTAATTAATCTTTAAACACACTTTCTAAAACCTCATCTAATCGTAGAATCTTTCAAACCCCCGAACCTTTACTCTTCTTTTACACGACAGTTAAGAGCTACACTTATCTTATTTAAGCTACACGGCGCATTCGCAAAAGAATTTTAAGTTAATAAGTTTTACGATTATTTAACCTCTACCTTTAATTCTATAATTACACATCGATTATTCGATATGTCTTTTATAAGTATTAACGAACTTACTAGGCTCTTATTGTCTAAGATCCTATATAATAAACTAGAAGATTAGCTAATATAACTCATATACTTTACGCTTATAATAAATATACTTAGACTTTGGCTATACGTCGACCCTAATAGAAAAGATATTACGTCTCTATCTAAAATCTTTAATACTACTCCTTTAATTAGTAAAGAACTCGCGGAGGAAGCCAATGTCAAAAATAATATAGACTACTAACTTTCTATATATACTTATAAAGAATAACTTAAGACTTAAGTAATAAATAATTAAGTAGTAATTCTAGGAAACGCTAAGAGAGCTCCTAGATCCTCGAGTACTATAGTAAGTAATATAGCTACCATTAGCTTAAGTTCTGAGGGCAGAGGCAATTAAACGTTTACGCCTTTAACCCTTAATATAAGGGGGAACTCTAGAATGTTTAAACCGCTCTTAGTGTTACTAATAAGGCTTAACCTTATAACCCCTAAGTCACTCTAGGAGTAAGTAAAAGCTAAGGCCAAAGGGCACGTCCTCTAAAGTATAATTTAGTAGTCCCGAGCTTCTAATTACCTCAAACTCTATAACTAAATCAAGAGGAGTATAACTAAGTAATTCTTTAGTATTACAGTAGCTCGAGTAGTACAAGAAAAGCGCATAAATATTCAAGCGATCCTTCGCTCTCTTAAGGAGGTACTTTACTAAACGGAAATATTAATTCAAACTTAAACACGAAACGACTACTAAGAATCCCTTAAGACTAAAGGAAAAAGCAACCCTCGCGCATAGATTATATCTTACTAAGAGCTTATTCAGAAAGTTTAACTATATAAAGTAATAGACGTAAAAGGAATAATTAGTATAGTTGACTTCCTAATTACAGTAAAGAACTTTAATCGCTTGTAAGTAAAGCGCTAAAGTAAGAAAATTCAGGAGTATAAGACCCTCGGTCTTCCTCCTCCTTATACTATTAATTAACTAGCTCGTTTCTTCTACGCTAATAAATTAAGTCCTTAACACTAAGCTCTTTTATTAGGCTATAGAACTTGAGGTTATAGACACTTTACTACTCTTAGTAAACGATCGTCTAATAATAAAGTGACGTTAGAAAGTAATAAGGACGTTCGTAAACCTTTAAAAGGGAAATCCCCTGAGAAGTTATACCCTTGCCAAAATAATTAGACCCACAGATAGAGCCCTTTAAATTACACTCGACTTTAATTTACTATTTATAAGAAGGTTTATATAAAAGACTTTAATAAAAATATTAGACTAAATCCTCTAATAAATAACGCTATAACAAAGTAAATCCGATAGCGCTTTATTAGTAGTAAATAGAAGGGACTATTAGACTAGATTAAATTAGACAAACTAATACTTTAAGCTACTAAGGACGCTATTAAAAGCGCCGGTGATAAGGGCAAAAGTAAGTCTACGTTCCTTAGAAATATCTTAGACAAAGGGGCAAAGAGTGGCACGTAAGTACAATTAGTAATCCTTTTAAGCCTCGTAAAAGATTACTAACTTAGTGTTTATTTTATATAAGACTTAGCCTACCCTTTGTCGTCGAGTACTCTTCTTAATAGTTATAGTATAACTAATCTTGTTAATAATCGTTTGCTCTTAAAGCTAAGATTATTTGTTAAGTCTAAACTAGAGGATATTATAAAGTATAAAAGCTCTTAGCTTCTAATTATAAGACGCGGAATTCGCGTTATAAAAGGGTCTCTCAAGAACTTAAATAAGGAGTTATTTAATTTAACCCTCTACGACGTTACTATTATAAAAGGATTTTATATTAATATTATCTCTAAAGCTTGTCTTTATAATAGCGGGCTTTAGTACTATAAAATAGACTACACTCTATATTAAAAGGAGGAAAACGATCTTATAAAGGACTACTTAATTATATAATAATTAATTCGTAAGTAAAACCTTATATTCTTTGAATTTAACGAGCTTTTTAATTATTCATTAAACTCCCGTGAGATCCCTTTTAGTACTATAAGTACTATAATATTTCTAACGCTTAAACAAAGTATTAGTAAATTCCACAGACTATCACGAGAGTATAAGAGACTAAGAATAAATATAAAAATATATTAGTATTTACACTCTAAATACTTAAGGCTAAATATCTTAAGAAAGCTAATAAGCTTAGCTAGGAATATTAGGATTACTGAGGCAATAAGGAGAATTAAGTGTAAGTATTACACTCTTACCCACATATCTTAAGTAATCTCTAAACGCCTAATCGAGAGACAATCACTTAGACTATTTTAGAGAGTTACTTAGGATCTCTTCGATTATCTAATTAGATTTAGGAATAACTCTTAACTCCTTTTATTTAAAGATAAATATAATAGATTACTCGTGGGTTATATTCTCTAAAACAAAGAATATAATATAGTCTTCGAATATATCGAGAGCTTTAAACACTAGGTTTATAGGCAGTTCGGACTCTCGATATACAGACTAAAACACGACTAGGAAAAGGCAGTCGTTACTATTCACGGGTTTACAAAATATAAGAACTAAATTAAGAAGCTTAGAATTGAACTCGAGCTTTCACTTACCTTAACTTATAAGCTAAATAGTAGCGCCAAAAGGGCTAACTAAAAAGTAATCAATAAGGGAATTAAAATAAGGCTCTTAATAAATCTCCCCGCGGAACTAACTATTAAATACGCACTAAGAGGTATTTACTTATATAATAGGAGCCTTAAGTGCGTGAATAATTAATAGTTACTATTAGAAATACTAAATTAGTAGTTTTGTAACTACTTTTAATAATATAATCTGGCGCTTATTATAAAGCTTATTATAGATCTTAGACTAAATTAAAATAAGATTTACGTCTTTAAGTATAGAGTATATTTATTAATAATAAAACAAGCGAAAGGGCAAAAGAAAAGAGCGTTTAAAATAAATACGCGTGTATATATTAAATACTTAATAAGTTTACTTCTAATATTTGCTAGATTTAAGTGCCACGTCTCGACTAAATTATCGTCACGCGTAACGTACACTTTAATAAAGACTTGTTTTATAAGTCAAGTCAAAAAGAAGTAATAATTATAGTTAAGGAAGCTTAATTAATTTACGATCTTATTAAAGAAGATAAATTAGTCGTAAACTAAGCTGGAATCCTAGAGAATATTATAAGTAATAAGACTATTAAAGAAGCGATAGCTATAATTAAAAGCGCTCTAATATTACTTTTTAAGCTTATTCAGGGACTGACTACTATTCTAAAGAGTTAAAACTCAGGGGTAAAGGGTATTAAAGAACTGAGTATTATAACGGGACTTTTAACTCTTAAAGCCACTCTTATACTAGATAATACACTAGTTAAAGTACTAATAAAGGGCAGGGAGTAAAGGTCGAGTACGTACGACTTAAGGCTTACGCTAAATATAAAACAAGACTTAAAGGGATCGCGTCTAAGTGAAAATATATAACTCATAGATCGGGCGTCGAACGTACTATAAGACTAAGTTAAAGGTCCGTCTCGAGCTTTTAGACTCGAGATTCAAATACCGTCATTTACTTTAAAAGCGGATTACTCGCGAATAGAGTTACTATTACTAGAAGAAGTACTAAAGGAACTAACTGAAAACTCTAGTTAAGTAACTTAAGAAGTTATAAATAAAAGTCTAAAGTAATTAACTCCTTAAGTATAAGCTCTTAGAACCTCGGATTCGTTATTAAAAGTAGTGACATACTCTTAGACTAAAGCGTTAAGAGTTTAGTTAAACGTACGAAAATAGACGAGAGTAATAACACGCTCTTAAATAAAGGTTAAGGCCGCTACGACTTAATCTAAAGCCTTAAGTACTCGAGAAAAGCTAGTAAGAAGTACGAGAAGAAAAGGGAGATTATATAAAGGGGGTAAAAGTAGTAGAGTATTTATAACGCTTATTATTATCTTTAAAGAAACGCGCTCTTAAAAGGGCAACCTTAATCTCGGGGGTGACTTAAACCTCAGGGGTATAAACTCTAACGAGTATATTTTAATTAAGTACAATAATCTTTAATCTGAAATTAACTAGCTTCTTTATAAGCTTATATTTAATTAATATATGTCTTAGGAAGAGTAAGACGATTTTAGGGAATTAATTAAGATAATATATTTAGTAATCGCGGTAATAATGTAAGTAAATCGCCCGCTACTAAAAGGGAAGTTTCTACTTCCTAAAATTAAGGTCTAAGATTTTCTACTAGAACTAAAGAGGTAGAGCGATCTTAAGAACTACTTAATAAGAAGGTAGTTTCTAAAAGACTATAAGCTAAAAATAAGGAATATAAATAAATATAAATACTAATACTCATAAACGTACGATTCGAGTACTATAAATACACTCGTCCCGCTTATATAAGTCTTTAAGTATAAGTTAAATAAAGATAAATATATCTTAAAATGTCACTTACAAATAATAATTTAGAGTGATCTTTAAAGTGAGGCAATAATTATATTAATATACACTAATACACTCTCTATAAAGTCTTTTAGAATCGTTATAGTACTCGTAGCCTATTTTAATTTAAAAGTCAAGTGCTTTAACGTAATTAATGCCTTTATTAATACTTTAAGAGATATAAATAGTAAAACAGTATATTACTAATTTCCACTTAGTTTCTAATAGCCTAACTAAGTATTACGAGTTAATCGCGTACTCTACAAAATACATGATTCCCCTTACTTCTAGTATAAGTATATAAGCAAAACTCTGACTAATCTAAGGCTCTCTCTTTATTTAAAGGAGCCTTATATATTTATAGATCTTAAATATAAAATCTTAGTCTTCTTTTACGTAAACGACATCTAAGTACTTTATTACTAAGATAATTAGAAACTCAGACAAGATCTTATTAAACGTCTAAACTAAGTATATAATATATATAATCTTAGAGACATTAAATAATTCTTAAGGATTAAAGTATTACGTAATCGAAAGTGTAAAACGATCTCCTTAGTTTATAACTAGTATCTTAAGAAGATCGCTCGTAAATTTAAGTAAGTAAATAACAATTATTTAACGATATTACTGCCGCAAATCGATCTTATTAAGTACATAAGACAAACTTCTAAGAAATACATTAAAGTAAACTCTGTCTTATACGTAACAATTATTATAAGACTAGATATTATATATATAATTGCCTTACTTTCACAATTCGCAATAAATCTTAAGCCTAAATATTTTATTATAATATATTAGCTCATTTACTACTTATTTAGGACGCGCTTCCTAGGCATTATTTACAGTAAGTACTAAGGCAGAGCAATGATTATTACTTCTAATACCTCTTTCGCTAATAATATAAATACACAATAATTATCCTAAGGCTACGTGATCTTTTTATTTAATAGGCCAGTGATCTAGAAAGTATTAAGACAAGTAACAATTACTACTTTAATAATTAAAGCTAAACTACTTACACTAGAATATACAAGTAAAGAAACTATAACTCTTTAGTACTTCTTCAAAAATTTAACTCTTAATTTAAGTGAGACGTAAGAGAATTTATATAATAATTAATAAACTATTAGGCTCGTTATAAATAATACTAAAAGGATCGCGATAAAGCTCTACTATATTAATATCTATAATATATAACTAAAGTAAAAGTATACTCGCGGATCTTTTAAAGTAACTTATCTTTTAACTACTAATATATTTATTAATAGTCTTATAAAGAATTTGTCTCGCCAGAAATTCGAGCTCTTTAGAGCTCTCTTAAACTTTAGTAATTATAGATCTTAAGTTAAAGAGCTTTAAATACATTTATTAAAAGTATATAAAGAAATTCTATATTATTTTCATTTATAAAAACTTTTTTACTTAATAAATTAAGTATCTCTATAGTTATAACACTAAAACTCTACTTAATTCTACTTAAATCTTATAGTAGATTCGGCTAAAGTTAGTTAAAGATTTTATAAATTTATAAAAATAAAAAAAACTTAACTAAAACTCCACGTAAAAAATAAAAAAATCCCCATAAGCCTAACTAAATCTTACTTAAACTTAAAGCTCTCTAAACTAAAATATACTAGTTATATTTTTAAATATGTCTACTATACTTATAGACTTTCCGCGCTTTCTCGTAACTCTATTAACTCTAGTTTTAGCCTTATTATCCGAGTTATCCTTCTTATTATACTTAAAAAGAGGACAGCGTAAAGAAGAGGGAACGATCTTATTAGTCTCCTCTTTAGAGCTCGAAGACTTGCCTAAATACTCGAGGAGGGTCTTGACAGTAACGCGATACTTCTTAATAGACTTAGAACAGTTAACTTAATAATTGCTAATAAGCACATACCTTTTAATTATTAACATTAATAGCGCGGACTAATCTCTTGCCGTACTTCAAAAGATCGTCAGTGGCAAGAGAATATAAGTGGCCACTAGTATAATTAAAGTAGCGACTACTAGATAAAGTAGTATTTATATAATAGTAGCCCTGATTTCTTTTGTTATAAGCGGCAGCTTAAATATATAGTAAATAAGGATTAGTAAATTCGCGGCTTATAGTATTATTAATATATACTCTAATACTCGATTAATAAAAGTAAGATTTAAACAAATAAAAAGAAATATATATTACGAGTTCTTTTTACTAATAAAGATCCCTTAGAACTCTTATAAGACTAGTAAGGAAAAGTAAAAACACTAGCGTGTTTATAAGGTTAAAGATTAAGAACTTTATTTAATACTCTCTTAAGAGTCTTTAGAGTACTAGTAAAAACTTAAATAACTATTTTAAATAACGTATAAATAACGTAAATAAGAAGTAAAAACTTTAGTAAGGAGAAGCGAATAAAAACACGACGAGAGTGGCAAGAGACAAGTAAGATATTATCGTCGAAGTTAGATACGTCTATAAAATAAAGGGGATTACTTAAGGAAATAATAAAATAAGAGGGTATAAAAGGAGTAAAAGAGGCACTACTAGTAAACTTATCTTTATTATTATTAACTAAGAAAAAGACATCTTTAAGCTTATTATTATCTTAGACAAGAGATAGTGAGGCGGATACTTTTATAATAATTATCTATTACCTAAAGAGTTAATTTAATACTCGAAAGTGAAGGGGTAAGAGATAAGAGTATAGAAATAAATAATCGAAGATAAGGAAATAAATACTTATAACTTAAAGTCTTTGGCGACGTTGTTTTTATATAACTTCGCGCTTTATATTAGAGCTACCTTCCTCGCGGGTAATCTGGCGATTAATTTGATTAGTAAGAGCCTTAGAATGTTCTTATAAACTCTTAGTAGTCTTAAAAGGAGTAGATTTATTAGGCATCTTAGAATGCTCGATAATGAATTTAATAATATAAAAGAAAAGGAAAGGAATAAAGAGACAGATATAAAGGTATATATTAGCGTTAGTAATATTATAAAAGGGTTATTATTAATAAAAAAGGAGGGTAGTATTTATAGTTATAGGCAGAAGGCTTATTATTACTAATCGCGCGCACAGTCTATTAATTAATACTACTTACCGAGTAAGTAGAAACCTCTATATTAACCCGACGTAGCTTAACTAATTAAAACATTAAGCGCTACTTCTTAACTTAGACGTAATCACTAGCGACGTCTAATTAACTAATTAACACCTTAATTACACTTGTCTTACTATAGACTAGGCTATCTGTCTTATAATAAGATCTTAGCCTTATAATCTATAGATTATACTCTCTTTCTAGAAACTTTATCTTATATTTTTATATCTATAATTTAAAATAAATATATAAATACTCTTGTGTTTATAATACGCCTTATTTACGTACTCTTATTTAATATTTAAGATCTCAACACAGCGACTTATGTTATTATTTACTTTTTAAAAGGTACGCGTTTATTAACGAACGAGCTCTTAATTACGCGCTTAGTTACGTATTATACTTTCTTTTATTATAATTCACTTAATAATTACATAATAGTCTTAGTTAGTTTTTCCTAGAGCTTTATTTGTTTACTTAAAGTACGTATGAGGTATCTCTTGATCTCCTTAGTGTGCCTTTTAATACTAAGCTTAACGTCCTTATAATTACAGCTCGCTATAGAGGTGTATCGCGCACTAGCGCAGTTCTCTAGTCTAGTATATACTTACGTAAGCATTCCAGGTATATAGACCTAGTCTCCAGCTCCTTTTTTTAAGAGGATAACGCTTAATTCAATTAATCTTTAAATATACTTTCTAGAACCTCATCTAATCGTAAAATCTTTTAACCCCCTAAACCTCTGCTCTTCTTCTGCACGACACTTCCCGTTTCTTACGTGCGAGGCTAAGTGCGGCGCCGCGGCACTTAATATTACGGACCGATAAAACGCTTATAATATAACCCTAGTAGTAAGAGGTATTATTAAACTCTTTAAACTTATAAAGCGTAAAAAGGAGCTTTATTAATAAATCTTCGCCTTTTAATTTCGTATAATTATTAGATAGTAAGAATCTACGGCCACTACCTTGTAATTAATAGGGAAAAGATTACCTTTTACTGCCACCTAATTAAGGAATTTAGTTTTACGAGCGAAGAAGGCAAAGATAAGTAGATCTTATATAAATTTACTAAAAACGTTTACGATATATAAATGCCAACTTACCTAAAACGAATTTATTTCGTTATTGATAAGTTACTATCCGATTTGAATTTTAAGGTCTTAAAGTAATTTAAGCTAGGCGAATCTAAACTTTTATAAGAGTTAAAGAGCTACTATCTCTTTAACCAATCGAGTCATAATACCGCGGCTTTACTAAAGAAAGCCGACAATTAATTAAGCTGTATTAAAGACGTTACTCTAAATACTTCCATGTTTTAAAAGATTAAGGGGGAAACATTTAAGAAGCCGAAGAAAAGAAGTCGGCCTATTAAATTATATTAATAAATAGCTTCACCAATTATAAGTTAGTATTTAAAGCGTATTATTTACTATAAAGGGTTTTAGAAAAGCTATAAATAAAATAAAACTATTAAAGCAAATAACCATTCGAGTTACTATATAATCTATTAGTTGTTTTTAATATTCGTAATAAAATAAAAGTTTATTAGTCTTGGCGATTACTAGTCTTATATCTATTTCTAACTTTCTCTTATAGTATTCCGCTTAATATACCTTCTCTTAATCTCCTCTTTCCCTTTCTTTAAAGTTACTTCTGGTTTATATTTACTACTATATTTAAGTTTTAAAGCCATTTATTAATTCCTTTATACTAGCTAATTCAGATTTAAGCCTTCGTATATAACTTATAGTTACTTTCCCCCAAGCCGGCAGACTAATTAATGGCCTTAGGCAACGTATAAAAAACTATAACCCTTAAAAATACCTAAAGTGTGCTTAATTATTATTAGCTTTAATAACGTTATATTAACTAAAATTATAAGTTATAATACGAAAATATATTCAAACTCTTATAATATAATATAAGCTAAGAGTATTGTAACTTGTCATAAGCACCGACACACCTCTCTTCAATTTATGCAACCTCCTTATACTATTATACGCTTCTTAGCGCACGGCATAATCTAAGAAAGCCCTAAGCTAAGCTCTTATGTACCTACTCTTTTCTTTATTACTTCTTCGCAAATTAAGCTAATTAGAAAAGTTTAGCGCTACTACATACCCTTTTACTAGTAAATCTTATTCCTATAAACTAACCTAAACCCCTTTTACTAGGGCAACTCCTTACGCAGCTTAACTCGCATTATACTAAGTAATAATACGAGCTAAGCGCTATTATAACCCCTCCTCCGGGATACCTTCTAATTTAAGTAAATTATCGTCATGCTTAAGGGGATCTAACTAAGCGCCGGCATAATCTAATGCCTCAATCTACCTTAAGCCTGCCTCTTGCAGACTAACTAACGATTTAAAGAGATTAACTAGGCTAACAAAATGCTTAAGAGTACATTAATAACCGGCGTTCGCCACTTGTATAGCCGGGTAATTGCGAGGATCCGTCTTTATAAGTAACTAAAAGTTTTATATAAGTAAGGCAAGGCAAAACTAGCTTAGTGATAAAGTTACGTTAATAAAGTAAGCTTAAAATGATTAATGTGCTTATTAACTATAGCTAAGTTTATATAACAGCGAAATTCTATCGAGAAAGGGATTTCTTTAAGGCTTAAGTTACCCCTTACTTAATACAAAGCGAGGGGAAGGCTTAGTATAGGCGGAGCCACGTCTTCTAAGATACCTCTTTACATAAATACACCGGCTACAAAAATAGCAGAAACCTCACGTGTAACTCTACTGCTAATACAAGCCTACCTTGCTAAGATTCGCATACATCTCCCGATGCCACTAGACCTTAATGTAACTAATACATAAATCTCTACTACTCCCTAATCTTGCCCTATGTAATTATGCCACCGATGTGATTTTACCTTAGTAGGGTTTATACGAATCTCTAGTGCTACTATTACCGGCGTTTCGTATTAGGTTTATAAGATAGCTTAGCAAAAGCTTCGATAATACAATTATTATATAAATCGCCACTTACCACGGCTATATTAAATAAAAATTAGTTTTACTCGTTATAGATTAGTTTCCATTAAGGCATTAACGTATATAATTGTCTTTATTATCTTAAGGGAGTTCACTGAGATTCTTCTCGTCATAGATTAGCCTAAATCTAGGTATATAGCACATATCGTCTTCTCTATGACGTAAAGAAGCTCACCAAGATCCTTCCCTCGATAGGTAATACTACGGCGTAATTAAGTAAAAGCTAGTTATATTATTATAAGGCATTACTTTCGTTAGCTAAGTTATATTGTATAAAAGAAATACTAAGTGCGGGCCTTTATTATTACATTTACCAAGGGACTATTACTATAAGAATCGTAATAATACGACGGCGAGAAAAGCGAGGTAAGCTAAGCTCGTGCTCGTACCTCAGTCGATTTAACGTCCTCTAAAGGAATAATCACTATCGCGATAGTTAAAAATATCAAATCTAAAGTAGTCGATTAAGAGTTCTAATTTTAAACTAGCCGTGTTATTAAGGCCTTTAGCTACGGCAAGCCACCGAACCAGCTATTATAACCCTCGATACAACTATCGTACCGCGCCTTATTACGCGGTCTTACATAAGTAATACCTTACTCGGGGAAGTATTTAATAGCGTTATATAATAGGTAGTATACTTGTAAGGAGCACTAAACGTGCGCTCTTAGTATTTATATAATTGTTCTTTAGGTATTTTAAAACCGTACAAAATCATCGATCGATCGCTTATAACGAAATAGTATTGTGTGTATTTAATATAACTTCTTATAATAAAAAGGAGTTAAACGAGCGCCTAATAAATTAGTATATAATTATATATAATAAAGTTAAATTTGCGAAGTTTAGTAAGTAAGGCTTCGCTAATCGTTTAGCGCGGTTCCCTTATCACGTGTATATAAACGAGTATAAATCCAAAAATAGCCCTAGCGGAATCTTAGTCGGAGCCAAAATAAGATTTGTACTTAAAAATAAGACGAGGAAAATATAACCAAGCTTTAAGGAAGCCGAAACGAGCCCTTTTAGGCGCTAAAATGGCCTCTTAATACATACTTAGGCTAACTCTTACTACCGTTTACTTTTGCTTACTATTTACTCACCCACTTCTTACCTTTGCCTTACCCTTACTTACCCTAGCTCACCTAATATTGCCGATAAAGCAGCCTTACTCACCTTTCTGAACAAAAACAAATTTCGTACAGGTAAGGATTCAGGTTAAACAACCAGCTGTTCTTTCTTTAGCGTTGTGATTTTTGACTTTAATAGCGATTGAATCAAGTTCGTTGTAGATATCTCTTGTTTAGCCTTTCCAGGCTCGATTTGGCTTTTAAGAACTTCCTCCAGAATAGCAGGATGATCAAGTAGCCGAAATGTTCGAGTGTTCGAATTAAGTAACATGCTTCTCTTGTCTCCGAATTCAGGGCATTGGCAGCCTAAACCCCAACCTTCTAGCAAGAGAGCCCCTGAAGATTGGTTTTGGTGTAACTTGTCCCGATCAACGCACAGCAAACTGTTTATTTTCGCAAGCTTTAGACCTTCAATCAAAACCGCCTGATAGAGTCTACCCAAGGATGTCATAGCTGTAGTTGATTGTTCCAGGGCGGAATAAGGAAGTTCCGGGCAAGTCGCAATTTTCGGGGCTGAAGAGTGAGGTGGTCGAAATGCGATGATTATTGGCTCGATTTTTGACATAAATCTGGAAATGAGAGGACATGCTCTGACGCAATTGATTGGAGCGCATAATTCGCTCACATTGGGTTTGTCGCACAGGAAGTCGCTGCCTAGTTCTGCGTTCGTCACAGCGTTCGTTTCTTATTTCAGACTCCATTCGAAATTTGACATATCCGTAATGAGGCCGCACCTAAAATACTCAACAGAACTCGAGACGGTACAAAGCAAACAGTGCCCAGCAAGCAGTTTTAGTGACTGTCAACAACACAGTCTTCAAGGAGAAGTGTCAACCAACATACCGTGAATCCAACCTCGAAAAACCTTGGTTAGCCTACGATTTAGCAAAAACTATGCCAGAAAGCTCCGACACTGGATTTGGACTGGTCGAAATCTTGAGGGCGCTCGCCAGAACCAATGAAAATCCGGAAAATATGTACAAAGTACTGCGCGAGACACCGAATATTCGACCACAGGTCCCGGTGATGCGAGGGGCGCTTGTACCACCCCCGCCGGCACCTCCATGGGTATCTGGCGCCCACAACCTGATTTCAGGCACGCCAATAGCTACCTTGCCTAACCAGATTGTAGATTTGGAGAGGGACGCAGGAAGTCGAATACCTGTAAACTTAGCTCCCGAATATGTCGCCCTACCGCGTTCAACTTCGTCGGCGGAAGACAGTTACGCTTCTGACTCTTCCATGGGAAGTGATGACGAATCTGAAGATTCCACAGAATTCAGGAAGAGGGCCATCAGAGATTTGACAAATTTTGGGAGACCCTGGCCGCGAGCTTCTTATGCCCCCGTTGTAGAACAGTCCAGTTCCGGCCTTCAATCGCATCTCTTGCCTATCAATTTGCTCTCAGCAGCCCAAAGTCAAGCAGAACGTGACGAACTAAGACGCAAGATAGATTGTATGTCTGGTTGCTTTTTTCCTCCGCCTTACAGCCACTCAAAAGTCAACACAGCTAATTACCAACTGGTAACTTTAAGCCCAAGTCAGTGACGGGTTTTCTGAAAGGGACTTTGACAAGCGTTCACGTGTGCGATTTTTATATTCGCTTCGGTATAAGAAAGAAGGTCTATCTCCGCCGAGCCTAAAAGAACTCGCGAGCCTATGTGATGAACTTAGAGCGGTGCTATTTGAGGCCATGTTCACTAAAGAGAGCCACGCAAAGCCACAGATGGTTGCTTCTCTTGCTGCATTGATCGAGGATCGGATCCTTTGTTGTACTGGAGATCCAGGTTTGCGCCTTGATGCGTGTTGGGATCGACGGCCACGAGGGACAATGCTTGACTTTAGGTGGACACTAAATTCTCCTGCAATGCCTGATCGACTGGCTTTCATTGCGCACTTTACCTCCATAACTCTGACTTCCATATTGATTCAAACTATGGAGGCAGTCAAAGCAAAGGCCGCAACATAAAAGGGAGTATATGGTTCACCACAGGTCAAAAGTTGGAAAACGATCACCACGCAAGACATCCTAGAGCGCTGCTATTGCAGATACTTGTTCATCCGTCCCGCTCACGGCGATTTCGATGGCTATCTGGAGCACATATTCATTGTCCCCACCGGAACTTCAGGGCAGATCCTTCTCTCCTCAGCATCTTGGCTTCAATACTCTGAGAAAGATCGAAAACATAAAATTAGAATGGACAGAGATTCTTAAGGAACATTTGCTCTTTAACCCGACTTTGTTAATTCTGCGCGTGTACTGGTTTGGCTGGACAAAGAACAACTAATACAGAGTCGGGCAATCCTAATGCCCTCCCTTCTCCTTCTCCACCCTCCTCGCCATCATCATATCATGCCCCTTCTGAAGCCTCGCCGCCCTCTCCTCACTCCCCGTTGCACTGAAATGTCCCTTCAACCCATGCGCACTCTTCTTCGCATTCCCTTCCGCCCTCTCAAACATAAACATGCTCCCTTGCCCAGTAAACTTGCTCAGCGACGGATTCTTTCTATCCGCGTCCAACTTCGAACTGGCAAGCCTGCTCTCAAACCTGATCTCGCCTGTAATGTCTATTATTTAACCGTTTGCACAAGAGGCTAATGAACGATTTATTCCAGTTTTATCTCTTTATTTCTTGTATTCTCTCGAGGCGATTTTATTTTTCTATTAGATTTGGAGAAGCGTGTCTTCATATCTTCCGGCAATATATTCTTTATGAGAAGATAAGCGGTTTCCTAAATTAATATTAGGAATAGCTATATAATATTTTATATATTAATGGAGCGATTACTTATAATCTACGTTATAAATAATAATTATATTTTATAATTCTTAAATTTATACGTAATATATTAACTATAATTGCAAATAGTTAAAGTCATATTAATACTATTGAATCCTCTTAATTTATATACTTTCTTTATTAAGGTCTATTTTTTTTTAAAAATTACCTTATTCTTTCGTTTTCTTTTTATCTTCTCGTTTGTTAGATTTGACTTCGGTAACTCGTGCCGATTCTACGCTAGAGAACTGCCGAAGTAATCTCCACTGCTTACGCGGCTCGGAAATTACTCTTGTATTCGATTACGTAGTCGAAGCTTCTAGAGAAGTTAATTACGTAGTCGTCGAAGCTTCTAGAGAAGCTAATATTATGTATATAACTACCGAAAAGCCCTTATGACTCTTCTCTTAAGCAAGCAATCTACTTTGTCTCTAATCACGTGTCCTCACCTACTGTGCTTCCTCTCATTCTGATTGGCCCACCTATTCTCACATCGTTCTTTCGTTTAATTTATTGAGTATTTATTATCTTAAAGTTGTTCTAAAAATCAAGAAAATATTTTCAAGTTACCTTTAATAGCTTCGAGTATAAGGTAAAAGGTTATTTAAGAGTTGTGTGTTATTTTTAGCCCGGTATCTTAAAAACTAAGGAGGGCCTAAACCGGTCCCCTTGAAAGCAAATTATGAGGAGCAAAATTTGAACGCCTCTAGTTCTAAAAAATAGTCCGAGAGCCGTCAGCCACTTCTGTCCACCAGAGTGCTTGCGGTATTCACTAGGGATACAAATTCATGTCAATTACAATACAGTATTAACTTTAGGATATAATATTACAGGATTTGGCTGTAAAATCCGAAATTGGGGTTGCGCGCATATCAAGGATGTTAAGCGAGTTGATTGCGCTTAGAAAATGCAGCATTAATAGTCACGCTAAGCTACTACTAGTACCCCTCAGCGCGCTGCCTCAGATCCGGCTGTTGGTGGAAATACCACAATTCTGGCAGCTGCGGACAATGGCCAACTGGCAGTGAAACTGGTACACAAGGAGATTAGAAGAAGAGATGCTGCCCGAAGAGCTACCCGTTAGGCAGGAGTTTCCGAGCAAAAGGAGCAGGAGAGGCGAACTGCTGGACTCTGGGATGACTAGTAGTCTGCGCTTTCCAGGGATCGCTCCAACCAAGACGAGGAGATGCGAAGGATATACGGAGGCTACAAGGAGAAGGGTGGATGGCACACATGACATGACCCCAGATGGAGTAAGGAGGATCACGCCGCACCCGCGACCGGCGCCTATCATGCTTTCAAGGAACGGAAGCAGTGAATACCGGTACCCGTCCATTATAAATAAGATCACAACCTTTAAGTTACGAAGACACTTTTGACTCTCGCTCATCATCACCAACTATTCCAAACATCCCTCCGAAGCTACCAAAATAGAGTGTGGCTACCTCGCTCTACGAACTTGAACCCCCACCTCGACCTGAAAAGGCCGCCCCAGGCATCCCAGAACCAGACATGGCGGGCTCCAAGGACAAACATAACTTCACATTCCGACCACCAGCATACTTAGAGAGCGGCGAGCCTCTCCGCACTATCTTCCTCCCTCCCACACTCCGCAGAGAATTCCTGAGGTATGCCGAGTCTAACACGCGCGACAACCTCAAGACATGCGGCATGCTTTGCGGAACCTTTGATCTCGAATGCGCTCTTCATCCAGCGAGTTGTTGTGCCAGAGCAAAAGAGCACGCGTGACACATGCGAGACCGTCAACGAAAACTCTTTGTTCGAGTCCTGCTCGAAGGAGGGCCTGCTGCTACTCGGTGGGATCTATACCCATCCAACGCAATCTTGCTTCATGAGTAGCGTCGATCTGCATACCCAATTTGGGATATCAGACCAGGATGAAGGAGAGCATTGCGATTGTTTGTACGCTGAGTAAGAGCCCTTTGTAAGTTTCCTTCAATTTTCCTTGACCACCGGCAAGCAAGTGATTGCGAGGTGTAGCAACAAAGGACTGTTTTGCCCCTATGACGAACAGCACATCTACACGAATGCGCTTCGTCCCAGTCACGAGGCAGAGGGGCTTGAGTATTCCATCGTGGACTTGAGGCCGTGAGATGCGGTCGAGTTTTGGGCTTGAGGTTGATGTATCATTGATACCGGCTATCGCTGAGAGTTGGAAGGAACGGATTGATTGCTTTTAGGACAGCGTTGGCGTTCGGATCGGATCGGGACGAGCATGGCTACAATTACCACTACATCTTAATCGATAGCTTGATGCCGATGAGGTTTGCAGGAACGGCTTGACTTGGTGTATAGATGGGATATCGAGCCACCAATGGAGACTATATAAGCTGTTAGCTACTGACCCTGCGTGGATGCATGTGTTCAGTGGTAAAGTCTCTACTTTTACTTGTGAGAGAACATACCTTCCACTTTCTTTCCTTGAGCTTGATTACGTTTCCACTCCGGCGTTGTTGCTTATTGCCATTCTACTTCTTGCTATCCTTCATATCATCTTCCTCGAACAACTTTTCAGCAACCCCAATTGCCGATGCAGCTTTACGACAATGAGCCTCCGCAACGCCCGCCGCATATTCCTCATGCTTTGTATATGCAGCAACCGTTGCAGTAGCAAGACCAGTGTCCGCCATGAAATTATTGATGCGTTGGAGATCAAGTACTTTGTTGGCAGCGACTTGTGCTGGGGTCTGAGGTTGGGGAGGGGTGTAAGCGAACCTGATAGAGATGGAAAGGGTCAGCTTGGGTTCGAAAGGTGGTCAGAGATATATTGCAAGGAAAGGAGGGATAGGAAATTGGAGGTGCATCGCAAGTACTCACCCGTCTGCGGAGCCATCCACGGCTGTGGTGGAGTAGGTGTTGCTTTGAGGCATTGTGTTGACGAGAGGGTGTGGGCTTGGGTGTCTTTGGTTCTTGCGACAGGATAGCTGTTGAGCTTCTTGGGATAGGCGGTAGTGGTACCCGTCTGTATGAATGTAGCAAGACAGCTGCGGAAGATGGCGTGCGGCTTGGAGGAGTGCTGAGTAGGTGGACTAGATACACTATGTGACTAGAGAAGAGAATAAAGGAGAATGGACGAGGCTGGAGGAACTCGAAGGAAGTTTGAATGAGAAAAGAACGCCATTATATCGAGGGCCTCCCGAGATCTATATACACCAGCCGGTGCTGTAAAATGCGGAACGACGAGATCCTTTTCACGTCCGGAAGGATCCCGGGTCCAACACCTCATGCTGGGGGGGACGATCGCTTACTTTCAGGCTATGCTACATCGGGGTCTGGGCAAACGTCCGCCTCACCCAAAATCCCAGAAGAGCCATGTTAAAGGCGTTAATTACAAAGCGCCGCATGAAACCCAAGGACTTGATTCGAATGAGTCTTAAAACCGGACCTGGGGAATGAGAGATGAAAGAAAGAAGGTATATCAATCACGTGACATCAAGCTGAACTTCGAACTTCAGTAACGAACTAGGGTTCAAAAGTCCGTGCGTTTAGGCTTTGAAATGAATTCAAACACAAATTATACATAATTTATTTTGAAATATACATTTATTTAGTGATAGAATCATTAGAATTGTTATTCACTTATTTAATTTCAAGTTTTAAAGAATTCAAAAAATTAGTTGTAAGTAAAGAGTTGATTAAAAAAAGGGAGTTTCCAGAATATCTATCAAAATAGTGGCGTTCCTCACAAAAGCAAAGTAGCCTAAACGCACGGACTTTTGAACCCTAGTTCGTGAGCGTTTCCGGAAATTTGACAACCAGAATCTGGCATCGATATTTCGGGGATATGGAGACTGCTTGCTTATTGATTTTGGGTTCCTAGCGAAGTGAAGGGTTCATGGAGGCGACGCGGCTGATGGCTGCACATCTGAATCTGGCCACACCCACTGCTCAACAACAAGCAGAGCAAGATTGGGCAGCAAACCAGCGACAGCAAGCTTGATCCATCACCCCAAATCCAATTCGTTCCCCACCGGGCAGGGAGAGAGGGCAATTTAGGGTCCTCCATAGGCCAGTTCGCCCTGACCGCGCCGCCTCGTGGGATATCGAGGATGGCCAGGACACTTCCAGGACAAATTACTAAAAGGATGTCGCCAGAAGGGAACCTAACTATAGCACCCAATCATAACTTCAATACACTTTTATAGCAACTTGATTCGCTTGGCGATTTGCACGAGCTAACATTGGAGCAGGGGGAGTACTGTTACACGGTACTACTGCACCATTTCCATACGGGATGGGGCCGAAGAAGCCAGCCCAAAATCTGAAGCACGAGTACAGAGACTGGCCAGCGCCTTCTCCACTTTTGCGACAGCCAGCTCGCACGGTCGATGGCCCACAAATAGGGTGGCGGAGATGTGAATCATGCCGGCAAGTTCTTTGCAAGTCTAGCGGTGTAGCTCGCTTTCAATGTGTCATCTCTTCGACAGTATATCAGTGATGCCGTTACAAAGCGGAGTGATATTGCGAGCCTATCCCACTCGGAGCAGTGGCATCGACCTGTTCTCAGTCCACTATCGAATCTACAGAGCGAATCACATCAGTCTTACATTCTTATCGTTGACGCACTTGATGAGTGTGAGCATGATAAAAATGTCCGAACTATTCCGCAGTTCTTAGCTGAAGCTCGAAGGTTCTACCAAGAACAGGGGGTATAGTCTAATAGAAGGTCAAGATTTCACTACCTTTATCCTTTTTAGGTCTAAGAAGTCGAGGAAGCACAGACGTGAAATCCGGAATCATTTGGGCATGTACGAAGTAGCCGAGCACACGATATGAGTTATTCACGTTACGGCCACCTTACGTAAGTATTAGAGAGCAGCAGAGTAGTGACAAATATACAACAGTATATTGAAGATTCTAGATATCGAGTGGCAATCATTAATATCTATGAAAGCAAACGCTCCCCTAAGTCCCTCTATGAAATAGATATATAAGGGAAAAGAGATAATGTATTAGAACAAAATACAATATCAGCTGCTCCATACTAATTCTATATTATTAACTTCTCTCCAAGTGCGAAACTGAGGATTACACAGCGTGAGCAAAATTAATCAAGCTATTCGATTAATAATCAGATTAATTGATTTCATTAGAACTAGATTAATTAATCTATGTTTATCTAGATTAATTTGATTAATGACTAACTTATAATAATATTATATATATATATGTATATTTGTAATACTACTAAGAAATAATGAACTGGATAATTAAGTAATTAAACAAGTAACTAATAAACTAAGTAATAAACTAGGTAATAAACTAACTAATAAACTATTCAATAAGAATAAGTTATTATTTTTTATATCTCTAACTTCTCCTCTTGTATCGTCTTCTTCTTCTTTCTCTTTAATAACTCCCTAACTTTTTAAGCAAATAATCTTTTCGAAGATATCTTTTGCTAGTCGATTTCTTAGTTTATTACTAATAAAAGCCCCTTAAGTAAAAAACCTCTCACTAAGAGCTGAGGTAGCCGGAATTTGTAAATAGTTTCTAGCTATTAAAGATAATACGGGGTATTTATATTTATTCTGAAGCCAAAGTAAGAGGTCGAGTTTATTATAATATTAGTATATATAAAATATAAAAGGTTTATTACTTAACGCTTTATTAGCTCTTAGTTCTTAAGTATATCGATCTAATTCATCTAAATCGTTACTCTCATCGTCCTAAATATAAATATTAGAATTATCGTCGCTATCTTCGAGAGCTAAATTTTGAGCTTCTTCGATAGGAGGATTTGCTAGCGCGAAGTCGACTTTAAAGCTATTTAATTTTAAGAAATATAAATAAATAAATAAACTTATATATTATAAACTCCTTTTAATCTATTATATATTTCAAAGGCTTGATTTCGAGATAAGTTAATAACTTCTAGGCCCTCTTGTTTAATACGAGGGTCTAATTGTCTAGTGCAACGTAATCATGGAAAGAGTTCTTGCACGTGATTAAATCTATATGGATAAATGCGTGAAAATCCGAAAAATTGAACGCCAAGGAATTTCTTTGGCTTCTTATTAGTAATAAAGAAAAAAATACACACGTGAAGCTTGACTAAGAACACCAAAACTCAACGAAATCCGGCGATATCTTTAAAATCGTGCATCGAGACGAGTTTATAACTTATACTAATAAGAAAAGTAGGAATTTAATCGTTACATTAAGCTCTTTAAAACGCACTCTTTAGATTTGTAATAGCTAGCGTGATTATAAAGATATTAGTTATTAAAGAAGAGAATGGATTACGATGTGTTACAAATCTAATACTTTAATACCAGGCGTTTCTTTAAAGTCGTGCATCGACTTGAATATTAAAGCTAGAGTAATAAAAAAAGATGAAAATTAATTGCCCAATTAAGACCTTTAAAATGCGCTTTTCGGATTTAAAATAGCTAGCGTAGCTATAAAGATATTAAGGATTAAAGAAAAGGGTAGATTACGATATATACCTTAAATTAGACTTTATCTTTAAAATGTGCATCGAGCCGAATATTAGGGCTAGGGTAATAAAAGGAGGTGATAAATAATTACTTTGATTAGGCCTTTAAAATGGCTTAGTCAGATTTGTAATAGCTTGCGTAATTATAAAGTTATTATAATATAAGCAATAAATCGATATCCCTTAGAGAAATTCAACGATTTTTAAAACGTTTTGATAGTTTATTGATATTTTATTAATAAAATTAATAAGAGGGGGTGTGCAGGGGGCTTGCCCCTTAAATTAAAAGAAAAGTAATAAAGTTATAATTAATAATTATTATTTAACCCTCGGAGAGCCTACGAAGTAAAATGCGCTAAGGATCGAAGGAAAAGGGGTATAGTGTTCAAGCCGACGCCGTTTACGGCTCGAGGCGACGCACTAGGCCCCTTTTATGAGATTTGAGTAAGCATTTTTATAGCTTTAAGAAGAACACTAGTAGTCCCTTTAGGTCGTTTCCTAAAAACTTTAGAGGATCTAAGTAAAATAGTGCACGCAAAGTTTGTGTTTTCTTAGTCATGGCCTGTAAGCTAAGTACGTTAATTATAATATCCTTTTCTTTTACTACCTAGGCGTGAGTCGCTGTAAAGTCATAGTTCTGACTTAGTAATTCGCCGTGTTAGGCCTTAGATTCCTTGGCTTATTAAGAAAAGGTTAAAAGAGATCTCTTAAGTTCTTTAATTATTATTTCTAAGTCGATAAGTACTTCGGAAAGGGCTTTAATTTCGTAAATAAACTAAGGTTAGTGTGATGCCTATATTACTCGGTAAGATTCTTCGCTTTAGATAGCTTATTTTATAAAAAGGTAAGTATACGTGAAGTATTTAATTATTACAAGTGATTTTAATCTAGCTCTTAGGGCTTTTGAGTTTATAAATGTATTAATTTAGGGAGTACTAGAGGCTATTATAGTAGAGTTAGTCGGGACAAAGTGTTTACGTTGTGTCGAGGAGTAGGCGGGGTCTGTTTTTAGTTATAGAAGTAGGTTTTATTAGTATAAGGATTATAATCGATGTCGGGGACTAATAGATCATAATTATTTCTATAGTAATTAATGTCACGGGACGAGTGCAAGTTCGTGGACAATTACGACTTAGTTAAATAGGTTGATTACAAGGAGAGAAGAGATTCTTAAGGAAATCTGTCTTTTATATTAGTTTACGAGTTGGCTCGTGCAGCTAATATAAAGTTGTGAATAGTTTTATAAAAGTATAAAATCACCTGATTTAAGCCCTTGACATGCTCCCCTTTCTTTCTAGGCAAGGCTTTCTCCGCTTCGTAGTTGGCTGCTAGTTCCGCCAGCTATACTCTCATCGAGACCTGGAGATATATTGTCGCGGGCTAGATGGACTGTATATCTTCGCCCGTACGTTCGAGGAGGAATCTGAGCTGTTTTGATCGTCTGCATCAGAACCCCCACCTGTGCGGCGTATCTGAGCGAATGTGGGTCTAAAATGGCTCTGGGGGAATCTCGGTCGCAATAGAGCCGAAGTGGGGTCTGTGTTTGGAGACAAGACGACGAAAGGTGTAACCGAGCATCAAGGGAGCCCCAGAACGAGCCCCTTTGGGAGCTAAAATGGTCTCTCAGTGCATTCTCAGGCTGCTCTGCTGTGTCTGACTTATGTGACCAGTTGATAGCGCTGCCTGGGATGGGAGGGAGGTTGACTAAGCTTCGTGTCTACAACTTTTCAAAGATACAGACAGTAGAAAGATTCCCTAGGCAACGCTATCGGATAGTACACACGTGAAAGGAAATTACAAGTTGACTTTTGTGGCGCTGAAATTCATGATACTTGCAACGCAGAGTCTGAATCCGTATCAAGATGACCTTTTTGGTGCTTCATCAGATCTCTCTTTCTAAAGAACCCTCTGCCACTAATTCTACTACAACCCGAAACATCACAGGGGTATAAACTCTCGTTGTGTACCTCGCGCAAATGCTTTGTGAAATCCTTCTAAGCACCGAACCCGTCGTGGTGATAAAAACAGTCTTCGTGGGGACAACAAAACAGCGCCAATGGTTACGGATGATCAGGCGACTCGACAGAAATCTCGTGATTGTGGTATCCCCGAAGATGTTGCGTGAGATTATCTAGGCGCTTGAAAGATCCCTGCCCAGAGTGCTTGGAGCAGAATAGGCATGGATAGAATTTCTGGGGGTTGGATGTCCGAAGATGGCGATCTAGGATATCGAATCTGGCAAAGGTGCCACCGCGCGTGTTGAGTTTGTTTGGCGTGAGTGTTGAGTGCAGATATATGCGGAAATTGGAGGGAACATTCGTGGCAAGCATTTGCTCCGTAGCTCTCGACTCGGTGATGAAGAGTGGATTTTATCGTAGTGTCGGGGTTATCGATGCCTTGCGAAGTCGGATACACTGATTGGAGTGGTGTATCCTGAACCCTGATTTCAGCATTCCTGCACATCTGTCAGTAGCTATTGGCACCAATACAGGAGGTAAATACTGTGTACATACCACTGTTCTCCTATGGCGTCTTGCTCGAAATCATGGCGCCAGTCCTCAAATTCTGCAAGACGGCCATTTGTACAGCCACACCCATGCAGCGGAACTGGGCAACAATACTACCAAATGACAAAGTATCCCCAACTCGCAGACACAAACGGATTCATAGTCATCTACCCCTCCGCCCACATGACAATTACTGCTGGGACGTCGCCTCCACCAAAACCGTCTCCCACGACGGCGGCGGCGACTGTAACGGGTTAGCCAACATGCTAAAGTACACCCTCACCAAATACAACGCCGACACAAAGAAGGTCTTCGTAACTGGCACCTCTTCCGGCGCAATGATGACAAACGTCATGTGTGCAGTCTACCCAGACCTCATCGCGGCCGGTTCAGGCTACTCTGGCGTTGCGGCCGGACGTCTTGCTGGATCCCCTGGCTCTTCCCCCACCACCGCTACTCCCACCTGCGCCGACGGCAAGATCAACAAGACACCTTTCCAATGGACGTCTGTCGTCAAATCCATGTATCCTACCTTCAATGGTACGTATTCAAAAATTCAGCTATGGCATGGGACGGCGGATAATTTCGTCAACTATCCGAAACTGGCGGAGGAGGTGACGGAGTGTAGTGGGGTTCTAGGAGTTAGTTGGACGAAGAATGTGATAGTCCGCAGAGTGAGTATACGCAGATGATGTACGGGGATGGGACGAGGTTTACGGCGTATAGTGCTGCCGGGGTGGGACATACGGTGCCTGTGCATGAAAGTGTTGATTTGAAGTGGTTTGGAATTAGTTAGTTCTGAGTTTTGCTCAATACACTAAACAGAGAACTCTTCTGTGCAGTACAGAGTGGTAGGAAGTGCTGGTAATTAACAATGATACCCGGACATTAATAGTTATTCATGAAACTCGTGGAACTCCTTTGAGATGTGGGCGGATGCGTTCCATCCTATGTAATGCCTCCTAAAGTTTCTGAACATGCTGGTCTTCAATTACTGCTGAAGATGAACAACCAAAGAAGAGCAGAAGAACAGAACAAAAGCCATGCACTTGAGCCTAGCGTCGCCGCATTCGACTTCTTAGTAGATGTAGATGTTGCGCCTGACCCGGTTGCCGAGGCTGTGTTCGGGGTCACGGTGACCGAGTAAGAAACATTGATGCTATTTTGGTTCGTGTACGCAAAGACTCCGACGCCGTATTCTTCGTAGTCCAAGTCGAAATTAAAGGAGCTTCCTGTGCTTGATAGAGAACCTAGCGATATCAAACCGCTAACAAATATTTAGTTTGTAGTCACCAATTTGGACGGATGAGGAAACGAAGAACTTACTCGTCTAATCTCGCCCCTGCATTGCTGTAGACCGATACCGAGTCCACACTCCCTGATTGCAGGAGAAGGTTGACGTTATACTGCCCGCCTCCATCTAGCAGTGGCATGATCGCTGCTTTGGTGTTCGAGCTATTGTCGACAGCTCGTACCAGGTCTATAAACTGTCAGTCCTACACCAAGATTGAAAACCAATATGCGCGTTTACCTGTGAAGCCCGAGGCACTCTGGCCCACACTATCTTGACGCTTCAATTTCAAGCCGCCATTCACGCAGCCCTGTAGATCGGACTCCTGAACATCAGCACACTGGATCCCAACGATGCGCACTATGAACTGCTGTCCATAGGCAAGCTTGCTCATAAATGGGCCTAGCTTGCCTCCTTGCAAGCTGTTCTGGAAGCCAACAACGCAACTCTTGTGAGCTCCCGTTCCGCCTTCAACAGTTGATGCGAATGGATATTCGTCACAGCTAGTGGGGAACCCTTTGAAGGGTCCAGAGTCCTTGAGTAAGTCTTCATCATGTCAGTAATCATGAATTTAAGGATAACTTGAGCCACTCACTTGTACAGCATCCACCACATTTCACCTCGCTCCGTCGGTCCTTGTAGCAAGGGTCTCTGGAGCCTGCATAGGTGAGAATATCTTGGTTTCCCACCACATTTCTTCTTTTCATGCCGAGGCACATACTCTTCACAATGTCTCCGAAGGGTTCGTATTCGGTGTCGATGTAGATGAACTCAATGACAGGAAGGCTATTGATTGCTGCTCCAGTGGGGCTGGGCACTGAAGTGACGCAGGATTTTGTCGAAGTCGGCGTTGATGAGGAGGTAGGAATTTTCGGAGTACTCAACTTTGGGCTTGATTGAGTTGGCGCCTGCCTGGAAGATGAAGACCTGGAAGATGAAGATGTACTTGGTTGTGTTTTGGACGTCGACGGACTGACACACGTTCCTTCAGAACACTTTGTGCCTGGAGAACAGCCTGTAGTGCGTTAGTCAAACACCGTAGTAGGAAGCCATCACGCATACACGTATCTCCACAGCATATCCATTCATCAGGGCAACATCTGGTTTGTCCCGGGCAACAAAACCCCCCAGTTTTGCAGTATATCTGCCCACAACACGTATTCCCCGCATCGGCGGGCATACAACCGTTAGGACAGCACTCTTCTCCACTGTCGCATACTCTGCTGCCGCCACTACAGCAAACAGCGCCTGATTTCCAACATCCCGTCCCCCGACAGGTTTCCGAGGTTTTAGGACAGCATTTGCCGAGTAAGCAGTTGTCTGTCCCCGCGCATACATAGCCACTACAACAGGTTGCACCAGTAGCATAGCAGCCCGTTCCGCTACACGTTTCGTATTGCTTCCCACAGCAGCCGTTGGCCATCTGGCAATGCATCAGTCATCGCTCGATAGGAAGAAAACCAACCTTCTCTCAACTTACACAGTTCTCGGTGGGAGCGCAACAACCAAGTCCACTTGGACACACATCTAGAAGTTAGTCAGTAACTACTTGGTAATCATAAGATGAGTAAAGGAGGGGGCTTCATACAATCACCAGGGATAGCACATTGCTGCTGTCTGGGTATCAATTGAGGGAACGAGAAAGACCCCGAAGGGACATCGAGGCTTGCATTTCCATTCTGAAAAGCACTTTCAGAGAAAGGATTCAGAGAAGAATCCGAATCAACAGCTAACGCAAATGTCGTGAAAGTTGCGAAAGCTAGCACACGCAGATAGTTTGCAGTCGCCATCATGTTCAAGCAAAATTTTAAGGCAATGAGGAGCCCCAGCGGAGAGGTCATGTTTCAACGGGCAGACAAGCTTATTATAAGCTTAAGCTTAACGTTTCTGCAGCCTCACCTAAGCCACCACCTAGAAGTATTTCCCCTCATTTGTGTTCCACAACATGAGCCCGTGTTCGGCGCACCAACCGTTAATGGCTTTGCCAAGAAATTTGAATCCTTCAAGATGCAGAGTTAAGCCACTTTGCTTTGAAAGTGCAGGGCTGGAGCTCTAAAAAAAAACAAAGGGTAAGAATATCCGGGGTATCCATCCCATCGGCCCAGCGTTCGTCCGAGATTTCCTTTTACTGTGAAGTGGATCCGGAACTCCCCGAGAGATCGTTTAATCGCGACGCCCTGCAACCACGCTGGGAGGGCCTGTAATTTTATCCCCTTTTCTAAGCGAGACCTCCTAATCCCGCCCGAACCATTTTCTCTCACCAAAATATAGTAGATCCAGGGAAAACAAAGTATACCTCCTTGGCATATCAAAGCCCTAAACTGCTCCATGTACAGGTAGATCTATTTGTCACCAGCTTGGCGTGGATAGATATTCCCTGAAGGAGCTGTGTAGAGAATCTTTTCAGCAACATCAATCCTTCTTCCAAGCCTGCCCTAGAGCAATTTTCATCTACCACGACTTTCCAATGACGGTACGACGTTACTCTACTCCTCCTAAAGCATCGAGTCCGGGCAAATTTTCTTCTGCATGGTAATTATCCGTGCTACAAGTCGGTGAGAAAGCGGCTGAGCTGCGGCTCAGCAAGATTTGGGGGCGGGCAGGCCCAGCTGCAGACCCATGCAGTTGCTCTTTAGCGGGAAACGCCTACCTATGATCTTTTCAAACTCTCAAAGTCGTTTTTTCCGATCACTCTTTATCAATCTTCTGCCACATTAGCAGTGCAGATACAAACCTTTCCCAGTTGCCTCCTGAAATGACAAGTTACGGCTATCGACCGATCGCCGCTTCCCAAACCCGCCTTCTCCAACTCGATCTAGCAGCTCGTTATCACGACAAATTGGTTAGCAGCATAATCCATGCGTCTCTCCAGACAGATACTTATAATTATGAAGCTTTATCGTATGCCTGGAACGACTCCTCGAGCTCATGGACCTCGACCTACGACTGGAGCTGAGCGTTACTCTAGCAATACCTTGTAACAGCACTAGCAGTAACGATTCGCTAGGTCTGCGTGGACCGCGAGTGCTCTGCCGATGAATCAATCCTTTACGCAGAGCGTCGATTTCATTACTGTGTCTTTCTAGATTCTCGCTAATTAAATTGTCCATCTCCAATTCAACAACATCTGTCCAAACATCGCAGCCATGGAGCCCACTGTGAAGCTGGCGAGCTCGGCACAGTTTGAAATATTCGACAGGTTACGTGAGTGAGGAACATTAAACTTCGTTGCCCTCCCTCAGGTAAGTATGTCGAACTCCAGTCCAAAGCCATGACTAAGCACAGGAGCCTCAATGAGGGGTAAAGACTTGGTTGAAGCTCGGGGCCAAGAAGTGGTAAGGGAACCAACATGTGCGGTTGTGTCACTGAAACGTGCTTTCTTTGAACAGGTCTTGTCTGTGAGTAGACCCAATCTTCTAAAAATAAAAAATAAAAAAAACGTTACTGACGTCCACAGCATCCGCTTTTAGATTGTGACTGGAGGAACGAGGATCTCAAAGGGATAGTTGCACTGGCGGCAGTCACAACCCACGGAGGTTAGCGTTATAAATAGGGTCAAATCTTCTATATAGCTTGCTACTAACTTATACATTTTTATAATAATTAATTTGCTAAAACGCGGACAGTATTAGCAGCGAGGTGCGAAGTTCTTTGGAAAACAGAGAACTCAACCTTTACTTGAAGCTATCTCTTTTGGCTCTTTCTGTCTCGTCATCTGAGTCATGTAAGACAGCTTTAGCTTGGTGAGCATGTTTAGCGTCGTGACTGCTGCCGACTTCCGTCCAAAACGTAATCCACGAATTTCCAAGCGAAGCCGCTCAATTTTCGGACAGTTCCTAAACAAGCGAAGCCTAGAAAACGTTTGTATTTGAGTTATCACGTGCAGAAAGAGTAATTGCCCAGCCGAATTGGGCAATTGCATAGGCTTAAAGGTACCTGCTACGTATACAATGACTCCTCGTTAGGCGGACGTTTCTTTTATTAGTGTAATTATATGCAATATATTTTGCCGTCGTAGTTGTAGTACAATTAATTCATTAACTTAGACGATTTATTTACATATAAACAGTAAAGCGAGGTTTTAGTGTTCTTAGAACATTAACACTACAACGAATAAGCGAGCCTACTACAAAACATCTATCAGTGTGACCGGCGTGTTTTAGCGGTTCGAATAACTCCTTATAGAGTATTATTTCCCTAGCTATAAAGATGTGATACATATACACAAATAATTCAGGAATACTAAAACGACTACAATAAGTCCCTTGTATAACGACACAAGGGGACTTGGTACGTAAAAGAAGACTTAATACTTAGAATATAAAAACTAAAAAGCTACTGTACAAGAGGGAGTCATATATATAAGGAGTCAGAGGGGAGTCGGACCTGTTCCGGACCCTTAACCTAGCTAAAGTATACTTATCGTTACACTACCTCCTCAGGAAACCGAAGCTCGTCCTCGTGCTTCCTACCCTTCCCATTCTTCGTCTAAATTAATCCCATTATCGTACCTATATGCTAATAAAGTGTCCAGTACAATATTGATTCCCATAATATCAACTTCTTGTTCTAGCTCTATTAATTATAAAGCTACGTCGCGTGTGAGCTAACGTTACTTATAGACTAATAGGCGTAATTGTATAAGATTAGAAACTATGCGATTGATTTAAGCTAGTTAAAATCGGACCACATGCCGAGAGGTGGGTCGTATTAAATGTATTTGCACCGGTTCTTGGGGAGATTCGGACCGCCGTGAAGGCATTGAGCAAACAGAAACATAGTGATTAATCGATCCGCATCAGAAACAGCGAGAGCAATCGAGAGAAGAAGAGCGAGAACTAGAGGCTGAATAAGTATTAATCGTATTAATACGAGAGATATTTATCTTATCAGCTTTATGTAAGTCGTACAAAGGGCGGTACTAAGTCAGGGCCGTTTTAGAAGGGTTGCTAAGAGCATGCATAGTTGTAGAGAGGAAAGTTGATTACGATACGTACCTTTTGTAAAAAGAGATAAAATCAAAGTATTTTAAAGGGGTAGTACTTAATACGTCGTGCTCTTAAAGCTTGCGCTTAAGATACTCGGAAAGGCACGGTCGTAAATTATCGATTTTCTGCTCGTTGTCCTAATTCTAACCTCCTACTTCGCTAAACGTTACTTCAAAGGAAATTAAGAAGTCGTGGAAACTGCCGGTTTAAGCTAGCTTATAAAGCTTTACCTTAACTCGCTAAACCTTGTTTTCAACTCCGTTATACTTATTAAGTTAATCTAAGATCAAATTATAATTATACGTATTCGTGGGGTTAGCGTATTTAAAGAGCATTAAGTAAAGGGCGGCTAGTCCGAAGTCAAGTCGGAGGTACATAAAGGCAAATTGAGCTTAAGAATCACTAATTACTTCGCTATTAACGCCAAGAACGAGATAAAGCTGCGCTAGCTAAGTGTCGTAATAAAGTTATATGCCGTTAAACTTTAGGGAGTCCTGGAGTTAACGTTTCGGCCTCTTTAGAGACGTTTCGGCTCTATTTCGGGCCTAATCTTAAATTAAGGTTAAAGAGTAATACACGCATTCTTGAATTTAAATATATTACTAATTAAACGCATTATGCTCGTATAGAACTTCTCTAATTCTTTTAAATATCCCTTAGTTTATTAATAATAAGTTGAATATAGGAATAGAACTTATAAGAGAAGAAACTTGAGAAGAATCCTTTTTATTAAGTTTAAAGGAAACGCGTTATATGAAATCTTATATATTACGCTTCTTAATCTAATCCTTAAAGACTTAAATACCCGGTAGAATATTAAACTTATAATTCTTTAGGGCTTACTTGGGGTCGCATTAATTATTAGCGGAGCCACTTCTCAAAATCGAGGGTAAGGTTCTTTATAATACGAACAAACTTATAAAGGGAATAGGGGAATTATTTACATTATAATTAATATGTGGCTTATTATTAATATATATTTAATTATATTATTAATAGTATTTATAAGAGTGAGTGCTTATAATGATATATACGGCCTTCTACTTCAAGTAGTGGTCGCATTTATTTTTATGTTTCTTATTAGTGTAGTAAAAAAGGGATCGAGTAGTAAAACCTTAAAATATTAATCGCAAGAACCTTTACAAGGTTAGTTCGTAAGGTCATTAAAGGTGATAACTTTAAGGCGCTAAACGAAAAATATAATAAGAGTAATAATAATTATAAAAAAAGAAAGGAAAAAAGAGAAGCAACGACATATAAGTATAAGTATTCCATTCTTTACGGCCTCAGCGTCACCGTAAGAGGCCTTAAGCGGGCGCGGTAAGTACGCGGGATCGCAAGTATAGCCCATAACACATATGTATATTTTAGGACACTAGTATTATAAGTAGCTTCTTACGTAAAGCCTCATTTATATATACGCCTCCCCTTTAAACTCCTTAAAAGGCCAAAGATTAGTTCTAAATATATTTCCTAAACCTCTATAGCTTTGCCTACCGTAACTCTCCACCTTACATATATAATAAACCTCAATACTTTATAAACCATAAATTAGGTTTTTTCTTTAAAATTGTGTATTAAGCCGAATATTAAGGCTAAGATAATACAGAAAAGTAATAGATAATAAACTAATAAACAAATAACTTCATAAATTCATAACTTCATAAATTCATAACTTCATAACTTCATAACTTCATAACTTCATAACTTCATAACTTATATTTATTATAATAAACACTCAAAGAGCCGACGAAGTAAAATGCGCAGAGAATAGAAGGAAAAAAGTAATAGCGCCCGAGCCGACGCCGCTTACGCCTCGAGGCGACGAGTTAGGCTCTTTTTTATAAGATTCGAGTAAGCATTTTTATATATATTAACGAATTTAAATCCCTCAAGATAAAAATCCGGGATTTCTTCATCTTCTCTTTATTTTTATCCTAACCCTAAAAATATATTATAATAAATTACTATAATTTTAATAAAAATAAGTATAGATTTAATAGTATCCTTATTTTTATTAATAAATCTAATAAATAAGCTATTAATATCCCCTACTAAAAGCGATAAATACCCGAAAGCTAGCTAATATATATATTATCATATATATTATTACTTTAGTACTTTCTTAACTATTACACTTGTATAATTCTTTAAAAAGAATTTCTTTTTTTAAAAAGTAATTTCTAAATATGCTGTATATACGAACTCAGATTAAAAAATTAAAATGCTAAACTTAGTTACTTTTATTAATAAGTTAAATACTTAATAAGTTATTAACTATGCTTAACGCTATAAAAAAGGATAAAACATAGCTCGATTAAACCTTATTATAGCCTAATTAAAATTAGCCCGGTTTTACAACGCCTCTCACTATAATATTAACTTCGATAAAAAGAACCTAGTTTAACTCGATATGCGTTACTTTAAATACTACGTTTATTTAAGAAATTAAATATACTAATTAATAAATTATTTAAAGTAATTAAGAAGGTAAGAAATTTATATTACTTAGAACTACTAGCGAGTATAAAAGTTCATACCTTTTTTTAACTGGCAAATTACGTAAAGATCTTAACAGTTCCTTATTAAGTTAAGTATAAGACACCCTCTTATTAATTAATATTATAAGCCATAACAAACAGAACTTAAAAGAAGTTTTTACTTATTATAAGAAAGCCAAGAATCTCTTTTATTATATCACTTAAGTTAATTAAAATATTAATTTAAATTAATAAAACGCCTTTAACCTCAAGTATACTAAGTATAAAACTAGGGATTTTTATCTTAATTACCTTAAGTAAGTAAGACCCCCTACAAAGCTACCTAAATAAATTAAGGCTTACGAAAATAATCTTGACAATTACGATCATCTCGATAATAATAAGGAAATAAATTAACGCTCGAGGACGAGCTTTTTGAATAAAGGGGATAATATAATAATTAAAAGCAGTTAAAGCTTTATTTCTAATTTTCCGGGTTAGCTAAGCATTATTAAGATTAAACGAGTTTATAGCACTTCCCATTTATATATAAAATTCTTTTTTTCTTTATCCTTTTTCTTACTTAATTATAAATTTTAAGGAGCTCTTATTATCTTTATATATCATATATTCAGTCACATTTTTACTTCTTATTTTAACTTCTTTATTAGTTCCTAATTTGCTAATAATTCAGAATCTCTAATTATTATAACGAATTATTAAAACTGTTCGTTTAAATTGTGTAATATATAATAACTAGCTAGTTTATAATTAGTAAATGTAAAATGCTAATAGAGTTGGCTTATTACTTTAAATGAGCGGCAAGTGTAAGTGAATAAACCTATACAATAGTTGGAGTGGCAAAACGTGTTATAAATAAGAAAACTAAGGTATTAAATTACTTTATAGTTTCGTTCAGATAAGCGAAGAGGGATGTGAAATACAAAAAGAAAAGAAAAACGTAAAGTATAAGGGAATAATGATTTTCATTTAAGTAAGTAAAATTGTGCTAGTATTATTCACCTTGTTAATGAATCTAAAAGGCATCTTATTACATAACGGTACGTTGGCTAGTTATTGAAAAGATATATAAGCGTGACTATAAGCTTATCTCTTATTAGAGCGGTATATAATAGTAACAAAAATTACTACTCTTTTAAAAGATATAAAAGTGTAATAGTAGAAATGACTCCTCGTTAAAAGAGGTTTAGTTATAAAATAACTACTTATTTAGATAATGCAAAGTGTGATAGTAGAACTAGCTGCTGAAAACAAATCGTAGTAAAAATATCAGTTTGGTCGAGGGATGTAAAATCCGCTGCTAAAACGTTGCTTGCCTAGAAATATGCAACTGCGCTAGAGCAAAAATAGCATATTTGTTAGAAGTGGTGTGGTAGCGGGAACTAGCTGTTTGTTGGAAGCGGTTTAGTAGCAAAATGGCAGCTTATTCAAAGTGTGTAAAGGTGTACTAGCAGAATTGGTCTTGGTAGAATGTAATATTGGAGTCCTTATCATCGTACTGTACCTATTTAAGCATGTGTTGCTCACATAAATTAGCTCCTTCCGTGCATCGCTATATAAGAACCTTTCCTAAGTTAAATGAGCATTATAGTTTCAACGTCACCCCTTGCTTTCCCAAACAAATCTTCGCCCATTAATCCGTGTATATAACAGTCTCCCCGAAGAATCCACTTTCCATTGTTGAGGGGTCCACTCTTGCGAATAACAAATGGGAAACGACACCCGCGAAAGACACAAATTCCATCGCCTTTCTTCGCATAGAGTGAGACCCATGCGACATAGCCATTTTCTGTTATAGCGAAGTTACGACCAGAGAGCCTATTTTCTGCCTTCGTGAAGGTTTCGAGATGTTCATTTAGGAAACGAACAGAATGACTGGAGCGGTAGAGTATGCTACGAAGAATGGTACGGTTTCGTAGCTTCTTCAGCTGGGAGCCAACGAGGAGAGTGACAAATACAGACAGGAGAAACCGGCAAAGGTGATTTAAAGGCCATGGAAGAAAAGTACCTTCCCAAATGGCCTTCGATAGATTCCACGTCGCGATTGCCGTGAAAGCAGGTACAAGATTGAATCCGTCTCCGGCGTTTGATTGCAGCAAGTGGGGCAGCTCTTCCAAGACGCCTATATCCACCTCCATATTGCCCAGATAGTTTCCAAATAGCTCGCGCATCTCAGATGCTAACTCTGATTTGTCGTCCATGAAGTATGCCCGCCAATATAGATCGGGAAGTTTTTGGCCTGTTGGGTATTGAAACAGTTTTCGAATCTCGACAAGGCACTTTAAGTGGAATTTCAAGAGATCCCGAGTGTCCTCTGCCTTAGTCGACAGAACTCTCTCAATTGGAGTGTTTCTGTGGAGGGGTTCACGGGAGATGTCCGCTAGCCACTCGTCATAAACGTGGCCACGTGGAAACTGGACTATCTTTTCGATTTTATCGAAGATTTTGCCTTCTATTACTAAGGTCTGTATGGACACGTTAGCTATATATCTGGAAGGAGAAGGATTACCTGCCTAATTGGTCTCTACTGGTTAACGTCACTTACCTGATTTGCTTCAAGGTTGTAACATGATTTAACCGGTGTCGTGTGCAGCTGTGAAACTGAACCATCCCATGACTTTATAAGAGGGATGAAGGAGTAATCTGACGCCGCCCAATTGGGGACCCAGGATGGAAAGCTGTATAGATCTCCAAAAGCTTGCGCAAAGCAGATTAAATCGAGAGATCCGTGGCACAGGGTGATCGTGACGGTTTTGTTGAGCACTTCGTGCATGTCCAACTTGTAATCAATCAAGTCAGAAATCATGCCAGGCGTCATCTTACGCGCCATATGCACGAGTGCAAACACTTTATCCCGGGGGTTGGTAGCTTGGAACAAATGTGTTGACCATAAAAGTTCGAGCAGGTCTTTCTTCCCTTTCAGTTTCAAGGTCGCTAAAGAAGCAATGTTAACTCCGAGGATCCTGTTTCGGTTGAAGTTGCGGATGGAAGACAGCAGCTTGTCTTCCTCAATGATTTCCCCTAGCCGAAGAAGCATAGAGGAATCAATGACGTCGCTACCGCAGAGAAAGATGCAAGATTTCGCTGCAACAAGCTCTTGGATTACCCACACACGGCTAAACCACGGCCGTGACAGGACGGAAAAGAGATGATCCCACCCCTGTGAAATAAAGCCAGGTAGGCCAAGAGTCTCTAGCTCAGCAAGGCCGAGATTCCTGGGAACCGGTTCACCCGAGCGTTGCCCGACAACGGTTGTGATTTGCTTGATAATGTCAATACCACTTTTTGTAAATTCGTCCTGCTTTCCCAGCCATACTATTACAAAAGCTGCACGACTATATATTTCCCACATCAACTTAACCTGCTGATTTTTTTCTTCATCATCATTTTGGTTTATACAGACGGCATCGATCCAGAAGTACGGAGACTTGTTGCGGTCACTCCTAGCACAAGCTCGTCCTGCGAAGATATCGTGACTTTCTCTTAACTGCCAAAGGGCTTCTTTCAGGTTTCGGGTGACAAATAAGGTTTGACCTTGACAGAGAATGGCAGACGTATGGTTTGCATCCCCCCATGTGTATGAAAGAGCAACATAGCTTGGAGCGCAATCCAATGGATAGGTACAAAGGCCGATGTGGATAATGTCTTCCCCTTGGCCAGGTTGAATATCAAGTAGACGGATGTTTCGTGGGCTTAGTCCGTTTGTGTATCCAAACTGGGCTCCAACAGAAAGTGTCAGGTTCTCGTCGATGCTGTGATCCAGATGCTCTTGGCAAGCCTTCTCAGGGCAGCAACCGGGAGCGCAAAACGCTCGTTTGAGAGTCCCTATTGGGGACTCAAAAATTTGTGACCAAGCCAGCTTGAGTACGGATAGGAATCCCTCCAATCACGAGGAGATCTATATAATATCGTCAGCACTCTCTTCGTTTTAGATTCTGCAGTGGATTGATTATTCACTGGGTATTTTCTGTGGGGAGCGCGTGTGTGAGTATGGCTTTAACAAGATATGAACCTGCTCTATGGCCCGACTGAAGGTTAGAATGTCGAGTTCACCGTAGTGTGAGATGAACTTTTTGTTCTAAAGCGAGTGATTGATTGATTGATTGATTGATTATGTCATACACGGATCCAGCAGTCCGAAGGACTGCTATGCCGGCATAGTCCAGCTTTGGCGCCAGTTGCCGAAGTGCGCCTTACCGCATTTGGCAGACACACTTCACTTCATCACTACGAGAGTGACCAGTAACCTCCTCCACTGAACGGTCTGTCTCTTATTTACAGCTATATACTTAGATGTGAAAAGGAGTGCTTTGTTTAGTCTTTTAGGATAAAATCTGGCTCTTTAGCTGCCGCTACTACTAGCCATCTAGTGTCCTCGTACCTTCAGTCTCCCCCTAGTGTTCCACTTCGTCTCTCTGTACTGCACTACATCTCTTAAACTGCCTAAGGAGGTGCGTCTGTTCCATAAATCGTATAGCTTTTGTGGCTAATTTTGGCTCGTTTAAGATTGCCCTTAAGTCCATTCGTCCTTAGGTACCAAACTCCCTCCGTCGTAGGTCCCGATAATTTCGGCATCTTAGCAAGACGTGACTCACAGTCTGTCGTCCTTCGCCGCAATCGCATCCCGGGTCATTGAATTCCGGAACCTTCCTCCTTTATAGGTGGTCTCTCAAGCCGATCTTCTCCGTTCGCATTTAGATAAGTAAAGTACTCTGCCATTTCTTCAAGCCGTGGTATAAGCGGAGGACCTTGTGAGTGAGTTCCCGGGTATATTTATAGGTAGCTCTCCCTCTCTATTCGGACTCCTATTGCCCTGCCCACTCTGCTCTTGCCTGCCTCATAACCCAAGTCTTAAGGGTTACTTGCAAGTGATATGTCTTTGTTCGTGTAGCACTCGGAGTTCCTTGGCTAGCTCTCGGGAGTTGTTTAGCTACTGTCTTGGCCGCCTTGTCTACTGCTTCATTTCCCTAGATGCCTATATAGGCTGGAATCCATCTTATTTCGACTGGCATCCCCCGAACTCTTTATAGCTTGTCTATTAGTAGTATCGCCTCTGCAACGATATACGCACTTAACCTGCCGGTTGGGGTCTAAAATGACCTAATAGCCGCTTAATTGTCCGTGAAGATAACTACCCTCTCTCTCTTGTTCCCTTTCTCTACGTCATCGTCTATGATCTAAAGGGCCAGCTTGATGCCTTGTAGTTCTATAGTATATACCGTCGAGGTTTCACTATTTCCTATGTATACCATCTTCGTGGATCTAGTTAGGGGCGACACTACTACGGCTCCCACTTGATTGTCAATGCCGCTGCCATTAGTATAGATAAATATACAGTTTAAAGAGTGTTTAAGAAATTCTTTGTGCTGATTCCTTGCTATTTCCGAGCTTAAAGCAATCCTTATGTTTAGCCCCTGCTACTATAGTAGTATAACGTAAGGTAGGATGAGTTCTTGTTCTTTAACTGTGGCGCCTTGGCGCTAGTGGAGACGTCTATAGATATACTCCAGAGGACTCATATATAGTGTCTGTCTCCCCCGGCTTCTCGTGCTTCTAAAGAGTCGGAATCCTATTAGGGTGGGCATTTTGTCCGTTAAGAGGATTCTACTAACTGTCTCGGCGCTTATCTTCCAAATCTATTACTCGATGGGAAGTAGGTGAAGCTCTATGTCTAGGGCCAGGCCTGACGTTGCCTTATACGCGCCTCTGATAATTCTGGCTACTTTAGCTTAAAGTCTTTTAAGGGAGTCAACGGTCTACTTCGTGTAGCCTTCTCTGCGTTCTTAGGCCACGGACTATACTAAGTAGCCATATATTATCTAGGGAATCATAACCGCTTAATAGATCCTTTTGAGCTCTGTGACGCTCGCTCCCCAAGTGGAACTGGCTAGGCTTATTAGAGCGCCCATGGATTTCGAGGCTTTTGTAGTTAAGTTCTGAACATACTATTTCCAGTTCAACGCCGTGTCAAGTGTGACCCCAAGGTATTTACTACTTACGGACGGGTAGATTGCCGTCTAGTCTACTTATACTTGGCGGTTGTCTTCTACTTGTCGTCGTCTTGTGTGATAAGTGAGTTGAAACTTACTTAGTGCGAACACCGAAGCATATCTTCTTGCCTATATATTAGCTTTTTACATAGTTCTCGTCAGCCTATTGCACGTCTCTTCCGTTAAGCTACTCCATCGCAAAATTGCAACATCATTAATATATCCCGTTATAATAGTATTAGGCTCCTAATTACAGATTTCTACTAAGTCGGCGTTGTAAAACAAGTACAGGATAGGTGATAGCGGTGACCCTTAAGGGATGCCGGTAGTCGTTTTATAAACTTCTGATCTAAATACGTCGAAGCTAATAACCGTGCTTCGGTCTACTAAAAAGCTGGTTATCCACTTGACAGTTCTCTCATCTATTCTGCGTTTCCGGAGATTGTGTAACAGCCTGACGTGCGAAACATTATCGAAAGCCCCAGAGACGTCAAGTAGTAGAAGACTTGCCACCTGCGGTTCGGGTGAGTTCTAAGCTTCAAATATCTTTTCGATAATAACGTGTAGTACATAGTCAGTGGATCTCCCCTTACGTCCCCTGATGTGAGTGCTTAGTAACAGTTAGTGCACCTCTGTCACGTAGTTAATTCTCTTTGCGATTATCGAGTCCATCACTTTTCTTATAGTGTTCAGTAGGGCGATTGGTCGGTACGCTTTAGGTACAATATAGTCATCTTTACTAGGTTTTCTAAGGACTATAGTAGTTGACTGTCGAAAGTGTGTCGGACAATATCTAAGCCCTAGACTACAGTTAAATATTCTCGTGAGGTGGGGGGCTAATTAGGCAGCGGCAACATAGAGGACTCGATTAATAATGCCGTCGGGCCCTGCTGCTCTCATTAGAGGCGTTGAGGTAATAGTTTGATATACCTCCTTCTCTGTGATATCTAAGAAAGGGATCTAGTCTTAGTATTCGGCTCCGTTTATGTCTTAAAGGTCTAGTTCTAGTGGGGTTAAGAAGAACGTGTTTTTGAGAAGGCGTGCTTTGTCTTGCACTTCTATATACTCGGTGCCTATTGTGGGGTCCTTTAGCGCCGGAGTCGTTATGGCCGTCACTACCTCCCGATTTCTTGCCCACTTTACTAGTTTCCACATACTCTCCGGACTCTTCATAGCTCTTTCGACCTACTCCCGGTGACCTTAGAGTAAGGCTCTATAAATTATCCTTCCTTTCTAGTTTCGAGCTGTGCGATAGGCCTCCCAGCTCTCCTCCGTCTGTACTCGGCTATTCCGGCGCTTAAGCCTTCGCGTCTTGAGTTGTATCTCCTTACATTCGGTGGTCCAGCTGGCCCTTACTCTTAGGGACTATCTTTTCATTGGCGTAGATTAGTTAATAGCTACTTATGTAGTAGCTACTACCTCTCTTATATATCTGTCTAATACGAGCTTTGTCTTAGGGGATCAAAGAGGTAGTAGCTCACGTGTAAGACGTATTCGGAATTCTTTCTCGTCTATACTAGACTAATCGCGCGTATTTACCTTTAGCTGTTATATGATTCTGAGATCTAGCTTAGTTGTGATAGGGAGGTGGTCAAAGTTGTGATCTATATTATAGTCTACGTTACAAGTGATAACTCTATCCACGAGGTCTTGCGTGCCGTAGTAGAGGTCTATATAGCTTTGTGCATTTTTGTCGTCGTATGTGATTATACTAGTAGGCAGGAGACTGCCAAGTTAAAAGTCTTCGACGAGGCTAATTAAGTCGTCTAATTCTAGATCTCTTTCTCGTACCGTCAGGCCGCCCCAAAGCTCGTAGTGTAAGTTGAAATCACCCAGGATGATTTGTTCTTCTTCCTAGTAGGCAGAGAGTGCCGTTCTAAGGTGTGGGAGACAACTCGTCCTATAGTCTAACGATCTCGGGGGGTTATATATGTTATATATATATATCTTTGTTACTGCCTCTATAGTTAGGCTTATTGTCGTGATTTTAAGTGTACTCAAGTCTCGTGTATAGTCTATAAATCTCCACCTATTTAGGTCTATTCTCTTGTTAATAAAGAAGCAGACTCTCGCGGGTACTTCTCTGCTGTCGTTAAGAAAGCAGAGATAAAAGGAGTATATAATTAAGTTGTGGGTCGTCGAGATAAAGGGGTTCCTCTATAGTTCCTAGAGCGCTAGAATATCGTACTCCTAGATCCTTAGGTCGCGTAATAATATTGCTATAACTACGTCCCTTAACTTCATGACGTTATACTATAAGATCTTTATGCCTTCTTCGCTATAATTCATAGTTCATCTGTACTCTATTAAGAACTAAGTAGTGAGTTCGTTGTAATTGACTCTAGTGCTCGTCTTGAAGGCACGTGTAGCCTCCGCGGTCTCTAGCTGTCCTCAACCATAATTGTGTCCTCGTTCTCATCTTGCATACTGTCGAGCCCGTTTCCCAAGTGGACCCTTTTTAGGGCTTTTCCTTTCGTTAGGGACTTACTCCTAGAGTTCTGTCTGCCTAGTAGTAGTATTAGCGTCAACGATAATGGCCTTGCCGTAGTAGTACTTGGCCTGCCTCTCTAAGTTCCATTCATTATTACTGCCGCTTCCGCTAGCGTAGCGTCAATAATAGTGTGTTCTATTAATAGCCTCTCCTTCGTTAGTAGGACAAAGTAGTATAGTTGTCGGGCATTATATACGGCTTTCACCTTACTTAACTCGACCTTCCGGACAGGACATCGATTATTCCACGCCTCGTGTACTCCCTTATAAACAGCACATTTCCTTATAGCGGACTTGTTAACCTTAGTAGGGCAATCTTTCGAGCTGTGCTGTTCTACACAGTAGCCATATACTATACTCGCTTTATACTAGGTTCTTATGTGGCCGTATTTTTGACACTTATAACATTACTTCAGTCGGCACTGTCTATCGTATCTCTCACATTGAAAAGCCTCGCCTTACTAAATAAGACCCTCGTCGATGATCTTATTTGCGTCTTCTAGATTAGTGAACTCGACGATAATAGTTAAAGCTGACTTTGTACTCGCTACTCTTGATAGCCATCTAATATATTTAATGTCCGCATTAAGTATAAACGGTCTATTATCGTGTAAGAGCTCAGCCTTGATCTCGTCGAACTTCTCTATATTCATTGAGTTAGTCCTTATACTATGCGCTAGAATTCCATATATCGGCAGCCGTATACTTATGCCTCTTCTAATCCGGTTTATCCAGTCGTTTGCGAATTGTTTCAAGGCCTCTACATCGTTTCTGTTTAACGTCTTGATACTAAGGTCTCCGCTCTTGAGTTAGTTAGCTAATACAACGCGGATCTATTCAATGTGTTTGTTCTTGCTCTATTTAATCGCTCAGTCAACGTGGTTCTATAAGTTTCTAGAGTTCTTGGCTCGGAGGCTCTCGATAGTAGATGTGTCTGTAATCTTCACAATGATCTCACGTTGCGCTTAAATAAATGATAATGTCTTAGTAGATATTGTGATTGGCTTACTAAGAGGCGCGGCATTACTACTTAATACCGACGCGTATAAAGCCTTAGGAGACGGCGTGGACTGAATCGCCTTTGTAATGTCGTTCGTCGCTTTAGTTATGTCATTTGTTTCTTACAGGAGTTCGGTTGTCGTCCTTCTAGTCTCGGCGGCTTCCTTCACTGCCTGATTGGTCTCCTGGCTCAGTATGGCAATCTGCTGGTGCGTGACAGTATTCTGCTGGATTCTCATTGCCGTGGATTGTACCGTCTCTGCTATTATTTTAAGGTCGCTCTAGATAGTTATAATAGCCTAGACGACGGCGGTGAGGTCAGGGGTATTCTAGAACTTGGAAATCAGGACGCTCATGGCTGCGATTATAGTCTTAACAAGAGGCTTCGGCACCGGCTAGTCTCCGGCGGAGTCAATATAGACGAGTGCTTTCCTGAGGTAATCGCTAAGGTATGCGGCATACTCTCGGGAGTCGTTGGGCCATGCTGCCACTTGAGGCCACGTTGTCGCCATACTGCTTATGTCACACTAGGCAATGCGCAAAGGCTTAGGCGTCTCAACTGGTCAAAAGGAGGGCTACTAGATGCGGTTTTCGTTATTTAATTCCAAAAATTACGTTCTCGCTGTTTGTGAAGTTTTTCTTCTAAAGCGAGTGAAGGAGCGGGATTTCTCTTGGTGTGCCTCACGTGCTTGAATACCCCGCTTTTTTCGTCACATGGGCGCCTGACTAACCACCATCCTTACATAATCGTCCTTTGCTTTAACTTAAGCCTCCAAAATTGGTGACGAATATTCTCCTTCATTGGTACGAGACACCAGTCCACCGAGAACACTGTAACACTCAGACAGGCAAAGGGACGGCATTGTTTAGGGCAGAGATTAACTTTCAACACTACTCCGTATTACACGTGGTCGGATTCCGAAGCATTAGTCGCCTCCCCCGGCCGAACAATCGCTAGTTACCAATCCAACAACACTGAACTATGGCTTTGGAATCTCGTAACACCCTCAAAGACTATGTTGTACCTCCAAAGGACAGCTCTCGGGCCCCAGCGCCACCCTTTAAATTCACAGTGGTCAAGGCTTACGATCCCAAAGGAGAACTGACATTGCATCGCCTCTCTTCCTCCACCCCTTTCACATGCGGTCGCTGCAACAAGGAGAAGACAGCGAAGCTTGTGGCTACATACCGCAACCAATGGAACGACCTTCGCTGCAACGCTTGTTATGGCAAGCTTCTCTCAGAACATTGAGAGCCAGTCGCCTGGACGGGGTCGGCAGGAGTGAGGGGGAATGGGGCTCATACTAGGATGGAGGTTAGTTGTGGAAAGGCGAAAAGAGTTCGACAGTGCTATAGGTAGAGGAGGGATCTTGTTGCAATGTGAAGGGAGACTACGCGGTTGTAATTTTCGGAGTATTTGGGCCAAGGAGTGTTCAGGAGGACATACAATATGACCAACTCTGCGAGATCATAGAGAAAAGTATCATCCACTGCACATACCTCGCAGCCGCAGATTGTACTTGCCACCTTTAAATGCAACACAGCAACATTTGGTTCTCCAAGACGGTCGCAGTGTTTGGCTCCACCCATAGCGCTGTCAACTGGCAGGAGGTGGAATATTCCTCGAGACGCAGCTGAGAACTGATTTGAGTTAAGAGTCTGGCCTCGATAAAAACACTGCCCGCTAATAACTTGCAGGTGAGTTATAACTCCATTTTCCTCTATTGCGCCAAAAATATTACAAATATCAATTATATCCGACTTCCTGCCTTCCAAAGCCAAATCCGAAGTAAAGGAATGAGAAAAGATATTTATTTTTCCTGTAATAGTCTTACATTATCTGAGCAATTGTTGTCTTCTGTAGTACCGGCGGATCAATTAGCTGCGCCACTTCTGGCACTGGCTCTGGCGTTGGCTTATTTGCCTCTTATATATCAATCTTATGCTTTTGACTACGTTTTCCCTTGCCGCTTATGACCTCTTCTATAGCACTCGCCACTTTTGGCTCTGTTTTATACTCTAGCTTAAAATCTAGCTTATCTGGCTTAAGCATAGCACTTTTACTCTTCTAACTGCGTTTTCCCTTCTCTTTAATAATATCCTTTTTAGTACGCGCAACTTATGCTACCTTAATGTCTTTAAAGCTTATTACCTTTGCCTTTCCTAAGATCAGTGACCTAGTTGATCGGCGAACTTTACCTTTGTTATTTATTTTAATTAACAATTAATTCCGATTATCGAGAAGGGCAAATTTAGTACTAAAGAAAGCTGTTTCGTTACAAGCTATTTAGACGATATAAGCAATTTTTTGTACGTGCCGCTTTAAGCGTTGTATACTCGCTTAATTTAGTTTATAAGTATTATATTTAATAATATTTTATAGTAATATTAGATTTATTGCTAATATTAGTATTATAGGTATTAGTAGCACGTTGTCTTAACGTGTTAATACGCCGTCTTAATAATACACACTTACTACTTTCTTATTAATCGTCGAAACAATTAATTAATTGGGCGGCTTTGTTACTACTTTTGTGACGGTCTTGGTGCTGACGTCACGTGTTTAGGGGCTAGTGTTTCAGCTTTGAGGATATAGGGGTCAGCTACAGCTACAGCTGTCCTTCTTCTGTATCTATTGTTCTAAGTACGAAGTGTATTGTCTTGAATCTGTTTGTCTTGAGTGCCTCCGTAACAACTTTAAGAACTTTATTTAGGTTAAATAAAAATAAACTATACACCGCTTACTTAGTTATAATATTCCTCTTTGTAAACGCTTTTTCTTTAGTATAGTTATAAAGAGAAGTAAAATACTACTTACCGACCGTGTTCGCACCTTTATAAAACAGCCTTTTAGCCTCCTCATAATAAACGTACTTTATGCGAGAAAATGCAGTAATATTATAAGGCTGTAGCTTATAAGAGGTGTAAGAGGGGAGGTAATATAAGATAATACTATTCTCAAAACAAAACTCTAAGGCTTCGAGCGTTTTGTGCGTATTAAAGCCGTCACATATCAATACTCGCGACTTTTGATTAGCTTATTCTTTAGTTTAAGATTCAAATACACGCTTAAGTTATTTCAAGTTAATCTTAGAATTTATAAGATTATATTATTACTCGGTAGTTCGCATATAAACCTAGTAACCCGCATAAAGCTTGCATATAAACATAGTAACCTGCATAAAGCTCCGGCTTCCCTTTATCAGAGCCTCGGAAGCCTTAGCTTCCAGAGCACATCCAATAAGTCAGCCAGTCAGCTAATCAGCTGAGTCAAAACTTCAGCTAATTGGCTTATAGCAAAACGACAACTAATTAACTTATGATGACTAGCTTATAAGCAGCTTAAAAGCTAGTACTTTGATTTTCTATTTACTAAAGTCAAGAAGTGTAGCGTTCTAATAAGTCTCTATTTAAATAGCGCCTCTTTTCTACTAGTTTTTAAGGCATTCCTAGTGCCAAAGCATATTACTACTCAAATTAGAGCTTTATAAAGTAGTCTATAAAGCGCAAGAAGAAAAGACACGCTCACACTCAGAGCTTATTATAAGAACAGAAAGGAAATCAAACGCCATTTTACATAACTGTGGCTACTAGGCCTCTTTTAATAACTAATACTTTATAAGAGGCTAATCTATTAGTGCCTCTTTAAGATACTAAGTCAACTAATCTTTGCGAGCTAAAGACCTACTCCGCGTAAAGCTAAAAGGTAAGGTAAGAGCCAACTAATCAAGAACTGACTCTATATAAAACCTCCGAGCCGACGGCTCCGGGGATACCTCAACTCTAGTAGCAGGCCCTTCTATTTCCTTATATTCTCGCAGCCATAAGGCTTTAAGGTTTACTTTGCCTTCTTTAACGAATCGAGCTATAAAGGGGCTACTCTACTATTAATCAAAGTAGGCCCATTTCTATTAGGGGTAAAGTACTAGAGCCGCTATCCACGCTATTAAAGCGTTTGTTTTACTATAATATTCTTTAGTCTTTCCTTAGGCGTATATAATAAAGCTTTATATGCCTTTATAATTATTAAAGTCACTATTCTTTGCCTTAGCCTCAAGATTCTTAAAGTAAGTGAATATATACTCAAATACAAGAAGAGTCTCTTATAAAGTACTATGTAACGTTTATTTCCTTCCCTCTTACAAATCATAGTTCCCCTTAAGGCCTTTAGTAAAGTGAAATAAGGGCTCTAAGTGTTATGCTATTAAAGCAAGGGTCTCCTATTCGCCTTCGCTAAGATAGTCGTTTTAGTGTATTTCGACGTCAATAGGGAGCTTAGAAAGTCGTAATTTATAGGCGTACATATCGAGAGCCTCTCGTAAGGCTAAAGCGCGTTAAATTATACAAAAAGACGCGTTCTAACGTATTTTACTATTAAGTACTACCTTCTACTACTTTTTAGTAACCTCACTAACGTTATACTCCTTTTGTAAGTCGAAAAACAAGTCCGTACGCTTTCTAAAGGCTATAACGTGTGCCACTAAGTTATAAAGTTTTCTAAGCTCTCCGCGACGCCTCTAAAGAGCTCGCCTTTCACCTGGCCCCCCGCTATTATATTCGGCTTCAAAGCTTATCGAATCTTTACTAAATAAATATTACTCGGCGATCAAATTAATGACGTGTCTTATATAGCGTAATCGTCGTGTTTTTAAGTCAAAGAGGAGTGTTTTGTTAAACTTTAGAAGTGTAGTATCGTTATTTGTTACGTTATTAAGAATGAAGTAGCCAAGATTAGTAAAAGTAATTCTAAAGCGTGAAAGGAGAAGTAAAAGGACTAAAGCTTAGTCTATAAAAGTTAGCCTAGAGGAATCGTTAATAAAAGAGCAGCTTACTAACACTAGTCTTACTATACTTTAGTAACTCTAATAGGCCAATTAGACGTGTAACGGCCTTATTCTAGTTATTAATAAAATGAGCAACAACTGTAACGACACTAACTTTCTCTCTCTTTAAACTCTACTTATTAAAAGAGAGGTGAACCTTCGATTTGGCGTCTCTAATCTCTTGTATAATATAAGGCTCAAAGAAAACAAATATATTATATACCTATTAACTTATAATTAACGCTAAATCAGGAAGAGCTTTTAAAGCTATAGAGTTAACAATAAAAAAGAGCCTTTAAAAAGAAGGTAAGGCTAATTTTTAGTGTTTAACGTTATTTATTATAACTTATTAAATAAAGGCGTTCTTGAATTTAAGATAATAGAAAGGTATGATTTTGGCGTAATCTTTATTTACGACTCTAGAAGCTTATAATCTGATAGGTTCTACTAGCTCCGTTATAGTAAAAGGGGGTAATTACTAAATATCTCTATATTTATTAAAGTAATAGTAAGTAGTAAGGTATGTTTCAATATTCTAGAGTGTATTCGTAAAGAAAGTAGTCTCTTTATAACGACTAAAGACAAGGTCATAGTGGCCTACTAATTAGCCAATTAGTAATAGTAGACTAAGTAATACATACAGCGTTTACAACTCTAAAAAGTAGGCTGTTTTAGCTTAGAAAGCTCTATTAGACAATATCTAAGCTATTATACTTATTAAGTCCGTGGTCGTTTGGGTGCTAGAGCTAAGGTCTTTCCCCGAGGTAAATTAGCTACAACTACCGGCCGATCATCAAACAAAGGCTCTCTAAAGTTATATAGAGAGTAATTAGGTGGAAGAGTCGTATTCTAAGGTTTATAAGGGTCGTAATTAGCGTTATATTAAGGGGGGGGGGATTCGACAAGAGTCTTTTGGCTTGATTTGCACCGAAGAAGCCGAAGATTCCATTATACGTCGAAACGCGCTCTATACAAGTGTAGTGGTACTCGCAGAAGGCATAAATGAAGTTTGTGACGCATTCTCGTTAATATTAATAGGAGAAGTTGATTGAGACATATTACGTGGAGATATTGAGAAGTCAAAGCTAGAATTAGTAGTAGAAATAGTTAGAATATAATTCTAGGGAAATTCTACGATTCTGCCGCGTTTCACCCCCCTGATTTGGGCTCTAGGGACTCAAAACACACTAATTTAGTGGCTAAAAACATACGAATTCAACCCTATTATTGACCCTATTACAGGCAAAATTAAAGGCACTAGCTTATAAGCGCTTATAAGCTAACTTTTAAGCAAGCTAATTAGCTTATAAATATTCTACAGCTAACTGGCTTACTTCAAAAGCTCAACTTATTGACTGGCTTATAAGCTAGCTGACTTATTGGATGCTCTGTTAGCTTCTAGTAAGAGGTTATTTCAGGCTAAAACAATAGTTATCGGAAGCTCTAGTTTCCGGTCAAAGATTTGTAGCTCGCAAGCTAATACCTAATTAAGCTATACAGGCGAATATACATGTGATTAACTAGAGTAGTTATATAAACCTAGAAATCCCCCGTACAATTAAATCATCATTCACACTAATGTCACTTCTTTTCAAGCTAATAATAAACTAACGATTACTAATAACGAGATATAATATTATTCTCTAATCAACTATTTTATAAAGTTTGTAATAATTATTAAAACTAAAGGTATAAAATTAAGAATTTATACCCCTTTAAAATCGAGCAAGCTACGTTTATTACCTAGTGCAACGTATGGAAAAAGAAGTCGTGTGCACGTGATTGAATCTATATAAACACTGGGAGTGTTCGTGCTTCGCTCACCACTGTAACCGAAAGAAATCTCTATCTAATTCTAGTTCTAATGCTCATACTTGTGCTCCCTATTTATTTTCCTTGCTCTCAACTAGTCAAAGCGTTCGGCCTAGTCTCAAGCTCAGTAAGTTCTTTCAATTAAGTCGCGTTCTATTCACATGTGCGAAGAAATGAGGTCTCCCACAGCATTTTTTGGTGATAAGGGGAAATTTGTGGGTCTCGCAGCCCTGCAGGGAGTCAGACCTCGTTCAGTCGTACCGACTTTCTCTCGACATACATCTTATAGAAAACCGGTGACTTTTAATAAGGGTCCTAAAAGAAATCCTGGAAGTCCCTCTTCTGATGGTGGTGATCCAGTGTTAGCGACTGGGATTTAGGACACAGCCTTTTGGGGATCGGGATCAAATCCTCACGTCTGACTTACGACGTTTAATTTGGATGGCGCTCGGTTATTGTTTAAATGTTTAATATCGGTATTTGCACAGAATGGCCAGGCACAGAAACGACGATTGGTGGGTTTGGGATCTATGAGAAGCCTGAAGTTCAACACAGACGAAGAATCCTATACGATTTCCCGTCACTCCGTCTCTCTTTCAAACATATCTAGAATACTCTGCTTTCCACACGTAGCCGCGATATCCAATGGCGAAACTCCCAAGGTATTCTCATGCTTTGGATCAACTCCCATCTCCATCAAGAGACGAAACAGGGGAGCGTCATCATTCCCCTTACTAGAAGGTAATCTAGCTACAGCGTGTAAAATATTATCCAGATCCTCATTCAGAGCATTCAAGTCACACTTCTCGAAGAAGCTCCGACAATGGGCAATACTTGGGTTTATGATCTTGTCCTCATATCTCCGCTGTCGGACGAGATTCTTGACGAAGTAGAAGAGCGGGGTGTTTCCTTCATCGTCTTTCGCTTCTGAATTGCAACCAAGATCTATAAATTCTTGGTAGAATTGATAATGTGTATCGAATGAATAGGTATATTCGTCGTCTTCCGCTGGGAAATTTTCTGCCATGGACTTGGCCAGCATGTGGAGATTTGTTGGCTCTCCCTCGAAAGTACCCTTTGTAGGATCTGCGCCTCTGGTCATGAGTTCCTTGAGGGGATATTCGATTTCGATCTCGACATCGTATCCAGACCGGTTGAAAATGTAGTATAGCGCCGTTCGACCTTCCTCGTTCTCTTTGTTGACTGATGCGCCGTTCCTAAGAAGAGCAGAGAATATCTCTGTTGAGTCTTCGTCAAGTTGCGCTCTGTAAAGCAGTGGGGTATCTCCCTTCCCGTCCACGGCATCTATCTCTACATCCCTTTCTAAAAGCTGGAAAACCACCCAATTGATCCCTCCTTGTGGCTGATGGCCTTCATATGAACACGCTGCGTGGAGTGGAGTCCGACCACTTTCATCCTTGACTTCCAAGTCTATTCCAAAATCGAAGAATGGAGTGATCAAAGCGTTTCTACGACAAAATACGTGAAAGACTTTGGTTGAAGACATGTCCCAACACGATATTTCACCATAAGGGTCCGCGCCTGCTTCTAGTAGCACAGTAATGAGCTTTGAGAAGGCTTCTTCGTCGATGGAGCACCCGTCGAAGGTCCATTGGTCGGCAATGGTAAGTAAAAGAGACTGCTTTTCGGGCCCGTAGAATCCATTGGGATCTGCGCCAGCATCGAGCAGTAATTTAAAGCTTTCTATATCACCGCCTTCAATTGCTGATATGATGGGGGGGCTCGTACCAAAGTCGACTTTAGCGCCATGCGTAAGCAGCTTTCGAACGATTGGCATCCCGCAGCCACTTTTTAGAGCTATGCTCAATGCTGTGTTGCCAGTCTTTTCATGAATTGCGTTCACATCTGCTCCCTTGGATAATAACATTTCTACGCACTGATCTTGCCAGAATCCAACTTTGTCAGAAACAGCGATATGCAGAGCAGCCTCGCCATTAGAATCTTTGACTTCCATGTCGACACCGGCCGTGGCTAGGAGATCAATAGCCTTGGAATGCCACCAGCACCAACCATGGGAAAGTTTATGCAGAACTGTGTGGCACTCCCTCAACGAGGGAAATTTCCCAGATGTCCATCGTTTCTGATATCTCTCGAGATCGCAGTCCTTGGGATACTTCAATTTTGGATCAGCTCCAAGTTCGAGCAGCAACTTCACCATTTCGAGATTCGAATCCTCGCGCTCAACGGCGTGATGTAGTAATGGCGGGTAGTACTCGTTGATGTCGCTGATATATGGTGCTATTATTTTCATCATCGAAATCATTCCTGAGCCAACAACGGCGTGGATGATGGTTAGATTGTTGTCTGTTTTCCGTACATTGCTGAGGTCAACACCAGATTTCAGAAAGGCAACCAAACGAGCTTCATTCCCGGAGTAAATGGCCATCTCCAAGTACCCATGCTCGATAATCTCGTCAACGGATAGGAACTTGGTAATTTCTTCCATAGACCCAGCGCCTAATAAGGGCCATTTTGGTGCTATGGTGTCTGGGTCGCCCGATTGGTTTTCGCTTTCGTCAAGTTTTGGAATCTCCGGGGGAATGCGAAGCAGGTGTGCTACGCTGTTGTTTGAGTTCAAGAGAGCAAGATCATAAGGCGTACAATCCAGAGAATCCACCTCAGTTAAATCAGCGCCAGAACTAAGTAGAGTGTGAATGACGTCTTGGATATGATTCTGACTTTCTTCGTCCCTCAGCATCGTCTGCAACAATCGAATGACTTTCTTATTACCGTCGCCCCTCCGCCATGGGTAGAACGGTTGTGGGAATTTTGAAGAGTTGTCCATTCCTGCGTAGAATTGTTCCTCGATTTTCACCAGAAAACTGTCCAGGCGATGTGTGGCTGCGGCATGAAGAGGGGTTCTCTGAAGTTTGTCTGTGATCAATGTACTAGCGCCGCTTTCGAGAAGAAGCTTCACAGCTTCGTAATTTCCTGCAAAACAGGCATCAAACAGTGGTGTACGGCCCTTGATATCCAATTCATCGACGCTCCATCCGTGTTGTTGGTAGATATCACAGATCATGCCTGTGGTGTTACCAAGGTTTGCAGCTGCAAAGTGGAGTGGTGTTCGATTTCGAAAATCCTTCGCTCGAATATCAGCTCCAGCCGAGAAAAGTTGTGAGAACATTGCATCGGAGCATGCTGCGGCTAAATGCAAAGCTGTTATTCCGTCATTATCTTGTGTGGATACCGGAATCCCTAGCGTGGGTTGGAGTAGGAAATCGAGTCTCCGAGTATCGAAACTTTCTTTGCCAATGCTTGGATCTAACCTCTTGGAAGTAGCGAGATGGAGGGCCGTCCGACCAGCATTGTTTTTTGCCTTACAATCGATGCCTAGTTGAACTGCAACCTCGAGAGAGCTCAAGGCAGATGAAATATCGCTAAAAAAGTATTTCTCCTGCCAGACAGCGCTATGTATAAGTTGATTACCGGAGAAGTCCGGGTCGGTTGGATTTGCTCCAGCACCAATTAGATCTTCCGCAAGTTGAAGAAGGTCCTTTGCGTCCCTGGATAGTGCAGCAAGGTTGTCAGACTGACTTTCGAGGAGAAGATGAAGACCTAAACTAGAGGATCAGCGACGGAACATACGTTTATTATTAAAAATTAGATCCTAAGAAGACTTACAATTCTTTCCATTATTGTCTCTGGCGGCTGCATTAGCATGATTCCTAATGAATGGCAAGACATGGCCATTGCCACCTCGAAAGCATGCTTCCAGCAGAGCAGTGCGGCCGAAGTTATTTCTGGCTTCAAGATCTAGCCCTGCTTTAACAGCTTTACCCATGACTCTTGACAAGAATGAGGACGCCGGCCATTGCTGGGGTATCGAGAATAGACATGTCTCTCCCAAAACATTTACAGCTCGTGGATTGCAAACATCGATCCATCGACTAACCTTCTCATTGCTCCAGGAATGTCGCATCAGATAGTGTAAAACAGTATTCCCTTCGTTGTCACATTTGTTGAAGTCGACTCCGTAATCGATCCAGCGTTGTAAGCTGAGTACATCAATAGTATGTTGGGAAGTAGCTATCATTGCTAGTAATGGAGTCTTTCCATCACTTAATCTGACCGCGTTGATATCAGCTCCCGCATTTATCAACTTCAGGATGGCTTCATGCTCCCTCTCATGGCCATGCATCATATGAAGCGGAGTGTTGCCACCCTCAGCTGTTGCTCGTGGATCAGCACCATGTTGGAGCAGTATAGATACAAATCTTTCGATTGCTCCGGGTTGAGTTTGACTTTGTGTACTCCAACGGAAAAGCGGTGTAGAACCATCAGGAGATCTTGCATCAACATCGCAACCAGCCCGGATGAGTCGTGTTGCGACAGCTTCCATATTCTCAAGCAATGCATCGGAGTCCTGTGCATCCGAGTTACAAGGTTCTGTCCAAGCTTCAAGGGCAGTCTTTCCGCAACTATTCTGAATACGTCTCCGTTTCCTATCAGAAGCGCCCACACCCTGCTCAAGTTTGGCGACATTCTCGGAACGGGCAGAAATATTTGCTCCAGCGTCTAGAAGGACGCGGACAGCCCCCGGCCATTTCTCTCGGCTCGCAACAGTTAGAGCCGTATCCCCATTTTCATCTGCCTGGTCTATGTTGCGAGCTACTTCGGGGCATTCCAGCAGAATGGAAAGAATCTCTGCGTGTCCGATATAAGCAGCCCATTGCAGACGTACTGTTGCTAGTTGGAGGGATACCATACACTGTATCAAGGCCGCTACAGCGTCTGAGCATCCAAGTTCGCACGCCAATCTGATTGGTGTGATCTCGATCACCTCTTTCCTGGAGTCCCAACGAGATGATATCTTTCTTTGCCGCGGGGTGGGAATCGGGTTATACGGCCTCCATTCTGGGGTCCCGATACCACCAACGGTGTCCGTCTTGCAAGGAAGTAAGTCGGAACCACTTCGAGCTAGAGCATGAATAGCCCCTCCATGATTGAATGCCGCCGCCATATGCATAGCTGTAAGTCCCAAAGAGTCCTTGGCATCCGATTCCGCTCCATGTTCGACTAGAAAATCAATCACATCTGCATATCCTCGCATGGCTGCAAGCATGATGGGTGTGCGGCCTCCAGGTCTTTCGGAATTAGGATTGGCGCCACGTTGAAGTAAGTACTCCACGTACGCTTTCAGTCCCAAGAACGAACCGACATGGATTGCTTCACTGCCTAACAACAGCGATTTGTACGATTCTGGGCTGAGGTGGAGCCAGATGTGGAAGTCTCGGCTGCCGCTGGAAAGCAAGCTATCGAGCTTCTCGAAGACTTGATTATCATCGACACTGCTCCTCAGTATATGAGAAGGCCAATTCTGAACACAATATTGTAAGAAAGGAAATTTCAGTAGGAAGTCTGTCTTCTCTTGATCGCGGACCCAGTTCAAATCAAATTCATGGGCTGCGAGAGCTTTGAACATATAGTCCAGGCATTCCGATGCAAGTCTCTTATGTGCCATTGTCGAATGCAATACCGGAAATGCCCAATGACTCTCCTCGGTAATTCGTTCGCCGTCTAAAAGGAATTCAGTGAAAGAATGGTGAATGACTTGGATAGTCTCGTTCTCCAAAACTTCAAGCAGAGGTCCACAACAAACCCTGAGCGCACGTTTTGCACTCGGTATGTCGGCGAATAGACCCTGCGAACACAGAAGAGTTGCAAGCTCCAGGAGGCGGAGTGGACGTGAGGCATGAATGACCCATTCGAGGACATGTAGCTGGAGTTCTTCCGATATAGCAGCGCGGATGGAGTGTTCTCGGAGGAGGCTCTGGTACGTTTCAGACATCGAACGCATCGATCTTTCCAGCAGGCTCTGGATTGGTTCATTGCTGCGAAGCACTTCATCAAGCATTAGGCGAGTCTGAAGAAACAAGCCATGTTTTTTGCCACAAGCACTTCCTTTGATTGAGGCGATTTCCTCTTGATTCAAGTTCCTCTGTTGCTGAGTATGAAGTCGATGAGAAATGTAGGCGAGGATGTCAACGTCAACGAGTTTGCCGGATAGTCGCAGAATCGCGGTATGCGCAGTTTCCGAAGGCTTTTCAAAGCTTGGAAGAGGGCGACTTGTAACTACGAGTTTGATCGCTTGAGATCTTATGCAGTTCAATTTGAGAAGATAATCGGCGATGAATGCTTCTTGGCCTATTTGAACTTCGTCAAGAGCGTCCACGATGATGAAGACTCGTACAAGGGTAGCGAGAGAGGTAAGTAGTGCATCCCATAGGTCTTTGATCGGTGCGACCTCTATATCTGGAAAATTGACCATCAGTCGTTTCAGCTGAGATGCGAGCTGTGTTGAGTGCGGGAGTAGCTGTGCCAGAAAATCGCGAACCAGAAAGATTGGTCTGCTGTTGGAATCTATGGTATGCCGAAAGAAGAAATACAAGACTGGATGACTCTCCTTCTCCAAAAACGTCTTGATAAGATTCGCTGCAACGACAGATTTGCCGCTTCCTGGAATCCCCTTGATCCAGAGAGTGCCAACATCCTCGGACCGGGACCACTTCTCAACTTGGTGCGTACTGAAGATCCAATTTCCAGTGCCAGGGGCGTGGGCTCCCACGTGCTTTCGAAATTCACTACCCTCAGAGGAGTACTCGGTAGGTGCCAGCCACTCGGTAATCTTTTGTACTGATTCTTGGCTGTTCTGCGAGTTCGCATCTGGATCTGTGAGCTTTTGATATGCGAACGGAAAGATCCCCGCCTACCTGAATGCTCAATTATCACAAAATCTTCGCTTGCCATTGTGAACAGTCTGGGGTGCGGTGCGTAGAAAATGGAGCAAGGATGACTGAAGTTACGGTCAGGCGGAATCTGTGAAAGGCCTTCCCTCGCCTTGCTATTTCCCTGTGGTTTTGCAGACTGCACGGGTGCGCGTCAGAAGTCGTTCAAATACACGTTCCGCTTGATGAAGCAATCCAGAACGCGAATCATTTATGATGGATGTAGGATTGGACGTTGGAACTGCTTCGGGATTCTCCATCGTGCCAAGGACAGCCAAAGCAAATGGGAAGAAGCAGCTGAATTCTGGTGACTCAGCCCAAGACATGGCGTCTCGGATCCCCCAAGCCACGCGAAAGGTCGACCTCAATAATGGTTATTTTAGAATGTGTTTCGTAACCGGTGGTTGAGACGTGTCGCTCACTATGAAAAGACTTTCGAGGCGCCTTCAGGCGTCGATGAAGTGGCGTTTGGGTTGTTTTCACCCTCTCCTGGCGTTCTTATCTCACTTGGGGATAGCTGTTATTCGAGCAACTGCTTGCTACCTTAGGCGGCAGGGCTGAGTGACGGTGGTTAGTGCGACCACGGATCAGTATGTTATCTGAGGTCTGCTGGCCCAATTCGCAGGACCAAAGACTAATATCCAGCATCGAAACACTTTGAAGGACACCAGCAGGTCCATGAGCTCGTGGATATACCCAACAACATGAAATCAGAAGCAGATAAATATGCTGCAGTCCACTGAGTCTAAGATTGGGCAACACACCAGTCCCATGCTTGAGTTCCCTCAAGATATCTCGGCCGTCGCTTGTTTTTGTTTAAAAGGGCAGAGTTCAATTTAACTCTGTTGTGTTATCCTACTCTCTAGGCCTGCCTTCTTAGTCAATAAGCCCATATCCGCGCATCACTGTTCAACTTTAGTCTCCCGCTCGCTTCGCCACTCTTTGGCTCCGCGAACGCCTCTTTGAATAAAAGCCCAAATCGCTCCCCATTCTCGTTACTCTCATACGCAAGTTTTTGCGTTGCTTTTGTCACGTCCAAGATCGAAGCTATAATGAGGAATATAGGCGATATGGTCGGGTGAGAGGATGATGATAACATCGGCGATTTATTGTTACAGTGGCTAAGTAGTTTCTTTTGTAACCCATCCTACATATTAGGCCAAGACTGGGCTTTGCCAAAGATGCTGGACTAGGCTCTCCAAAGATTTTGTCCAAAGGGTTTTGAACTGGGCTTTCCTAAAGCTTTTGGAATGGACCTTCCTAAAAAGCTTTCCCAAACATTTTGGAAATGGCGTTTGTCCAAAGATTTTGTCCAAAGCCCCTGCCCAAAGATCTTTCCTATTTTAGATTGGGTTTTCCCAAAGATTCCGGGCTGGGCCGTCCTAAAGATTTGGATGGACTGAGCTTTCTTTCCCAAAACAAAGAGTTTGGACTGGGCTTAAGCAGAGAAAGTGCTGCCGAATCATCCATCGCACCTAAATCTTTGGACAAATACCCTCGAGCCTCCCCACTAATACCATTATCTCTGGGCAATCAGGGCGATTGCGACAAAACGCACTCTCTTTCTCTCCCGCATCACACTCATTCGGGTCTACAACTACAATACATACACCTCCATCAAGATCGCCCACCACCACTACCACTACTTCCTCTTGATCAATTCTCTCTTGGTATTCTCGTACTCACGCACTCACCTGTGGCAATTCCTGCGACAAACAATGACTACGACGTCAACAGCCGACTATCTGCTCAGCCTTGTCGCAGCACTGAGGAGGGAGGAGAGTGGCGCACCAGGGGAGAGGGACTTTGTATGTACTGTACTGTGCTCAGCAGTGCTGACTGATCTGATCTAATCAGATCTTCTTGGTTTCTTATCTCCATCGCCGTCCCCATCCTATCCCACCTAGGTATCCCCATCCCTATCCCCATCTGCCAATCCAATCCAATCCACCCCACCAACCTGCACAGACTCCATTCCATGAACACTCCCAGCTAATCTGCCGATTGATGCGCACGCGCAGTTCCAAGCTATCGTCGACGTCGCCCACGAAGCACAATCCGCCGTCAACACCATCTCGACCCTCCAAGCCGCGAACGCCGAGCTCCTACGAAAGAACCAAGATCTGGAATGGGTCAACTCTGCGCATCGCCTGCTGAACGCGTTGGTGCAGCTGGGGCCTGAACCTGTACCTGAAGATCAAGGCAATGGCAATGGCAGCAGCATCGCGGACAGCAGCAGCAGCCAGGAACGGAACGACAGTCTGCTGCGCGACACGGCTCGATTGATCATGTCTGCGCCGGATCTGGAGAAGTACAAGACGATTTGGAGGGTGGAACGCCTGCGAGGGAATGGGTTTGCTTGAAGCTGGTGGTGGAGTCGGCTTCTTTGCAGGATGTGGAGACGGGGGCTTGTGCTTGTGGGAGTGAGGAGATGGGATGCGTGCAGGTTAAGCTGCAGAGTGGGAAGGATATGTTTGTACGACGGGTTGAGAGGGCTGGAGGAGGGTGATGGAGGGTGATGTATACTTGCATGCATTCATACACACATACACACCTGGATGGATGGATGGATAAGATCGGATTAGACCGAATGAACGAGGAGGGGCCGGCTTTGATGGTATTGAGGGCTGGGTTTTGCAGATTGGTTGGCAGGACCAGAGGAGATATCACATGGATCGGATGGAGTATTTTTACGTGGCTTGCTTGTTTCGCTTGCAAGTTATCTCCAATACCAAGGGACAAATAAATACCTAGGCAGATGGTAGGTATGTGGACACAATTGGCAAATATTAGAAGCTAGACGCGAGAGGCTAACGCTAGATCAAGATCAAGATGCTAGAGCTAGATGCTAGAGGCTGGATGCTGGATGCTAGAAGCTAGATGTTTTTGATTTGCTCAAACGATTGAGATAGAAGTGGCGCTCCGCTGGCCCTCCGGGGACCACTGCCGTGGAAGCCGTCCTATTTGTTATCACAAGAAGCTGGGATATATATAGCAGGCTGTCTAGGTTAAGCTGCAAGTAATTTCAAGTATACTTGTTTCCCCCCCCCCCCCCCCCCCCCCCCCCCCCCCCCCCTCTCCTCTTTCTCTTAACATTGGGCGCTGGACGCTGGACTCTGAACACCTTTGGTTTCCCCCGAGAACTAGGACGTGAAGGAGCTGTTTGAGCTTAGCGGTAAGTAATCTTGAAGTGTAAGTGTACTTATTTTCTTTTGCTTTTATATTTCTTTTTATTATTTTCCTCCTTCTCTCTTCTCCCTCTCTACTTAGACCCCAACATTTCTAAGCTAGCTCTATTCTAGTTCAATAGCAAAGATCACAGATTGTATTCCAATCACCTAAGTCGAGTGAGCTCCATACAAAGTTTAAGCATAAGCATAAACATATTTTGATTTTTCCTCTTCCCTTCCCCTATTTATTCTCTTTTGAATTTCCATTTTGAAGTTCCATATTATCTTCTATTTCTTATCATAGTATTTATTATTCTTGATTTAAATAGAGAAACGATATTAGATCATGTTCCAATTACCTGAGCTGCACGTGGCTTTATTCCCTTTCCTCCTTTTCCTTCTCTCCCCTCCCTTTTCTCCCGTCGCTTTTCTCCCTGCCCTTCTCTTTTTTGATTTATTTTTAATATTCCACGTCAGCTTCCATTTTACTTCATTGTATTCATTTATTTATTTATTCAGACACAAAAGACACCTAGGTACCTTACACCAGTCAAGTTCCAGTCAAGTCACCTGATCCAAGCTTCATCCATGGCAAAACAGGAAAGAACAGGACAGGACAAAACAGGAAGGCACACTGGGTCTGCTCTGATCTGCTTGATTTCCTTCGTCACGAGATATTCTTTCTTTCATTTCATTTCATTTCGCTGTCTCTCTCTTCTCTCTCTCTCCTTCACACAACACCACAACACCATACAACCCACAACACTAAACAAGCCACGACACTATACTACACAATACCACATAATACCGCACCACGCAATCCACCGCCATCGCTATTGACTGCCGATGCCATTCCACACCACAATGCGGAACAAAGCAGACTTCCTCTCCGCCCTCAACCTCACCGCAGAAGAAGGGATAGCCATCCACCTCTCCTTCTCGAATGCCCTCACCAAATATGGTGTGGACCCCATGGCGAGACAGGACAGCGCCGAGAACAAATCCCGCGTCAACAAAGCTATCGATGAGATCTTTACCAGCTGCGAGAAGATGAAGGGCTTGTCTGCGAGTATGGCTGCCGCATGCAATACCTACCTGAGGGCATATACGAGTGTATGGAAGAAGGAGATCAAGAGGCGGGAGCGCGATCAGGAATCTGGTATGTCTCTCCATTTCTTGGCTTCGGCTTTGGCTTTGGCTTCGATTTGTTTGGACTTGGGTCTGGATCTGGATTTGATTATTTGAATCTGGACCCAAATTCAGGTTTGAGTCTGTTCAGGTTTGAGTCTGCGTACCGCCAGCGCAAAAGGATTGTATCAAATTGGATTGGATTACGCTGATCATCAATTTGAAATAGGCAAGCTCAGTATTGATCGCAGTCCGCAAGAACCTTCACCTCCAACGTCTGCGAATACGACTGCTGCTCGTACACCTTCCGCCAATTCTCTCAAGAATCCAACTCCTACGGCTTCATCATTCTCAACCAACCAGAGAAATGTCGAAGCGTCCGCAGACACCCGCCGACCGTCTTCAAAACGTCCAGCCTCCCCTCAATCAGATACTCCAAGCAATGAGCCTGTGCGCAAGAAGGCCACACAACCGATTTTCATGGACGATGGTTCGGAACTGTAAGATCCCTTGATGATGATGGAAAAGTAGCATAGCAGATAGGAGCATCCGCTAATCTCGCCGTGCAATGTTCAGGAGTTTCGAGGGCATCGACGTATGCTCTGACATTGAGCGCGACCCCAGGCGGAGAGCAAGAAGAACAGCGTCTACAACTACGACTAAGAACAACACCAATGATACCACGAGCATACCCACCCCCGAATCGAAGAACCTGAACCTGCCAAGCCCTCAATCAAGCACAACAACATCCAGCCTTCCAACGGTACGACATAGGGCAACTCTTCAATCGTCAGCTCTCGGTAAACCTGGCCCAAAGCTACAACGATCTGCACTCACAGCACTTCCAGTCAACAAGGAGATCAAAGCTGTGGCTTTTCCCACCCCACCCACACTACTTGACAAGAACGCAACGACATCGAAACCCCCTGCGAGCTGGTTACCATTTGGCGAAGACCCCATTGATAAAGAATTGACTTTTACTCTTGGTTCAAAGCCTGCCACCGCCTCCTGCCCAGATTTTTCCAATCCCAACGGAAGCAAGGTTCGGAAGGATAAACTGCCAATTGAGGGTTTCAGTGCCCAGCCAGGATCCTCAACTTCTTCAACTTCGCATACCAACGTGCCCGAGCAGTCTCTTCCCTTTGGGCAAGATCCCAGAGACTTGGACTTGATCTTCTGGGTATAAAACCTCATACTGCTTGCTATCTTGTGATGCAATAGCTGACTTGAATTTGTAGTGAATATCGGCAATTTCCCGTTTCTCATTTCGCGCTTCCGTAGCAACAATAGCACCGATGGAGTTATCTCAGTGCTTGACAGTGGATTGTGATAGAAAATGGGGAATATACCAGTGCGGGGTGGGGGGGTTACAGATTTGCAACAAGTATTGCTTTCAAGAATGATGGGGTGTTGCTTTGAAGGATATTTGGCAATTGCTGCATTAGGTTCTCATGTCCTGAGGCGGATCTGTTTGGTAGTATTGAAGGAGCCTGGAAGCCAGTTTAAGAGAGAAAATAATAATCAGCCTCTGTCAACTCCCCTTCGCCACTTCTTTCTATACATTAAATACGTATTTTTAATTTAGATTTATATCTTAAATTAATATATCTTAATTAATGTTATTACCCTCGTTAAGTAGTTTGGATAGTCCCGATGCTAATATGTTACGTGCATTTTAAGATCCTGCTCTAAGACATTCATTAAACATTACCACTTCAGCGCTGGACTTTTGTCTTGATCCTACCCAGGCCGGCCTTTGTCACGGCGGGAGGCTCAAAAATCGGGAGGCGGGGGCAGCTGGAATATTGGAAGAATCAAATTTCCAAAGGATCATCTGTTACTACTATGATAATTAAATAAAAGAATGGATTTTAATTATTACTTTTCTCAAAGGATTTTAATTGATACCAATGCATTGTAAAGTTGTTGGTAAGTGCTCTTAATTGAAGGGAACAACCAGATAAGGGATTGGCAGATTATTTAGAGGTATAATTTCTTCCCTTTCCCCTTCATCTTCCCTTTTCTCTTTCCCTCCTTTTCCCATTTCCCCCCTTTTTTCCCTTTTCCTCTTTCCTCCTCCCCCCCCCCCCCCCCCCCTTTTCCCTTTTCTTTTTATATTTAATTTTCTTATAAATAAGTTAGAGAACGTATTAAGCTATTTATAAGCCTTTAAATATAATATCTATTTCACGTAATTCACGTATATACGTGAAAACTCATAAGAGTTTTTCAAGTTAGAATCCTCTTTCAAGCGCATCACTTCTGTGATATAAATATTAATACTTCTAACATACCTTGTTTTGTATGTAATGAGGGTGAAAGTTGAGATGAGGTGCAGGTTGATGAAGCCAATTGGGTGGGGCGCTCGAGGCGAGGCGGCCTGGAGTGGGAGCGCATGTACCTTTGCAAATAGATGGGATTTTGTATCAAGGCACCACCAGCTCTTGGGTGGCTTCAGAAGTACGGATACTTATATAGTCAGAACATTACCTTTCTCGTTTCTTTTCCACATCATCCAACAATTCCAGTTTTCTCTACTCTCATCATCTCTTATACAACCAACGACAACGATAGCATTATCTTACTTCTCTTCCACGACCACCAACTAACGACCATCAAGTCTTTCGAACACTCATTATTTCAGGAATAATAATACCACCGTCCATAGATGCCAAAAGGCAAGACTGACCTACCATTCCTCGCTATGGACCTCTCTGATCTTCATAATCCTGTGGGATATATGTCCACATTTCATCTTTTGCCCTTATATCCTATATCACTATGTCATATTGCATCCCCTTGTCGTTTATTACATCTTGTTACATCTGTCCCAAAGCTTGAGACTAGTATACAAACTAGCATCGCTTAAGACTTCATTGGTCCCAGAAATGCCCCCTCTTGTTTTATTATCATCCTTTCATTAACTTCACTAACACCACCCAGAAAATCCTCTCCCACCCCTTTGGGACCTTCACAACCAATACTCCTATAACCTGGACATCTAACTAACAATTCACCCTCACACACTTCTTTTACTCACCTAGTACCCAATCTTGCCTCCAAAACAACAGCTCTTCTTCACCCACCACAACATTCAACACCCTCCCCATCCCTGAAACCCTCTTACCCGACCTCGGCTTCTCATCACTCGACCCCCAAACCACTAATTTCCGGGGTGAGAATATCACCGAGATCTTCAAGGTCAAGATTCAAGAGACGTTGAAGGGCGAGAGATTCACGGAGAAGAAGAAGAATACTGCGACTTCAGCATTCTCGGGACTAGGACGAGCCGGCGTCAATGCTAATTCCACCAATTCCACCGATTTCACATAAAATCGCGACCGAAACACTACCAAGGCAGAAGACAACACTCTCTTCTCTTCCCAAAACAGCATGGACTCCGAGGTGTTAGACAGCAGCAGCAGCCACACCAATGCCAGCTATCAGCAGCGATGGAATAAAGCTAGGAAGGAAGAAGCTAAATTCCCGTACCATCTGTTCCCCGGCCTGGGCGGCGGTGACAATAGACAGGACGATACCATGGAGTATCATCAGGAAGGTTTTGGTGGTGATACTGAAGTTGGTAAGGATGTGCATAAAAGTCAAGGATATGGGAAGGGATAAAGGTCAAATTTGAGGAGGGATCTAATGCGGAGGAGGGGTATGAAATCGTGAAGGAGGAGGGATTGGATAAGGAAAAGGACAAAAAGGAGAAAGGAGAAAGGAAAAGCAAAATCAAAAGCCGTTCAATCTGGCCTAGTAGCGCTTTTCGAATCCCTTGGTCTGGATGCTTCGAGTTCATCCAACCCACCTACCACCCGCGCCGCCCCAAAGAAGGAGAACACCCACACCCACCAAGCACGCGCCGACGCCCCCTACCAAAATCCCTCCTCCCTAACCAGCCGCAATACTAATAGGGAAGATCTTCGAGACCTCGCAGCACAATACTCGCAAACCCTGGCTGAAGAGCAGAAGATCGGCTAGCAGATTAATGATTTGAGTCGCTTGTTGCAGGAGATGAAGATAAGAGAGTAAGAGAGCGGGAAGTAGGGGAAAAGTGGGTTCGGGGGGTAGAGGGGGTTAAAGGGGACAGGGGATGAGAGGAGGGATTAGGGGGCTGTGGGGTGAGAAATATGCTGTGTAGTTATGGGGTCATAGTTCTTTAGAGGTCTAGGTTTTGCGTTTCGGGAGGAGGGAGGATAGATAGATGAGTTATGACGTGACCTACGACTTGAATTAGTATTGATTTGGGAATTTACTTGAGAATAGGTTAGGGAAAACATGTTTATCGTTCGTTTTTAGAGGATGTAATACGCAACTCATCAAAACAGTAGTCTTTAAATTTCCATCTTCTTTCCAAACCCCAAAAATTATCAAAATTAATTCTTACTCAAATCACATTTTAATCCCTTATCTCTTGAGTCCTCGCAATACAATTGATAGAAGAGGTGGAACTGAATAGTTGTAATTTGAAGGTTTCTGATCCTTGAAGGTGGGAGGAGTCGCTGCGCTATCTCTGCTCACCTCGTCCATCCATCTATCCATTTATCCATTCACCACCTTGACTTTAATTCAATCGATTTACCTCCCACGGCGACCTAATCGTCTTGCACTCACTTATGATAATAATACGACTTCTATCAAAAAAGCATTTGCAACTCTACAAACCAATTGTCTTTCAAGCCTTACATCGCAGCCATGGACTTCGTCGCTGACCCTATCTATGTTCCCATTCCTCACGGAACTATGTCCAATGTAAGTCTAATGCCCGGTCTACTTACTTTAATCTAATCCGCATAATCAACAGTCTCAGCTTCTAATGCATCTTCTTCGAGGAGATGTCCAACCCTCAGACCGCCCAAACCTCAACAATCTCCTCTTTTCGAAATCCCTTCACCTTTTTCTCAGCTCTGACGAGGTTTCCACACTCTACGATTTTGTTACTGACCCATCATTCAATCAATGGGCTCTTACACATATTCGACGTCCTCCTGAGAAAGGCGGTTTCTCGTATTGCATCTTCGACTTCGAGCTGCTTTGGAGAATACTGGGTTGGGAATCGTGTTTCCAAGGTGCGGAATGTTTATGGTGAGGACTTGGGGGATTTGATCAACGGTATGTTGTTACGGGAGATGCAGATATTATGTTCGAGGACTCTACAGCTAGAGGGGGGTGGTAAAGAGGGCATGTGCTTGGATGAAGAGGGAAAACAGGGCGCGATGGACGTTGCACATTGGAACAACGGCACTCAGTGTGAAGAGTCTGAAGAGTCCATCGACTGGAACAGCAGCCAGGGTGAAGGGTTTGTAGACGCTCCCGATTGGGAGCCCAATGCAGATACACATATCACTAGCAGTACCGATACACTGAAAACTATCCCCACGTCTTGGATCGGTCTGATGTTCAGTACCCTTGGCAGGCTATCATCGGCAGTCCTGTTTGGAGGTCGATGATTGGTCAATCTACGCTTCTTGATAGTCTGGATTTATCGACATCTACCGGTTGTCATTTCGGTAGTAACTAGCTGTCTTGTACGGGTATGGGAAATACTTTGTAGCTTGGTTATGCACAAATATCCTCAGGCGTTGAAACCAGAGTTTGTTTCCCGGGTTTCAAGACGGAGACTTCTTCAACATCGAAGAGTTCAAACAGTACATCTACGACTTCAACGAAATCGATCCATGTCACTTTCACTACACCTTCCTACCTCACATGTTCAGTATCCGAGATGCTCACGGTCGCACCTTTGACTGAGGTTAGATCCTCGGAGCAATCGATCTACCAAACTGTTCCCAACGGTCTGAGGATATCTACGGACGCCATCATTCCATGGGCTCCCGCAGAAGTGGTTTCTTCCATCGAGGCTGAGATTGTTCCTTCCATTGAATCTCTAACAGAGATATCTTCTCTTGGGGTTCCTACAGAGGTTGTTCCTGCCAGCATAGCTCCCACAGAGAATCCTCCAATTGAAGCTCTCACAGAGATTGCTCCTACTACCCACACAAAGCCACATCTCCAAGCAACTTGTCTACGAAAGTCAGGGGACTCAACTTGTAGCTGTTTACAACCATATCCCTCCCCCTTCATCGACACTATCCTCGCCTTCCTTTTTGTAGCCGCCATTGCTTACTTTGTCTGGATAATTCTAAAATATATTTGGAATTAGATGTCAGGATCTTCCGACGACTTTTCGGATCGCAGTAGTAGTCCGGAAATAGGAGAAACAGTTCAACCAGCAGCTGCCACAGACGACAGCGATCATGAAGATGATGACGAAAAGTCTAAAGACCCGGATGGTCGTGAGACCCCTTGAGCCCTTTTGAAGTGGATTGTTTGACCTGACCTGGTATCGTTCTTGGTCCTTTGCCTCCAATAACAACCGATGAAGGGTCCGCCGGTACTAATACCGCTTTAACAATGCCTCTTACCCTGGATCCAATCACCGACACAGTCAAGAGTTCGAGGTCTGTTCCTATAGCAGATCCTCTTCCGGGTCCAACTGTCGACGCCAAGAGTTCCCATGAATTTTCAACAAGCCCTCCGAAACTAGTACTCCCTGGAGATGGTTCAGTCGGATCATCTTCAACAAGTCGTACTACGGAACCAATCACCACCACCGATGGTTATAACATTGCATCAACAAGACTGACTTCGAAGCCAGTAACTACCCCCAACGGATCTGATATTGCCTCTTCGACAATCCCTCCTCCGGATCCAACAACCGCCACGGAAGGTTCTCATTCCTCTTCATCAAACTCTTTATAACAGTTTTTCTATTACTAAGCAATTCTATTAGTAGTTATATTGTAATTTAAAAATAACCGTTTTACAAGGGTCTAAAAGAGTCTATTCTAATGTATATTAACAACTACTAATAGAATTATCTAATAACTGAAAATCTTAAATTAGTAGTCTTATCGGTTATAATCGTCCTTTTTTTAAAGTATTTATATTCGTTTAATCATAAATTAATTTTAGTCACTTTTGTATAGTATTTTTTAAATTTTAAATCTAAGAGAATTGCCTGATTAGAACTAGCTTATATGTTGTACTTAAAGTAATATATATATGTAAATATTATATATTATTAATATCGTAAGTTTTTATTAACGTTTTATAAAGATATTATTAAGTGAAAATCGTTGATTTTAGTGTAAAGGGTGATCGGAATGGTGGGGTGGGGACTTAGGGGAGAATCTGGAGCCCGAGACGAACGGAATTGTAGGAAGGATATGAATTGATGGGATGGATGAGTTTAGTAAAAAAAAATAATTAGGTAGTTTTTTGTTTTTTCAATGATAGACATACTTATTTTTTCTTTTTGAGAATTATCGCGTTGCTGCTCTAAATATTAGCTGATGATATAGTACGCCGGGCCTCCCTCAAGTTGGTGGATTTCCTCTGTGCGTAGGGCTTTTTGAAGGTTTGAGCTCTCCCTCCCTCTGCCCTTTACAATAAAGGGTGAAGAAAACTAGGAGTGAGCCTCTAACGTGCTCTGTACAGAAGATCAGGGAATTGGCCCACAGGGGAGACTGGAGGTAGAGGGGGGGGGGGGGGGGGTGGAATTTTGAGTTGAATTTGGAATTGATAGCGTGGATCGAGGATCGAGGAGGTGATGGAGGGGCGGGAAATAATAGGAGGAGAGTTGATATGGATGAGTTTAATAAGTGGTCTGTCTGGGCGGATAGGTTAGGGCTGGAAGTGCTAATGGAAGAGGCAGGCGTGGGATATCTTGGTATTGAGGGAGATAAAATTATTATAAACGACATGTGAGTATGAGTATTTTGCATTTTCTGTGTTTTTTTACATTATCTTTTTACTCGTAATTTTAAATAGGCGAAGGATCTAGTGGATAGTCAAATGGTGGGGAGATGTCTTCTTTGGATCCGAGTATAATTGAGTCCTCGAATAGAAAGTGCAAGAACGGCAAATATTGGGACAGAAATTCGTGATATAACATGTTTTACTACGTTTTCAAAATCTGTATTGCTTGTGATGTTTAGGCTGCGTCATGGGGTGAGTGAAATAGGTGGAAAATCGTGGTTATTTGCCCTACGGAGCTACATGGGTAGGGTAGGAATTTATTAAAAGATTTTCCCCATGGGGATTTGTGAGTACCCATGACGCAACCTAGTGATTTTACAAAGTCGGAGGATTTGTGGATATTAGGTAGTGGGTAAGTTTAATGAATGGCACGAGAATAGGTGTAATAGTAGGGGAAACTTGGCCTTATCCATTGAACCTCAAGAGTTTACGAGACTCTTCAACAAATAAATATGAACAGATCACGTATCTACTCTTACCACCGGCTACTAGCCTATTGATACCAGCACAATCAAATTCACTAACCACAATTGCAGCATATGTCTGATTTACAACAATCATAAAATTCACTCACTCTTTTTAACATCGGATTCATTACCCCCATCCCCCCGCTTCTTAACCGTCCTAATCACCTCCTCAACCTTCCCCCTCACCACCTCAACCCTCTCTACTCCCTCTCTTACCAGCCCCTCCAAAAACCTCACCCTCATCCACACCACCCTACTCCTCGGACTCCAAACATCCCACTTCTGCGTCTCCTTCATCGGATTCTCCCTCCACCTCCATCCGTCCAGTAGAAGACTGGGATAGGCCCCAAAGGCTTGGATAGGCATCGCGTGTGCAGCCCAGCTGAACTGCTCCCATAGGATTATCTTCTCGCGGGTTAAGGGGCTGAGGGATGTCCAGGGGATAGCGGTGCCGTTGTAGATTAGTGTGTGGGTGTGTGCGGAGTCGATGGCGCGGTCGAGGTCGAGGGGTGATAGTGGTGGTGATGAGGGCATGTGTGTGGTGTGTGACGTTTGAGAGTTGGGTGGTGAGGGTGTTGAATAGGGAGGTCAGTGCGTGTAGGAGTGCGGCGTGCGCGCCGAGGATGGGGAGGTCCGTGGATAGTAAGGTGGCGGCGCTGCGGTGGTGAGAACGCGTGAGGTAGTGAGCTGGGAGTAGAGGGGGTAGGAAGCGAGATATCCATGGCCTGCAATTCTTCTCTGAGAATGCGTTTGCTACTGGGTTGGTGACGAGGAGGGATTCGAACAGGTAGTTGTTTGTAGCTGCGTCGAGGACGGCGAGGTCAGCTGCGTGGGATGAAAGGAGAGCCAGGATCTCGTGGGGGAGTGAATTCACGGTGTCAAGGAGTTCAACCTAGAGGGCATGAAAAGAGGATTCGAATGTGCGAGGGTCGGAGATCGTGAGTGGTGCGTTTGTTTCGTTTGGGATTGAGATGTCGCCGTTGTTGAAAGGGTAGTCGGCCCAGAGCTGCAAAGTGCCGGCTTCTAGTAGCCGGGCTTCGGATGCGAGGAGAGGGTCTTGGGCGATGACTTCTATGAAGTCTTGGGCGGCGGTTGATAAGGTTGTTTTCAGTGTGGAGGGTGCAAGGGGCGTGTAGCTGTTGGATATGAGGCAAGTTGAAGTGTTAATTTTGAAGGACACGGTGGCCAAGAGGAGGATGCCGAGGAAGGGGAAGAGATACATAGTAAACGAGTATGGAGAAAGTGAGAAGATGTAGAGATGATAGAGGAGAGATGAGAGATGAAAGAGAGCAAGATAAATGAACAAAGGAGATAAAGCACGGCCGCATGCAGAGTAAGGAGGGGTCAAAAGAACAAACAACATTGTTATTTCGCTTTGTGTTTTCTAGATGCGCTTGAATCGATTTCAAGTACTTACTTGATCACTCAATTATTAAGCCACTGACTGAATACAGTCAGCTTCGATTTCGGCTTCCTATTTATCCCATCGACCTGCATAAGCCACTTTTATCGTAGAGGAGGAGGTGTTGCTCCTAACAACGGACACATAAACACGGGTTGATGATATCGTAATTGTGCTATAGCACAGCTATTTCTTACTTAAATAATTATATCTAAGATGCTAGAAGGCGTGCAACCTGATCCGATCCTCGATGGAACTCTTTGTTTAAAGGCTCCTATGATATTTAACCGAAATCCCTTATATAATCCCGCCCCGCTTATAAATCCCACTAAATTTTCGCATCCGCCCCCTTATATACTCTACCAAAACATGGCTAGAGCAGACAAATCAGTAGCTATTACTGTAGCTGTTGTTGCAATTCAAAGAGGAGAAGTCGCAGATTATTCTGCCGCGGCGGCGAAGTTTAAATGCGACTGGACGTCGATTTCTAAGCGGATCCGTGGCTTAACTCGCTCCCGGAAGAATGCCACTACTTTTTAGAAATAAGCTTTAACTCACACTTAAGAAAAGGTTCTAATTGATCGAATTAGTTATTTTACCGACTGTGGCCTACTTCCGACGAGTTCTATAGTCAAAAGTTTAGTATAAGAGATTAAGGGAAGTGCTGTGGGCAAGAATTAGACGGGCACTTTTGTGTGGCGTTATAAGACTAAGCTTAAAAGCGCGTATTTGCGAAATATCGACAATTTATAGTTCTTTATTAAGTATATACTTATATTTGTGTTATTATTTTAATTAATATAGTATTTTATGTGTTGTTTTATCGCTCTTTATTAAATTATTAGCTAATTAAGTGTAATTTTTATGTAGCTATTAAACGTTATTACTAAACATTCGATTAAGCCCGAAAATATATAGAATTTCGATGAGAATGGCTTTATAATAGGATTTTACTTTGCGGTAAAGAGAATTATGACTTTAGGGGTATATAGATCAGGACGAGTTACGAAGGCTAAGTAAGATGGAAGTCGAGAGTTTGTTACTTACTTAGTATACGTCTTTATAGTTAGAAAATGGATTCCTTTACTTCTAATTTATAGAGGCGATTCTAAGGAGTTATAAGATATATAAGTATAAGATGTGTGTTACGACCTACGATGCGCCTCGTATTCTAACCGACACAGGCTCGTAGCATCGCTGGCTATGCGACGGCGCTAAGCCCGATAGGGAAGACTAGGTGGCTGTTGACGTGAACGGCACGCGACTACGCTAGGCCCCATTAGGAGGGTCCTTTATGTATTTATACTCGAGCCCTCCCTTATAGAGAGCTCTCCTTTCCTCTTTGTCTTTTCTTCTCGATTCTGAGCGTAGCCTTAGGTCCAAATACAAAGCTTGAGTTAACTCGCCGTATTAACCTCTGGCTAGCCGTAATATAAGAAAAGACTAATACCCCTTTACTATAAAGCGTTATATCTCACCTAGTCTTGCGCCTTACTAACCTGCCCTCGTAGTAAGTCAATAACGAGCCTTAACACCTTAGCCTATTCGATAGATAAGTACCTCTCTGCCTTAGTAGTAGACTGTCCTAGAGAAAGCTGGATATTCTCTCGCGATTAACCTGCCTTGCCGCAACTTGACGCGCGCCCCGTTTCGAACGTATGTCTAATTAACATATTAATTAATAACCTCAAACACCTCTTTACCTTACCCTACCACCACTACCGACTTCTCCCCCTCGTCGGCGAAGCTCCAGAGAAAGGAGCGCCCTTTTACGGCTAGGGTTTACCGAGACTACCCTTATTCCTTTAGTAGAGACCCTTTCGGAAGAGCCAGAGAGCTTTAACGGATTCGACTTAGACTCGGAGGACAAACTCCAGAGTTTCTTCGACGTATCGCCGGAGCCTACCGACATAAAAGGCCTTACCCCCGCCTAATAAGCTAAGGTAGATCAGCTAATCAAGGACTCCGTGAGCTCTGCTGTCGCCGCTGCCGTCACGCAGGCCCTCGCCTAATATGTTACTAATAACCCTCGTTAAGAGACTCGCACTCTTTCTCCTCCTTATAGTCGATTAACCCGTGCTCTTACTACGGATCTCTAGCCTACCGCCGACTATTACCTCTTTAAGTTAAACCTTATTATCTTTGCCGTTAAGCCTAATAAGGTCAAGTACCCCCGTACCCCCTTTAGCGACTATAAGGGCGAAATTAAATACGACGCCTAAAAAATAAATATAAAGCTCTTTATTTAAAAGTACTTAAGTAACTTCTTTACTGGCGAATCGCAAGTCTATACTTACTTTAAATATATAAAGGGAGAGGCTAAGACTATTATCCTTTAATAAATAAACCCTGACTTCGCTAGAGACTTTAATAAAGCCGCCGACGTCTTAAAGGCTTTAGACTAGCGTTTCTTTGACTATAACTAAGTATAGGCCGCTAAGCTTAAGTATAATTAACTATAAATAAGTAATATAACTTATAATGAGTTCTATACTAAGTTCACGACATACGCGGCTACTAGAAAAATCTCACTTGACTACTAATTCGACGACGTGTGTGAGAAAGTCTCGGATAAGCTTAAGTACGACATCCGAACTAAGAAGTATAAATTCGCCGGAGACTATACGGTTCTTGACGAGTTCTTAGCCGTCTTAGATTGTGAGCTGCGGAATATTACTACTAGACAAGCTAGTGAACGTGTTATTACTATTGCCCGCGACGCCCCTCGAGTCTCTTTTAATAATACTAGTACTAGCGACTCGCGCGGCATCTTAAAGAAGGACAACTTACGCTCGACCTCCCTTACCCCCGCTCTTTATACGTAGAGACCACTGACCCCAAGACAGACGTCGGATGTCCGCCAACGTACGCCCTCTCCTTCGCCTGTCTTACGCCGACTTGAGTCCCCCGTCCCTCCTCTTGTACCTAGAGACGTCTCTTCTAACACGTGCCTTTATTATAGTAAGACCGGCTATTAGGCTAACAAATGTCCCGAGCGCCGCAGAGACTAGGCTCTTAATAAGTTAATTTCCTAGCTAATTATTAGCGAGGATCTAGAGACTAACGAGCTATTAAAAAACTCCTAAGCCGTAATAAAGACTTACACCTCGGCATAGGCTATAACTTATAAAAGGACTTAGTATTTAATTTCCGTGCTTTTATTAAAAGGCGACAATTCTTAATTAATATTAAATTAAGAAGGAATGGATTCTTTATTAAGACACTTACACATATTAATAGTAAAGTTAATATTTTTAGTACTATTAAAACCTCCTTTATATACTAACTCGTTAAGTAATTCGATATCTCTTTTATATCCCTCCTTTAGCTAATTATCTTAACTAGTTATAATGACAAGAAAGGCAAGCTAATTAATACGGCCGTCTTACTTACTTTAATAATCGACCGCCGGTGAATTAACTTCCCTTTTCTAGTAATTGACTTAGGGAACACTAACGTCTTAATTAGTCGGAAGTTCCTCGAGTATTACGACTTAAAGTAGTCGTATATAAAGAACCGCAATCGGCTAGAATGGCTATTAAATATGCCTGTCTAGCCGTACTTTAACTAGCGAGTCTTTGTTAATATTAACTGTTCTAATAAGTTAATCGCTAAGTCTTATTAGCTTGACGTGGAATAAAGGGATGCCTTTATAGACATAAATAACTACCGCCAGAGACAAGCTAGGCTTGCGGCGCTCGACGATTACCTTAAGATAAAAGCCCCTGTCTGACTTACTGCTAGCGTCTCGCTAACTCGACCCTCGAGCTTTACTAGAGAAGTTAAAGAGCGCCTGCGGGTTATAAAAGAGTAATTAAACCCTTTAATATCCCGTGATCTGGGATTACTACTTAAGGACAGGAGAACTCGTAGAGCTTCTTTAGCGAATTACTAATTAAAGACGCTTACTATAGAGATCTTCCTTATATTAGTAGTAGCGATGTTTATTACGTACCTCTGACTTAAGAGAGCTAAAAAGAATAAAGTAGAGACCTTTGTGGCGTTAGTACACGAGATTAACTAAAAACTAACTTGTCGCCGGCGAGAGGCCCTAGACTAACTAAGCGTCGAACTTATATCAATAAATAAAGACCTAACCTTAAAGGAGGCCTTAGAGGCCAAGTACGCGCAAGATAATAAACTAGTAAGTAAGAAGCTCCTAATAAAGTATTAAGAGTATATTCCTCTCTTCTCTCGGCGAGCCTCTGACGAGTTACTAGCGCATCACTAAAGTGTAAACTATTAAATCGAGCTTACTAAGTAGAACGACTTATCCTTTAAACCTCTTTAGCGTATAATTAAAAAATAGCTATTAAAGACTAAGTAATACATTATTAATAATTTTTATAAGGGATTTATTAAGCCCTTTAGTATATTATATATAGCCCTTATTCTCTTCGCTAAGAAAGCCGACGACAGTCTCCGGCTATACGTCGACTACCGGAAGCTAAATGCCCTATTAAAGAAGAACTTATACTTAATCTCTTTAATTAACGAGATAATAATACGCATTTATAAGGCAAAGGTTTTTATAAAGCTTAATATTTAATAGGCTTTTTACTGTATTTATATGTCCCCTAAGAGCGAAGACTATACGACCTTCTGTACTTAATATAACACGTATAAGTATAAGGTCTTTCCCTTTAGCCTTACGAATAGTCCGGCGACTTTTTAGTGTTTTATTAATAATATCCTTATAAAGTACTTCGACGACTTCTGCGCGGCTTATATAAACGACATCCTTATATATTCGTTGACTCCTGAGGAGCACAAGGTCTATATTAAGAAAGTAATAGTAATACTATAAGTATATAGACTCTAGGTTAATATTAAGAAGTCCGAGTTTAGTGTATAAAAGACAAGGTTCTTAGGATTTATTATTAGAGTTAATAACGTAGAAGTAAACCTAAAGAAAATTAGTATAATTAAAGACTAACGATACGCCGATAATGTGCGGGGTATATAAAGTTATCTTAGCTTTTATAACTTCTACCGCCGGTTTATTAAAGACTATAATTATATTATACGTCCCTTTATAATACTTACTAAAAAAGACGTTCCCTTTGTCTTTAATAACGCTTATAAGAACGCCTAGGAGACTTTCCGGGAAGCCCTTTAATTTACGCCGGTTCTTCGCCACTACGACTTTACTAAGCAAACGCGGCTAGAGACTAATTCCTCGGATAAAGTCGTCGCTGGGGTTCTATCTTAACTTTAAGAGGACGACACCTTTTACTTTATAAAGTACTTTTTTAAGACTATAATAAACCTTAAGCTTAACTACTTGATTTATAATAAAAAGATACTAGCGATTTTCCGGTTATTTAAGTAATATCGCCTAGAGCTTTTAGGCGCCTAAAAAAATCTCCTTGTTTATATAAACTACCGAGCCTTAAAGTACTTTATAACTACTAAGGACCTTACGGCTAGGCAGGCTTAATAGGCTAAGTTCTTTACAGATTTCTATTTCACGATTATATACTGTACCGGGATAATTAATACGTTAGCTAATACCCTGTCTCGACGGGATTAAGACTTCACGGCTATAAAGGCACGTAAGCGGGCTATTTATAACTAACAGCTGATTCTAACCGATAAAATTAACCCGCGAGTCGCTAGCGACCTCTAGCTCTTTATTATTAATCCTATAGAAGCTTATATTAAAGTCGCAGAGACGATACCCTTGGCACCTGTAGACGCTATAATCCTAGATCGCAATACTGAAACACGTGACGAGCTAAAGCCAGAGCTAGAGTCGAATACGGGAGTACTAATCGACTTAGAGACGCTTACCGCGGAGGAGCTAGACTTTAACTCTATAGTAGTATATAATATCGCGGAATATAACGTTATTAATTAAGTGCTCCTAGCTAATAAGTCGTCTCTATCGCTAGAGCCTCTCCGACAGAAAGCTAAGGAGCAGTTACTAGATTATAAGCTAACAAACGACAAGTTACTTTTCTAAGGCCGCCTAGAAGTGCCCTTAGAACCGCCGGAGCTCCGTACGACACTTATTCGCTATATATATTCTTAACCTTTAGTAGTACACGCGGGGATCGGAAAGATAAAGGCGTTACTAAGTCGTAAATATTATTAGAACAGCCTTACTACAGACATAGCTTAATACGTAGTAAACTATAGTTACTCTTATTAAAAAGCCCGTAAGGATAAGACCCCTAGCTTCTTATACCCCCTATTAATCCTTACTCGGCTATACTAATACCTCACAATAGACTTCACAAAGTTATTACTAAATAAACACGGCTATAACTTCGCTATAGTTATTATTAACCGTTTATTTAAGAAACTAGTCTTAATACCTTATAACGACACAATTACGGCTAAAGGCATAGTTATTCTCTTCCTTGTCTATTAGACTTGACACTTTAGTATGCCGGACTTTATTGTCTTAAACTACAGACCTCAGTTCGTTTCCTCCTTTTAAAAGGAGTATTATTATATCCTCAGTACTAAGGTAAAGCTAACGATAGCGTATAACCCGAACGTTAACGGCTAGACAGAGGTAACGAACTAATATATTAAGTAACGGCTTTGTCTCTTTTGTTACTATTACTAAGACAATTAAAGTGACCTTTTATTAATTATAAATATCGCTTAACTAACGTTACTGTACGAGTCCCTAGGCCGCCTGTCTCCTTTCTAGCTACTTAATAGCGTTAAGCCGAGGACTTCCTAGGACTTAATTAACTTAGAGCCTCCGGCTATAATAATAGAGAAACTTAATCGCGAGGAGGCCCTCTAAGTAATATTACGAATAAAGGAGGTTATAGAAGTCGTATAGTCGTCTTTTAAAAACTAATAAGAGAAAATAAAACGACTAGTGAATCGTGGGCAACGCGCTATTAACTAAGACGTTAGCGACTTAATATTAGTTAATACTTAGAACTAGAACGTTAACTAACCTTTAAGGAAGTTATTTAATAAGTAATACGGCCTTATCAAGGTAATCGCTAAGGAAAGAGAGAGCTAGAAAGTTGAGCTACTAGAGGACTAATTAATTCACCCTGTCTTTTACTCGCACTCGCTCTACAAGTACGTTAATAACCCCCTGCCGGGACAAACTAAAGCTACGCCAGCATCTATCTAGCTATTACTTAAGCAGGATAAGTGGGAAATTAAAGGCATCCTTGGCTTTAAGGTTATGTGAAATAAGTTATTTTATTACATTAAGTGGCTAGGCGCCGACGAGGACTTAGAGTAGTACTTATACTTAGATACTATAATAACTCCGTATATAATTAAGCGGTTCTACTTAGAGTATCTTAACGCCAAGGGCCCGCCGAGAGCTCTCTTAAAGTGGCTAGAGGCTTATAACGCTGGTATTGACGACTATAACGACTTAGAGGACGATATAGTTATGGCTACAACTGCGCGGACGTAGTTTTTTGGGAGGGGGGGGTAATGTTACGACTTACGATACGCCTTGTATTCTAACCGACACAGGCTCGTAGTATCGCTGGCTATGCGACGGCGTTAAGCCCGATAGGGAAGACTAGGTGGCTATTGACGTGAACGGCACGCGACTACGCTAGGCCCCATTAGGAGGGTCCTTTATGTATTTATACTCGAGCCCTCCCTTATAGAGAGCTCTCCTTTCCTCCTTGTCTTTTCTTCTCGATTCTGAGCGTAGCCTTAGGTCCAAATACAAAGCTTGAGTTAACTCGCCGTATCAACCTCTGGCCAGCCGTAACAATGTGAAGCCTAGAGATTAGTGTTACTTCTTTATTTCCGAAAATAGGTGGAGTTTTATAACGATAAAGACAAAGTAACTCTAAGAAGTATTTGAGAAACACACTAAACTTACGTCTCCGCGCGAATATCGCCTTTTGTTACTCGATAGGCACTCTAGTTATATTAATATAGTATTTATTCGTTAGGCAAATACTTATAGGATTATTCTTTTAGTTCTTCCTTCGTATACTACGCATCGCCTTTAGCCTTTAGATGTAGGCTTATTTTAGCCTCTCTCTATTGTATACTCTTAGGAAGTCGATACTCTAATGACTAAAGGCCTTAGGTATGTCTAGATATCTAAAAGGTTCTTTTATAGTATGTTTAAGAGGGCCTAGGAAGCTTCTTTTATTATAAATAACATCGTTCACGCGTTTATAAAGCCTAGAGTTTGGCCTATTAATAGCGAAATTATTATGTCTAAGATCAAGAAACCTATTTTATTACTTAAAACTCTTGACCGTGATATTAAGACGCCTCTAACTATAAAGGTAATACGCAAATTCACGATTCGCTTTTAAAAGTCCTCTTCTAAAGAGCGTGCTAAAAAGGCCTCTAGAGCTCTTTAGATTTTAGCTATAGAGAAGTTGTCGTACAGGCACGGGCTGATGCTCGGTTAGCTGCGCGCTACGCTGGATATGGTTTCTGCCACGTTATACCGCTTTCAGGAGAACAACGTGTTCCCCTGATTTCCTTATGTATTCGAGATAATAATGAATCACTTTAATTCTTCTTACGTTAATCGCAAGGCTCTACTCCACTTCTGCACCACAGTTATGAGCCCCGTTAGCGCAGTGGTTAAGAGCCACACTTCCCTGCGCCTCTGTGGACTGTTTTCATGGTTTCTTTTAGCCTTTTCTTTTCCGAGGGGCAGCCGGTAGCCGAACTATATGGTCGGGCCGGTTGATGATTGTTTGTGCCTTTTTTAGGCTAGTCCGTGTCGCGCGGGTTAGCGTGACGTTGGGGTATTTACGAATACGGGAACGGATACGGGCGAACCACGGGTGCACGTGTACTAAAATTGACCTCTTACGTCATAGGCACCTAGGGGCGCGCTACACCTACGCTACCGTCCTTAGCTCTCCTACCCCAGGTACACGTCACGAGACTGGAACGTGATCCAAGTGTCAGAGGTTAGCTTGATTAGCTGACCTCTAGGGGGTGTTTCGTGCAGAGATCACGTGCTCGCTTAGGGATAAAGGTTATATACCGTAATCTGCAGTTTGACAACTGCAGGCCTGTTTTTGTACCACAGAAGTCTATTATTTTTCACGAGAACTACGGCCTCCGCGAAGTACTTGTGCTAGAATAAAAGAAGCGTAAGAAGGGGAAGAAGCTTAATTTATGTGGAGAGGAAGATATAGGTGTTATGTGTTAGGGGGCTGACGTAGTAGTTAAGGCAGTAGAGTTCTAAGCTAAGAAAGACAGGCTATAAGTACTTAAGGACGAGGCCAAGGAACATCGTAAAATATAGAGAGCTGCGAATACCCTTAAAAAGAAAGAGGAAGAGGAAGTAAAGGCACAAAAACAAGCTGCGAAGTAATTAGTTAAAGATTTAGTAGTTACTAATTTAAAGGCTCTAAAAGTATTAAAATCTCGCTTTGCGCCACTTAATTCTAATGCGCCTAAACTAGTAGGAAAGCCTCGCGTTAAATCAAAGGCTAAGACGACTATTAAAAAGCCTTCTTTAATTGTGAAACTGCCTTTAGGAGCTCTCTGTCGTACTTTAGCTGTTATTAGAGAAGAGGAGTAGTTATTACGTGAATCTCGAAGGGGACGAAAGATTAAGCTACTTATGTGTTATATTAAGAAGAAATAAATTAATATAATAATTCGAGCGAGTTTAATTAATATAATATCCTAAGAATTATGATTATATCTTTATTCGTTGTGTTTTTATAATATTTTAAAGTCAGGTGCTAAATGTAGTTAAGGCGGGATTTATAATAGGGGCGGGATTTCAGGCGGGAAATCGGTTAAGGGTTTCGGATCATCTATTCTTTTCCTTTGCCCCGCCTTTCAGCTTTAAATACGACTACTTGTATCTATTAATTCTAAAGATGCCTTTGTAATATTATTTTTTGTCGGTGCAGTACCGGTTCATGTACCACGTAATATATCGATATATCAGTATAGCGACAGAGTAAATAATGTATGGTTGAAAAATCTGTGTATTTTCTAAGAGAGTGCGAGGAGAGCTAGACTATATACTACGGAACCCCACCGAATGTGCTCCGAAACCATTCCGGCTAGGCTCTGACCCCTGACTTTGACCCGCACCTCCTTTCCAGCCCAAAGTATACTCATGTAAGGGCCTGTGGACCAACATTTTTATTTTTTACAAATGAAATTCTTTAAGGAATCGTTAATTTTACTAATCAAAACTTAAAGAATCCAAAGGAGCTAAAGCCTTATACAAGAGCTAATAAATAGTAGCCCATTATAATACCGGAAATTAAGATTTACCTAGGGATTTTGATATATATATATGGATTTATAGCGAGAATTAAATAAAGTACTATTAGAGTATTAATGAGGATAGTTCACAACACGCCGTCCGGAAGTATATGAGCTTACAAAGGTTTGAAATATTACACTAGAGGTTTTGTTTATGTTCCTTATCTTAGAATAAGAAAACGGATATATAGTAACGAGTAAGCATCCCATTATATTAAGGCTTCAAATCATAATAATTCATAAGTAAAGCTACTTAATTCTTATGTTTAAGAGACTTCCCTTCGCCTTTGGTAACCTAGTCGTACTATTACCTGTTAGAAATCATGTGATCCAAGAATCACGTGGATATAGAAGGCTCTAGAAGCCTTGATTTGTAAATACATGGAAAACTCTCGAAGCTCTCTCTCATGTATATAAACCTACTCTCACTCTGCTTTTAGAAGAGTGAGGCATGCAAATAGTCAAAAGTTGACATTACCGTCGACGAGTGTATATAACGATTTACAAGACGGGCATATAAGACGACAACTATACCTTTAAAACTAATACCTACGGGCTACAAAGTATAAGTGGTTATATACCTCTGCTTTTTTTAATAATAAATATTCCACTTAAAAGGGAAGAAGAGGCTTATCAAAGTACTTACTTTAATTGCCCTAAGTAGAAGTAAAATTAGGAAGGGGGGAAATCGTACGTAGGCTGTGGTGCCGTACTTGCTTTTGAAGCTACTAAAGTACCCCTTTTAGAAGTACGTAGTAATACTCGATAACTTATCTATATCTAACCGGCTCATGGGCTACCTTAGAGAGCTTGGTTTTAATGCGATTAGTATTACTAAAGTCGATTTCGGGGTAGTCTAGCGGCTCCTAGATATAAAGAAAAGTAACGGCAAAAGAGGACATCGCAAGATAAACTATAAAGAGCTTCATATAACTTATAGCCCTAATAATTTAGTTATATATACTTTTTAAAATAATAATACTTTATTCCTTTTTATGTCGAATTACGACGATGGTTATAATATAGTTAATACCTTACGTTACCGTCTTAGCGAAACTTTAATAAACGCTGCCGTTGCTAAAGCATAGTTTAAAGAGGAGACTATTAAGGATTTAAATAAACCGTTCTTTGTTACGACCTACGATGCGCCTCGTATTCTAACCGACACGGGCTCGTAGCATCGCTGGCTATGCGACGGCGCTAAGCCTAATAAGGAAGACTTAGTGGCGAATATGCGATATGTAGATGTGAATGGCCCCCGACTGCGCTAGGCCTTATTAAGAGGGTCCTTCGTGTATTTATACTCGAGCTCTCCCTTATAGAAAGCTCTCTTTTCCTCCTTGTCTTTTCTTCTCGATTCTGAGCGTAGCTAGAGACCCAAATACAAAGCTAGAGTCAACTCGCCGTATTAACCTCCTGCCAGCCGTAACATTCTTTACTTAGCTTTATAATTAATTTATAAATGCCGTAGATATTAGTGATTAACTCAAGTCTTATAACTTAGGAGATAAAGTAATTAGGAAAGTGTCGTACAGGAACGGGCTGATGCTCGGTTAGCTGTGCGCTATGCTCGTTTTAGATTCTGCCAGTTTATACCGCCTTTAGGGAATAACGTGTTCCCCTGATTTCCTCATGTATTTTAAACAACAATTAATCACTTCAATTTAACCTACGTTGATCGCAAGGCTCTACTTCACTTTTGTACCACAGAAAGGTAGCTAATAAACTATTTAGCAATAGCTACTAAACACTATTCTTTGTAATAGTTACTTTCTCTTTATTCATACCAACGTCGACGACTATTAGTATATAACTAACAAGCACAAATAAACTACTTAAGCTAGCTTTAAAAAAGATATTATAAAGGCACTATTCCGTGTTAGAGGCGGTGCACCTGGATTAAGAAAAAGAGCCTATTCCTATAGTAATATCAATGAATCCTTAGTCCTGGCACATCGACACAAGCATGTGAGGATAACTTAACGAGGGATTGTAAATTCTGTAAAGGAGAGAGGTATAGTAACCCTAAGAGGATTACTTTAAGAGAGGTGATACCTAATATATAACGACTTTCACAACGTAAGAGAACTATAATAAATTATAAAAAGTATAACGTGTACCTTTATAAAAATAGTATTTGTTTTAATAAGTATCACGGCTCTATAGAGTAGAGAATTAAAATCCTGTGTTTTTAGTGATTATCCAGAGCCGAAATGCGGCCATCTAATTAGTCAGAACCCCTATCGGGCTAAAAGTGACAAGCGACGCCAGCCGATGGGATAAAGGAAGAATATAGCTCTAAGTTTAGAAGATACTTATAGAAAAAGGTGGTATAGTTCGGGAGTTACGCCGTGCGAGGAGGGCATAAACATTACATGTTTTAGCCAACCAGGGATCCTTGATCGTTTAATTAGAAAGTACCGAATTATGTGGCGACGTCGTATAACACATCACTCCCTAGTCACTACAAGGTTGACAATTCTTTTTTTAATATTACAGTGAGGCTCGGGAACCTAGATTAAAGTGCCTTATAAAGTTAAGAGACGTAAAGGGCTTGTGGTAGTGCTATAAGTCGAGGGGTCCTATTATACTACGAATTAACGCCCTCCACAATTAGGCGTGACGACGACGACGCGATCATAATTTTTAAAATAGCTGGAGTTTGGACTATTTAGGAGTGGTCACATAATATAATTGACACAAAAATATGAGGAATTTCCAATGGATTCACAAATTTAGAATCAATTAAATTCAAAGTACTAGTGGTTTATCTCGTCACAGGGTGTGTCTCATCGCCATCGCTCTAGCTATCTTCATTAACGATAACAAACTCGACATCTCGAATCAGATTAGCTATACATTTATCTCTCCAAGCTTCTAAAAATAGCGAAGGATACCTATTTATATAGAAAGTTGCTACTACAGGTAGAAAATCTTCCAGGGTTTAATTATCCTACTTTAAATACTATAGCCCCGAGCAGTCCAGGGCATATTTATGCCGATTTCTGGAACATTACGATGTAAGTGCCACCAGGAACGTATAGCGCTACAGGGGGCAAAGCTCTGTAGCGAGCTCCTAATTTTAAGCGAAGACCGCTGAATTTTCAAGATTCATCTAAATCAGGAAATTTCACACCTTATTTCTATGGTTTTCTATAATACAACGCAAAACAATTGGAATTTTGGTCGGGGAATACCTGTATCGATGGGATCTAGGTATGCGTTTTTAATTATCGTGAGTACATTAATTGTTTGAAGATTAAAGTGGGAAAATAGGCTTTGTTAATGTTATTGTTATGATCCCCCGCCTTAGCGCACGGGTCCTGTATTGCGGGGCAACTCAGCGCCCACACCTAAATCCATACATACGTTTCTAGCACTTAAGGGGATAAGGACTCATCGGAACGAATGACCCAAAGTACGACCAAATTCTTTAATCAACCTATACGCGGGCGGTTTTATAAAAGATGAGAACGTCTGTCGTATGCTTCAGCAGAGTACAACATCCTCTTTTGACAATTTCGTCTTGCGCTCCAGCAACTCGCCATTCATGATGCCGTGCACGTACGCGAAGCCTAGGAATTCGTACGTGTCTCCGCGAGGCCTAAGCGCAGCGGGTGCACGACTCGAACAGAACAATACGATAACATCTCCTTCTTCCATCGTGGCAGGTCCAAGCCCCAGGAAGCCGGACGCGGTCGCAAAGAAGGCGCAGTCGTCGTCTCTGTCATTATTCGAGTCCGCGTATAACTCTGGGGAAACTCTCAGCCTGGAGAGATAGTCCAGCCATTCCTGTTTCAAGCGACTCGGCACCTTAGTACCGGGCGAGAATGACTGCGACCAGATCTTGAAAAGCCGCATACACCATTTCCAATGACCCTTGCTCCGTCTGGTCTCGACTTTGCCAAGGCAGCGTTGTTGCCGTCCCGCGTTCTGGCGTCGTTTGATGTGGAAAGGCTTTTGTTTGTATTGGAGAACTGTGTATGGGTCTTTCTTCAGATAGCGGAAGAATTCCTCCTCGTTCTGGTTGGAGTGTATCGACTCGAGATATTCATCCGGCTCCGGGCCATCGCGTGGCTCCATGGGCCCGATTCGATCGAAGAAGAATCCCCGCAGAGTTAGACACCCCTCCTCCAGTGGTGGCCTGGCCGGATGTTGCTGTTGGTCTGGAATCCATTCTATGCCTTTTCTGCGCTCATACAGAGTATCAGAAAATGAGGAGTCGAATGTAAGTTCCCTGAAGTCAACGGCCCAAGAAGGAAGACCATCTGGCCTACACCGGCCGAATCGGACGAGCCAAAGGATGGACAAGTCTCCGTCTTGATATTCCACATCGTGCAGTATACTTGCGTACGTTGCGCGGCTGTACACTACTGTGGTGTCAACGCTATAGTCAGGAGGGATATTAGTAGCCTCTTCGTTCGATATCAACCCTCTTAGACTATACACATAATCCCTGGGATTGGTAGCGTTGGCGGCTGAAATCGATGTGAGAAGTGAATAAAGGGGTACTCTGCGACACTTGACGTGGATCTGCCGTACACTTCGTTCCAAATGGCCCATTTTGGTGTACAAGAGACCCACCGCGGGTCCAAGGTGAAGGTGTATACCATCGGGAAGATGTTCTTCAATTTTCATCCTATCCTGCTGCTCGTCCAAGCATGCCTCGAAAGGGCCGAAACAGAAGAGCGGTCGCCGCGTGGATAGCGCGTACTCTTGATACACCCAAGCCCGGTCCCACCAGCACGGTGAAGTATTCTCGGTCGCTTCGATCAATGCCGGTATCTGGTGCTTGGCCAAGGCTGGCTCTTCAGCGAAGCCGGTTTCTCGCTGTGGTCTGGAGAGTTTCACTGATGTATCGCCCAACCAAACGAGCACTCGTGACGCCTGCTTGTATATTCTGTCCATCATTGCGAGTTGATTGCCTTTTTCGTGGAGGTCTTGTTGATTGATGCACACGGCGTCGATCCATAGAGTCCTTGTCTTGTTTGTCCTCCGCAGACGCCGAAGAGCGACGAAGAGGTTCGATGTCACAAAAAAGGCCCATGTTCTCTCCCGGGCAGAATTCTTCAACTTTAAGTTGCGGAAACTATCAGACAGAGAGTCCTCTTTCCCGGCACAGGCGTCGCCTATGAGTTCGATGGTTTGTGCGTTGTCCCATGCTCCCCATGTGTACGACAAGGCCTCGTAATTGTCCAGTGGCTCCCATTCGTTGTGGCGCACCGAGAGGACATGTTTTGATATTCTACACCGGATGCGTTCGTCAAAGTGACCGGGGAGAAGATGCAAGAGCCGAATATCGCCTCTTTTGGAGTCGAGTGGTTGGTAAAGGTAGGTGTTTTTGGGTGGTTCAGACATGATAATTTGGATGACTTGTTTTCTCAGTAGCGCATACGGAATTCAGCAGAATGACTAGGTCTATACTGTGTAAAGTTTAAAAGAAAAACTAGGTATCGCGAAGTAGATGCGGGAGAGTTGGAAGACGAGGTGAGAAGCTCTGGCAGGCAAGGAGATTTTCTATTGCGGTACTGTAGGCTGAAAATCTACGCGTCTGATGATCAGTCCACCCACCACCCTTGTCCCGAGCTGATGCAGTAGCCGAGACTTCACTGGATGATTACTAGTAGCGAACGAACCAAGACTGCGGCGTGTCTGGAAAGGTGCTGTCAGAAATAGCGCAGCTGGCCAATCGGGGAATGTCCAGCTGCTCGTTCATGAAATCGGGCTGGAGCTATCGGGCAGCAAGCAACCTGAAACTAATGTAGTTGCATTGCCCACTCGTAATGATAATGGACGGTTATGTGAGGGACCCTGAGCAAAAGCGGCGTGAGATCACGTGAACTTAATGAGCAGGAGGTATCGAGATTCCGGTCAAGAAACAGTCCCTCCATATCGGGCAGACAGTTTGGCCTTGAAGCGAGAGTCGCAGTTATCACATAGCTACTTCTCGTTCGGAATTGTACCATAGAGGCTAACGCGACTAATATATTATAGATCGTTACAAGAGCCGTAAAGCAGAGTTTGTAAAGATTCGTTATAGCTTCCGCATATTATATAAGGTTAGTAGTTAAAGGACGTTTTATAGCTTTCGTTATTAGTTATCTCGTTAACTATATCTAAACATAATTAGTCTAAATTATCCTCTAAAGACCTTTAGTCTAAATTATCATTTGTAATCGTTTTATTAAATCATATATCCACAGATATCCGATCTAAAGTAGTGTAGTCGAAAAAAGGAGACTCGGTACGATGACTTAAATCGCGCTATTTAGACGATGCCCTTTAATTGCCGTTTTTACTTAAGTAGTAGCTAGTGTTTTTAGAGTTTCTAGCTTAAGATAAGGTATTTGGTATCTTAAGTCTTAGCTTAATATTAAAAAGCATTTTATATTAACTTAAAAAGAAGCCCTTTTTTATCTGCCTTTCTTACCTTAAAATTATAAGATACACTACGCATCTTATAAAACGTCGGGGGTCTTAGCGCTCGTCCTTATTATAATTATCGTGCTTAATACTGTTTTAATACTCGATAAAGCTTTAGTAACCTTAGCACTTAAAGAAGTCCTAATACGTCGTGTAATTTTAATGCCCGACGTAACGCTTATTACGGTCTCAGTACTTAACGCGATCTTAGCGCTTAACGAAATTTCAGCACTTATACGGTCCTTACCTTCGACGCAGTCCTAGTACTAGGTATAGTCTTAGTGTTTAATATAATATTTAATATAATCTCTTTATTCGATACGATCTTAGCACTTAGTATAGCGGTAAGACCAGCTGCCCTCTTAAACTGAAACCTAAATATATTACTATAAATGCAAAGGTTTATCCGGCGAGGCGTTTATATTAGTATAAGCGTATAATTAGAGAGAGTAATTGCGAGACTTACTGTGTTAGTTATCACGATATTTGTAAGGTGTTAAGTATCACGGTAGGTAAAGCTTATAGAATTACGGTTTAGAAAATATATTTAGAATTAATCTCTAGCCTTCTAAGAAGTCTAGAGGGGAAGCGTATATATAAAGGGGGTGTCCCGTGGGGGGCACTAAAGTACTAGCGTGCGAGGACATACGTAGTCGTGATATGTCTTACTATTATTTAAATAAATAGAGTTTATTATACCCTTACATTAGTATTAGTCCTTAGGCTCCTTGGCTTAGAGGAAACAAGTGCGCGTATATATAATAACTATTCCCTGTCCCCGTAATAGTGTCCGTGACACTAAAGATCTTAACTAATCGTTATGATTTAGTGTAAGTGTTTTAGAAAGTGGCTACGCGGGAAGTAAGAATTAATTAAGGTATAATATACGATCGTATTATTATTAGTAGGGCTAAGTGCTCATTAAGTGATCAGGAACTAATAGTTAAGTGTAGTTAATTACTGCGATATACGTATTTAGATTACTGCGCTAAGACCGCGACATTACACTGCTATTAGTCTGTTAGACGTCGTCTAATAACTCTATATATATTAGCGTGAAACCTATTAGAATTTCGACTTAATATTTAGGGATAACTTTATAATTAATAAAAGAAGTTTATTTTTAATTAAAGGACCTTAATATAACTGTATTAGATTTCTTATACTTATAAAATACGTAAATATATATAAAGAGTTGATTCGACTTTAGTTAAGCGGCGGGGAAGGTACTCCTTAGTGGAGTGTTCGTGGCTAACTAATAAGTAAATACAGTGTAAATAGTGTAAATAAGTGTTTAGTAATTGCGGCTCCGCGCCTTCGCCGGGGACGTGTATATATAGCGCGTCCTAGTCATAATAACAACTCTTCTTTAGCTCCCTTATATCACACAACTGCCCTAGTGCCTCTACCTCTCTTAATAAATTATTTAATTATCTTTATTTATATTATTATTATTATAAACTTTACTCGTCTTATTAAGAATATTGCCTCTAACGACTTAGTGAACTAGCCTCGGCGCGGTTCTTGTGGCTAGTGTTTCAAAGTAATACTAATTGATTTAACTATCCGTTATATTAATAAGAAAGGCAAAAGGAATTACGATTATTACTTTATTATAAAGAACGCTTATATCTTAGTATATACTTACTTTTATAGGCTTTTATTAATAATAACGCGTTCTAACTCAGCGGAAGTGAACTATATACTAATTACAAGGTAAATAGATTTTACGTGTCCTTTATAAGGATGTCTGTATTATAGAGAACCTTGTCTTAGATTTCTAAATTTAGCTTTAAGACAACTAATAACTTCCTTTTAATAACTCTACGAATAATATTAACCTTTTAGTCCTTGAGGGTGTTTAGAACTTTTCTGCTTAGCTCTTAGAGTATAATATAACCGACTCCTCCTCGCGCGTTACCCTTAAGCTTAATAAGAAGGATCTTAACTAAGTTTCCCTTCTAAAAGGTACCCCTAAAGTAAGTCTTATTCCCTTAGCGATTTGTTAGTAATATATTAACGGAATCTTAAGAATTCTGTAAGTTTTATAAGGGAATAGTATACTTAATTAATAATATAATTAAGTTCAAGAACGTGTATATTACTACTTCCGCCTCTAAGTCTAACTAGATCTTGCATAGATTATTAAAGGAACTCGTGGTAGAGATTTAAATATACCACGAAGTTATAATAGTTATAGTAAGTTATCTGTAACCTCCTCGTAGCTAATATATATTAATACTATACTAGGGTAGTATTACTTCTAATAATACGACTAGAGCCATCCCAGGAGATGTTTTATAGTACTTTATTACTTAGTAGCACTTACGGGTCAGGTTTAGTTTACTTTAGAGTTTTTAAGGGGTTTTTTAATAATTTGTTTTTATAAAGTAAATACCTTATACTTTAAGTACTTTATAATAGTGTTACGCTACTACTTTATAACTAAAATAGAACTTTTCTTTACCCTTTATATTATTGATTATATATTGTGATATTCTCATTTCTCGTGATTTTACTATACTTCTTATACTATTGCCGAGTTTATACTAGAAGCCTTAATAAAACCCTAGAAAACCTTTGTGGGAAAATATAAGGAAAGAGTATCTTTATTTATAAGCGGTAGTGTTTTCTTAGCCTCTCGACTTTACGTCGAGGTTTATTAGATTTCCTTATAAGTTACCCGGAGGTTTTGCGCCTCTTTATAACTAGTATTTAACTTTTTAACTTATAGTTTTTGTTATATATGTCTAAGGTTTCCCTAGTATTTTCTAAATTTAAGTATACTAGGAGTTAAGTATTATAATCTTCTAGAAAGTCCTTTTATTTAATTAAGTATTGCCTAGTTTTACTTCTTTTAATTTACTTGTGCGTAAGGATACTTTCGACTTCTTACTCTTATAGGTCGTCTTTATCGCTTAGCTCCGGAAGCTCCTTGAGGGGGAAACTCCCCGGTTTGTTACTAACTCGCGCTATATATTCTTTTAGTAATAAGACGTAGAATATTAGATATAGTCTTTTATATAAGCTTAGTAACTTTAGGGTGTACGCCGTATTACTTACGTATTTGATAATCTAAAATAGACTAATGTATTTTAGTGATAGCTTTTTAGTCTTTAATTGTATATTTTTAGTATTTAATATTACTTATTATTTAATTTAGAAGTACTTCTTTAAGTGTTAAGCATTATAATATACTTCCCGACTCTATTGCGCACGACTTTAGGCTTTTATAAGTTTAGCCCTTTATTTGTTTAGTAACTTTATTTTGTCTTAAGTAGTTAGTATATCTCCTCCCTAAATCCTGTCCTTAGGGTTTTATAGTATTACTAGTTTATAACCGTAATATATATAAAAAAGAGTTGTCTATAAGGACTAATATAAAGAATTATTATACGTAAACTTTACGAATAATAGTTTAATTACTTAATTCTTCTAGGATATTCCGTAAAAGGCGTGGAGGTATATCTTTAGATTTTGATTTTAACGTTTTATTTAACTATTAGTTTATAAATAATAAGTAGAGCTTAGTCTTTACTTTATATATATATAAAAGTAAAGTATAAACTAGAATTTACTAGTAAACACTATACTTTTATTAGATATAATACTTTAAGGTATATTAAAGAGGGAAAACACCTTCTTAAAGAGTAATTCCGCAAGTTCAGGAGTATTAATTATTTTATAGTATATTAAGTACTAGGCTATCTTTGAATATTAGTTAATAATTATTAATATGTAATTAAGATTTAGGCTACTATATAAGTCTTTATAAGGCAGTAACCTTATAATAAAATCTATTAAAATCTCAGACTAAGGCCACGAAGGCCTCAAGAGACTTACTAGAAGTCTATACAGTATATGTCGTTTCGATTTAATCCTTTAATAAATATTATATTCTTTAAGATATATTTTAATGTCGTCTTTTATTTTCTCCTAGAAGTAAGTTTTATAGAGGAGCTATAAGGTCTTCGTAATATTATAGTGCCTTATTAACGGGTTATTATAATAAAGTTTTATGATTTTTATTTTTAATACTAGATTATTTGGAATATAAAATCGATTGTCTTATTAGAGAAGCCCCGATACGTCTAGATTCTACTAATTATCTTATTAAGACTTATATTTACTTACTATATTTATTATATTTTTATAGCTTTTATTGTTATATTAAGTGAAGATAATTAAGTCTCGCAGTAGTTCTGTTATTAGGGCTAAAGTAGTCTGTCTTCTTATTATTACTCTTATTTATAATATTAAGATTAGATGTTTATAACTATTGATCCCTATAATAGGCGGCTAGCCTTCGCTCTTTATATATAATAATATCTCTATAAATAAAGGCATTACCTTAAGGACGTTGTCTAAAGGACTAGGTTTTATATACTTAGCTTCTAGAATTCTCTTTTAAGTCACCTATACTAGTTCTATTAGTACTAAGTTCGGCCTTTTATTAGTAGGATCTTTAGTAATAATAGATATATATCTTATTATTATTTTATAATCCCTGTCTAGGAATACTTTAGTATTAGCTCCTCGACTACGTAAAGTACTTATAAAAGCTCCTTTTAGTTTATTCTGAAATATTAATAGCTAAACAATATTAATAGGGCCTTTAGATTCTTAATAATCTAGTCTCTTATTAAGTCTATTCGCGGGGTTTGCGGCCCCCTTATAGTAATAGATTTCAAAGTCATAAGTAACAAGATATATTGCCTACTATACTTATTAACTCTCTAAATACTTTATTATTATAAAGTAGTAGAAGTTATTATAGTCCGTAAGTACTTTAATAATATATAGACTACTCTTAAGGTAATGTCTCCACTTCTTGAAACACTCCACGATAGCTAGTAGTTCTCTATCGTGGGTAATATAGTTCCGCTCAATACTAGTCATCTTGCGGGACTAATACGCTATAGGCTTCTAATATTACTTAGATCCTTCTGACGAAGTATTAACTTATTAAGAGATAGTACTAGCAATTATAAACTTAAATATATTAGTTTTAAACTATATATACTTCGTAAGGTTAAAGTATATTATAACTAATATACTAATAAAGCTGTTTTCAAATTAATAAAGCTTTTCTTAATTATATTAAAGAATATAAAGGGTCCTTTCTTGACTCTGTTTTCTATGCCCTAGAGAGCCCCTGTTAAGCCTATAACTATCTTAAAGTACTTTAGTATAAATCTGTAATAGAAATTTATAAAGCCTAAAAAAACTTAAATATCTTTATAAGACTTTAGTTCTAGTTATTCTTAAATAAAATAAATCTACTTAGGGTCCACTTAAATCCTGGAAGGTCTAACTTTAAACCCTAAGAACTCGACTTCATTTACCTTAAACTCGCATTTATTAAGTTTAATAAAGAGCTTATACTTACGTAGGCGTTCGAAGACGGCCTAAATATACTCACGATATTCCTTCTTATTCTTAAAATAAATAAGGATATTATTGAGGTAGACTATTACGAAATAGTTAATTAGTCCTACTAGCGCTTTATTAATATACGCCTAAAACGTAATTAGAGCGTTAAATAACCTAAAAGGTATTATTAGATATTTAAAATGTTTATATCTTATACAGAAGGCTGTTTTTTATTTGTGTCTTTCTTTAATCTTAATATAGTAATATATATCCCTTAAGTCTAACGCCGTAAAGACTACGGCTCTGTTAAGTCGATTTAACGTCTCATCGACTAATAAAAGAGGGTAGCGGTTTTTAATCGTTACTTTATTTAATCTACGATAATCTATATATAACCGCAAGCCTTTATTCTTCTTTAGCACAAATAATATCGGCGCACTTATAAGACTCTTAAATAGTCGAATTTACCCCTTTTATAATATTATAATTAAATATTCCCGAAGCGCGGCAAGTTGTGACTTAAAGAGGTTATAGAGGGGGTTATATAAAAGTAGTACTTTAGTATTAATCGCATGTTTGAATCCGACTTGTTCTTTAAGGAGGGTAGTCGGCGGATTATTGTCGTATATATTTATTAAATCTACGAGTTAGTTTAATAACTATATTAGCTTAAGATCTTTAATTTATAACACTAATACTTATAACAAGTCTCTGCTAATAGTACGTAAACGAATATCTTACGACTGCCTTAAATATTTATAAGATCCCTATTGTCTTAAGTAATCGTATTTAAATTAAGATAAGAATATAATATATAATACTATTTTAGGGTTAACATTAAGGGCCTTAACAAACTCATTTATTATTACGATTTAGATTTTATTTTAAGTCGGGGCGTAAGCTTACTTCTTAAGTTTTTAGTTATAATACCTGGCTCCCTTATGTTTTAGGAATTCTATTTTAAGAACTAAGTTATACTCTAAATTTTTATAATTATAGAATTTTTCTTAAAAGGTTCTCGAGATCCCACGGTTGTCTTATATACTTATATTAAGGTTATAGGCGTTAGTTATCTAGAAGCGGTACTTATTAAAGGTCACAAATTCTTAGTTATATTTAAATAAAGGGAGAAACTTTAATTTTTTAGTATTATACTTATTAAGAAAGTTATAATTTAAGCTATTATTTATTAAACTATTTAATAACGCTTATATATTTATCTCAGGCTACTTTAGACTTGCCACGATATATAAGTGTTTTAAAATATCCCTTAAGCCTTTGACGCTTAAGACTTAGTATTACCTTTTCTCACATCCTTACTAGAGCTAGAGGGCTTCTATTCCCTAGAGTATATAATAACGTATACCTTTTATTTATTTTAGAGGTTTTTTTTTATTGTCTTAAAACGTTCCTTAACTTTAATAGCTTAAGGATTATCTTGTGCCTACTTTACGAACTTAAGATACTTACAGTCCCTAGACTAATAGCCTTCTTGTTTATAAAAGTAACAAGTAATATTACCTTTACTACTTTTCCCTCTATTTTTATTATTATACTTTAATTAGGAGGAGTTTAAGGGAGCTCTATTAGTTACACGCTTCTTATTATTATACTTAGATTACTCTTTGTAGTGTCTTTTATGACTACTATTAGTATTATTACTACTTTACTCACTTTTATTACTATTATTCCCCGTCTTTGGCGAGTATAAGTTTACTCTTTAAGTCCTCTTAATAGAGGACTTAGTATTACTCACTAGCTTCTTTTATTACTAGAAGGTTCTAGGCGGATTTATAAATACGTAAGAGTTAATTTACGTAACTATTACGGCGTGCGTGATTACTTCGTAAAGGTTAGTAATAATATCTTTATTAGTCATTTTATTATTACGATCTTTAATTAAAGTGATAAATCGTTAATATATAACTTATATAGACTCGCCTTATTACTAATAGAATCGCTTAATGTTTTTCGTTACTTTTATACTCTAAGTCTCCTTAAAGGTATAAAGCCTCTTTAAGAACTCGATGAAGTAGTTCTAAATAAGCGGAATTCCTTTAGGTCTATTTATAATTTACTTCGTATTACCTTAATAAGTTAATAGATCGCCTTTTATATTTATTATTATAATACACACTTAATTAATATTTATATTATAGTTATATAAGCGAGTTTTAAAGATCTCTTCTTGAGTATTCTTCTAATTACGTAAGCTTTTAAAACTCTCCCCCTTATATTTTTTAGGGATCGTAATTATAAGGCATTTTTCACGATTACGCTTATTTTTCGCTTAACTTATGTTATATTCTAGTAAGATGTGTGTATTAAGGTCTAAGTAAATAAGTGGCATCGTACTAAGCTTATAAGTTACGTTATTTGCCGTAAGTAAAGTGGCGGCTGCCTAGGGGTTAACTAGGGGAAGGGGAAACTTAGGCTTTATAATACCTCGACGTGAAGTCGGGTATTATAAACTTAGTATATTAGTCCTTATTATTAGGTTAAAGCTACGCTCTATTAGAGGCACATTATTATCCTTAATTAAGGACGTTACTATAGAGTCTAATATTGTGTTACGAGTTCGCAGAAGACTTACTTCGACAGCTTGACGCTCTACTAATATATTTATATTAGTGACGGACACGGCCCGAAGGCGGCGAAGCCTAGTAACACTATTCTTATAATAAGCTAGCTTAGCCTTCGCGCGCGCGTCTTGCGCCTTAGATTTAACTAGTAAACGTATTTACTTTTTAAGCTTACGTTACTTTTAATTAATTTATTCTTTAGTAGGGATGCCTATAACCGTAAGATCAGAATTAGTATCAGGAATTAAGAAGACTATATTATCTGTCACGTAATTAAACATATCTAAGTCCTCTTTAATAGAGGTATAACCTTTACTTTTCTCTTTGCAAGTAAAGGCAGGTTAGCTATAAGTATAAGATGATTCTCTATTACCTTTACTATAAAGGCCTAGGGCTATTTCGCCGTTAGATATACCCTTAGTGTTCTTAATAGGAGGGGAATCATTAGATTCTACTATTAGATATAATATATTACGAGTTATACTACTTAAGCGAGTATTACCCGAAGGTCTAACGCTACTAGATATAGTAAACAAAGAACTATTACTTTACTTCTTCGTACTACCTCTTTATAAGTAAAGAGATTAGCTTATAAGGTATTAAGTATTATAGTAAGTAAAGCTTATAGAATTATAGTTCAGAAAATGTATTTAGAACTAATCTCTAGCCTTCTAAGAAGTCTAGAGGGGAAGCGTATATATAGAGGGGGTGTCCCGTGTAGGGCACTAAAGCACCGGCGTGCGAGGACATACGTAGTCGTGATATGTCTTACTACTATTTAGACAAATAGAGTTCATTGCACCCCCGCATTAGCATCGGTCCTTAGGCTCCTTGGCTCAGAGGAAATAAGTGCACGTACATATGACAATATTAGTCTCGCGGTCGTGGGATAGAAGGAAAAAGTGAAGAGTAACGTCCCCCCCCCCCCCTTTCGCCCACCCTCGCTTAACACACCGCCACTCTTACATACCATCTTAAATAATTACTAACTCTTTTAATTCTTAATTAATTCTTTTAAAATTTAAAATATAAATTGTTATTATTATATAGCCTGAGTATACTAAATATAACATTATGTATGTACTTGCGAAGATCGCAAATAGCAAGTCTTTATAAAAGGCATTAATTAAGTAAGGCCCTTGTATTTAAAAGAATAATATATTTTACTAGTAGATTAGTAAAAGACATTCATTAATTACTTATTTTTCTCGATCTCGTTTCTATGTTTTCTTAAAGCTTTATGAACTTATTATAGTAAAAATATTATAAAGTTATTTATTATTCCTAAATATATTACTTGTTCTTTGTTTTACTTCCTTCAAATTCATAATGCCCCTTATATTAACACTTATTAATATTATAATAACCTTTAATACTCTTAATTAGTATTCTGTAATTAATAATCGACTATTGCGTATTTTTTATATTAACTACATTTTTATAAAGTATTATAATAGATTTACAAATAATTATTTGAGGTAGTGGTTTTCGCCGAGTGCTGCCATTAGGGCGTGCCGATTGTAAAGGCTTCTAGACCTCGTTATGTGCTATGGCAGAGATAATTCGTTACGCAGAGGCAGCTCAACGATCACTCGACTCCTCGGAATCATCGATTAAAACAAATCCGAAGGAAGAATCTTGTATAGTAAGTCGCTTATACGCCCCTTTTTATTTCTATTATATATTTAATAACTTTAAGTATTAGATAAGAAATAAGATACTTACTTCTTTGATTATATTATAGAAGTACTTTTAAGAAAAAAATTAATTTACTTATATATATCTACTAATTACTACTCGTTACTTTATTAGTATCTTTTATTATAAGTAAAGTCAAGGGGTAAATAAATACGCAAGTGTCTTATTTTTTGATATGAGCTCCCTTTTATTATCTCGAGCTTCTTTTTTAAGTCTTTTTTTTACTTATAAATAAATTTCTAACTTTATTAAGTATATTATATTACTATTTAAGTTTTACTAGCTTATTTATTTAAGCCTTAAGCTTCTTCTCCTATTGTTCGATTATAACTAAAGCTTACTTCTTCTCGGCTTCTAAGGCTACTACTCTCATTTAAACTTCGTTAATTTTTCAAGCGAATTTAAATTTTAGCTCCTTTATACGCGCCTCGTAAGTCTCGTTATGTCTCGTTATACACTCTTCAAACTTACGATATAATATAATATACTATTACTACTTTAGCTCTTCTCCTCAGCTTCATTCTTTCTTCCTTTTACTCTTTACTTTCTTTAATAATTTATTTCAGTTAGTCCTTAATACTAACCTTTACCTCGTAGTCTATAGCTCTTAAAGTGCTAATAGTAATTACTAATAACTTTACTACCCCGTCTTTTTTATTATACTCTTCCTTTAATTTACTAACTCGTCTCTTAAGATTATTAATCTTACTAAGATTATTTATATATATAATAAAAATTCCTCTTAAGCTATTAATCACTCGTTAAGCTTCGTTTATTATTAAACAATTCAGTTAAGGCATATATCCACGGTCCTAAGGCAGCTTTATACTTCAAGTATTATGAACTAGCTCTTTTACTATCACGAGATTACTTATCGCCGTTTAGAGATCGCCGTTTAGATTATTTATATACCTATTACTAGTGCTTTCTCCTTATTCGCCTACTTAAAGTAAGGAGTTCAAGAATCTTATGGTTACTAAAAACGTTTGTGACACTTTCGTCCGTTTTATAGCGTACTATTTTATACTAATTATACTTCACCAACCTATTTTAACCCTATTTCAGCTACGGGTCCCTGCGTAGCTATTGTTAACTATAGTTCTTATAGAGACTCCTCCCCTTGTACCATAGATTGTAACAGGATCGCTTAGTTATAGGAGGGAAAGGGAAGATACTTCAGGTCGATAAACTCTGAGCGTTTGGTGGGGTGGCTAATAGAGGGTGCTGGAGACAGTGCGACGGGAATTGCTCAGGAAATTGTTTTCATGTTAATTTTACAAAATCACAATTGCTCTCATAGCTTCGTGCCCGCCACGAGCCTCAAATGCCTCTCCATCCATAGCCCCATGAATATAACACTCACCCACCAAGTGATACTTGCCATCTACCTCTCTCAGAACACAAGGTGTGCTAGATCCAGCCAAAATTACAAGCAAATCATCCTCTCTTGTATGCTCTGGCACAAGTCCCATATAGCCCCCCTTCGACACGCACAACCGCCTGCCAAAAACCGGCAATGGGTTATCGGCCAAAAGGTTCTTAGTGGGATCATATCGCAGTATAGACGTGAAACGGCCGCGGTGATTTGGGTTTGAGTGCGACAGGTCTGACGCCAGAAGATGGGCATATCGGTTGTCATCTGTGTCGTTTAAACTGATAGTCCTTCTGGCTTCGTACACTTCGATGCGGCGCTCTGGTGATGGAGCCAGATCCAGCGGTGTTTCAGAATCCTCAATGAGCTTCCTCCAGAGAGGCAGGTAGTCCTGTGTTTCCGCGTGAGCCGTTGCCCGCGCTGGGCGCTCCATGAATTGGTAGTCTATGTCACCGATGATGGTTCGGTAGAAAGCCTCATCGAGATTATACCTGCATCGACCCTTGTCGTATGGATCCCTCAGGTACTTGTGAGCCAAATCTCGGGCAGCCATGAACTGTCTCTGCCCTACCTCAGGGGTTCCTGTGAACTTGGCGCTGATCTTATTGATGCTGTCGATGACTATGCCCCTGCAAATAATACCATTTTTGGAAGGCGCGAGAAAAATTACAGAATCATAATCTAGGCACGCTTTGTAGTTGGACGCCTCGTTCACATGGCAAAGGATTGCCACTTGTAAGCCCGCCGTCCAATCTGGAACCCACGAGGGAAGGTACTTGATCCTTCTCCGTCGACCAATGCCAGCGAATCCTATTATCCTCGACGGCCTGCCTCGTTTGATCATTAGCGTAGCCATATCCGTGAACACTTGAATAACAGCCGCCCTGCCTTTGGTGTAGTTAGGGACGATGCTAGCTCGATCGGCTTCCTTGACTAGCCCTAACAAAGCGAAGATTTTGTCCACTTCCTCGGATGAATCGAATCTGAGGCACAGCTTGACAGTGTCTTCAAGCGAAAGAAGCATGGTGGGCTGTCGTCCCACGAGGACACTGTTTCTACCGTACCAACTGCGCATATTCTCCATTACGAGAGCGTTATCGATGCCTCGGAGATGACGTGGCCGAAAACAACTCTCTTCATCCCTATTCCACCCCTCCTCAGGCCGGAAAGCTTCTGCATACGGGCCACCTTCTTCCATCTCACGGATATAGGTGAAATTCCTCAAACCGTGAGAGGAGATGACAGCCATCGCTCGAGCGAACTCGCCCCAAGAAATTTCATGGTCTCCGTAATGCAAGAACACAAAACGTGACGCCACTATTTCTTGGATGATCCACACACGGGTGAAATAGTCGCTAGAGATGAAATTTTGGAAAGCCTTCCAGTCCCGGATATCGAATCTTCTAAAAAATTCACCTGGTGAAGCCCCTGGTACCATATCGTCTGCAAATCTTGACGTGTTGAGACGCTTGATCATCGCGATAGCTCTGTACTCCTTCGTGCTGCTGTAGTTACAGATCCATGACACGGCGTCGTTGGTAAACTTTCTCGGGCTTCTTTTTATGTCAATGTCCACTTCTGGTTCTGTCTCTAAGTCTGTTTCTTGTTCTGCCTCTTGTTCTGCCTTCTCCTCTTCTTCTGACTCTGGATCTGATTCCGCCTCATACTCCATTCCTGGCTCTGCTGTCGGCGCTTCCAACGGTGTCGTTATCCAGGCTTCCACGCGAGAGCACTGCTCGTAGATATTCCACATCAAAGTGACTTGACTTTCTCTTTCATCCTTATCCCTCTGATTAATACAAACCGAGTCAATCCATATAAACCTGACGCTCACCCGCGGCCGAAAGTATTTGAGTATCTCTTCCACTTTTGGATACACGTAGAAAGGCTGGCCATTGATGAAGATTTTCTTCTTTCTCGTTCCTTCTGGATCCCAGCGGTACGAGATGGCTGAATACGGTGGTCCTGCGAAGTGCCCCCCCTGAGAGAATCTGCCAGTGAGAATGTCGCAGTGGATGTGTTTTGAGCCTGACAGGCTTGGACGAATTCGAAGAAGGCGTATGGTTCTATCGTCTGGTAGCGGGCTATAGTGGTAGCGACCATTCGGTGGACCTGTCAAGTTGGCACCTGCTGTCTTGGTTGTCCTCGTGGTGCCACGCTGGGAACTCTCATCGTTATCTCTTGGAGAGTAGTAGTAGGTCCAGCTTTGGTAAGCAATGACAGCCATCAAAAGGACCAATGTGGCCCCAAGCAAGATGTACGGAATGGCCTTATCCACCCACGGGTTGAAGGCCGTCCTGGCGGCGCCAAAGACCACATAAGTTGTGATGAACCACAATACACCGAAAAACTTCTCCCAAGCGAGTTCAGTAGGGACGACTCCCTTTATGAGTAGTCTGCCTATAGGGTGAATAACGGAGGTTGTGATCAAGCTAACTGTGTAGATAAAGACCGGGCGGTACCCGAACGCCCAAGTCATTGTGCAGAGAACCAGCGTTTCCAGTGCGATGAATTCCGTCTGTCGCACAACCATTTTCCTGAAGATATGAATGGTGAAGAAGAACCATTGTCGCCTAAACGAAAAGCAGATATCCAAGCATTGAAGTACCAGCGCTGCTAGGATACCGCCCTTCCCACGCGGAAACGATCTTCTCGTATCGTCTAGCGGAAAGAACAAGGTCGGAAAGACGGAGAGGGCAATAATCAAAACTACGCCAGCAAGCTGGGGCCCAGAATAATCGGCGAAAGCATGATCGATTGCGGGCTGCTGCCATCTCAGCAGCAAAGCGGTACTGGAAACAAGCACTGCGAATAGACGATTCTGAAAAGTCGCGGCGCCTACGAAGAGACAGATTTGCAAAATCTCGACGGGGTGAATGTCGTTCAATGTGCCAATCAATGTACCCAATACCATGGCAGGTCCTCTTAATTCCCCAAGCATTAATCCTACGAGGAGCGCAAAGGCGGCCCAGCCGGCCCAGAGAGGTAGGTATTGGTAAATCAAGTGGACAACGAGACCGAGCCCGACGGCGAAGCCAATGGAGTCGATGGAGTAAATGGACTCGCCTTCCTCCGCTACTGGGTCCATGTCAAGGAACAAGACAAGGTGAGATGGGCAAGACGAGAGAGTTGTAACGTATTTAGTAGATGCAGGGAGACGGTGGAATTGGAAGTCGACCCTTCTTCCATTCCCATTTATCAAGAGGCTGAGGGGAAAAGGGGGTGTGGCTGCATGCTGAAACATCAAATCCAATAGATGGCGCTTTGTGGCGTCCAATGGGGCTCTATATTTAAACTTCTCTTGGCCTTTTAAAAATCAACTCTCGAAACAATCAACGATACAGAAATGTTATTCAAATGATATTCGAGCCAAGAGCCAAATTTCAGGGGGTCGGATACATCCACGTGGCTGCGGGCAACTTTACCATGCACATGACTAAATAAAAACATGCGTGGATGGAGTACCTACAGAATTGATTAGCAGCGATGCAATATCATCTCTTCATTCACGTCAGTTCCACGCCGAGTACGAGGCGAATGTATCACTAGTCCCAATCAAGATAAACTCTAAAGTTTTCATTTGGAACTCACATGAACTTGAACCGCTCTCTTCTCAATCAGCGCCAGGCCTGCGAGACCTCAACTAACTTAGAACTCTTTAACAGAAGCATAGGATCGGTGACTTGTAAGGACAGGCATAGGCAACACCTGGGCTTTGAGATATGTTAGCACTTGCTATTCGGGATCAGGCTAGGCTGGATTAAGCTTGGAGGAGGGTCAGGGCATAAGTAATGGGATAATTATCACGCAGCTTGGGCTCGGAAATGGGCATAGACACTGGGGCAATACACGGGTTAGACTTGCGAAATACTAGCATTTGCTATTTGGGATTGGGCTGGGTTTAAACGGCCTGGGCAAGCTGACCCTGGGATAAGCCGAGAGTCAAGCAGGTACGATTACGAATGAGCATTCGAGGAAAGCGACAGGTTTATCATAGTGTTTAACATGCATGCTGGCCGAGCGCGACTTGGGATCCTCCTGCCTGCGGTAGGAGAAACGATGAGATCTCTATTGAAGCGGATCGTCAAAACTGGGGATTGGATTAGTGGAGCTCCGCTCTCGTCATCAAAAAGACTCATCTCTGGTACCAGAGTTACAGCCCAGTTGACGAGAAGGCCGACCGATTTATGGCCCCGAAGCTACCAATTCAAGTTCTCGTTCGAAGATCCTGTCGAAATGTCGGGAATTGGTATCGAATTCTTCACGGAGAAGTTGCCGATTCAACCTCAGATGAAGCCCCCTGTATGGCGGCGCTCCGGATCGATTGATCCGGAGGAGACTTTGATTGGCCACATCCTCTATCAGAGGGTATGCCAAAGTGGCTAAAGGGAAATTTAGCTTCTTGGCCGGATCGTACATCAGATGGTGTACCAAGATGGGTTCCCTGAACTTCAAGTTGTGCAAGAAACTGGGAGGCAATTAGATTCTGTTAGTAACTTGAAGACGTCCCACAATCGGGCTGAAGTGATGGAAAGTGGGGTTTCCTGGCACGGAGAAGGCGAAAAGGCGAGAAAGTTGTCAAGGAATCGTGCTAGACATAAAAGAGATCTGTCTATATATGCGCTCTTGACTATTTGAAGGAATCCTCCGAAGACTGCCCTATCATGACACTCCTTCTTTGAGTATGGCCTTGACCGTCTCATCTATCAGCGTCCACAATTTCTTCGCCAATTTCTCATCCCTCGCAGTCTCAGTTGCAGCAGCCATCTTCCTACCAGAACACAGATAAGCACCCTTATACTCCTCCTGCTTAACACTCACCTCCGGAGACGTCGCAGCAACCAATGCCGAAATCGATCCCTACAAAGGCGACTTGCCAAAAATCCTCAGCACCGGACTGAGCCAGAAAGGGAACAAATCCAAAGCACCTCCAGTCGCCACGACACCGGGATGAAGAGAGAATTACTGCTTACATGTCGATAGATCAATTCTAGCATCCCCACCCCAGGACTCTGGACTACTTATCAAGCAATGGGCCATGAGGTGATGTCACAAATTAATGACGAGAATCTCCAAGCTGTCTCTAGACTTGAAATTCACTCTCGTAACTCTACAGCTGCTCGAGTTCTTTCTATTGGCTGATGAGTCCTGGACGAATCATCAAAGTCCCTTTCGCGATTTCCAAAGGCTGACCTGTATGCCTGCCTAGCCATATCCTACCAGACAACAAGATGGCATCGTCTGCTAAACCTCTCTATACTTCCTTGGAGGGAAAGGTCGCTATTGTCAGTGGCTCCTCAGCCGGCATAGGAGCAGCAATTGCTCGAGAACTCGCCTCCCGAGGGGGGTCTGTTGTCATAAACTATCCTGGACCGAGTGAGAAGGAGGCCGCAGACGCAGTCTTGAAAAGTTTGGCTCACCCGTCTAGATCAATTGCGATCGAAGCAGATCTGTCAACCCTGGAAGGACCAAAAAGCCTGGCAAAAGCCGCCGCAGAGAGATATGGAAAGGTTGATATCCTGATCAACAACGCTGGTGTTATGATTGGAACCCCCCTTGATAATCCTGATGATGGAAAGATCCTAGCAGCTTGGGAAAAGACAGTTAATCTGAATGGGAGAGGCACTTATCTGTTTACAAGGGCGGTTTTGAGAATCCTTAACACCCAGAATTCTCGCATCATCAACATCTCAAGCGGTTCCTCCCGCACCGCTGCCTTCAACGAAAGCATGTACGCTGGCACCAAAGGAATGTTGGAATCTCTGACGAGGAACTGGGCGAAAGAATTGCCACGAAAGTACGGCTGTACTGTCAATACCGTGGCTCCTGGGGTTATTGGTACAAAGGGATACTACGCCACCCCTCCCGTAGTCTGCGAAATGCTAAAACCTTTCATTGACGAGACACCTGTCGCTCCTCGAGTGGGCACAATGCTGTGCGAGGAAAGGGCAAGTTAGATCAATAGTACATAGATTCCAGTCGGGGGAGGGGCTACGATGTCCTAGCCTACAATATCCGGAGGTGGATAGTTCGTTGTTAGTTGCCGCGGGCGGGCGTTCGCATAGAATATGAAGACCCTTTTGTCTTGAATTCCAAACCTCCTTCTTGTGAAAATATTGACAACCAACTTGGTTGGCCTGATCAAGACTAGGAAAACCGAAGTCAATACATACTATGTGTAGCGAATTAGCTACGTTGATAACCAACGGAAAACACACTGAAAGTATAATTCTGATATTAGATTTTTTAGTCCTCAACAAATCTTAGTAGAAATCAGATAAGCAGCCTTCACAGAGGCCTATCAGGGGAAAGGACGCTGCGAGACACGTAGATATAGAAGGTGAGATAAATGAAGAGGCAGGGAGACAGGAAACGACCACGGTGGCCGCTGCCAGAGTGCTTGGTTTGCCAGCGAAATGTGGTACTGGGATAGGGGAAGCCAACGGAGACAGGTCACAATTTAGCGAGAACGAGATCCGAGTAATTCAATAAATCAATGATAACTACAGTCAGATTCCCATGTATGTTTTAATCATGAAAAATGATCGAATACTAACTTGATTAAATCAGTACCTGCGACAGAGTGTCTTTAATCGGAATTTGGTGAGAGAGCGTATCCAAATGATTGGTGGGCCTTTCTTTGACCCTAGAATAGTTGACCAAGCTATGGTATATATCATTCACACGTCCATACACTATCACTTCCACATGGGACTCGCACCTCCACACGCCATCACTTCCACCTGGAATCATACATAGCCTTACAATCTTGAACGAGTAAGCTTGGTATCGTCTTCACCCCCCTTTTCAATTATCGTTGCTGGGGATGAAAATACAGCCTGAATCGCCCTGATTCTGTCGCTATCATCCAAGAGCTATAAGATCAGAAATGTCTGCCGAATTTGCTGTCCAATCTTCACAGGAGGCAGTCCCAAATGCACCTAAAATGGCGATATGTTAGATAAAGTATCACCGTCAACCCAAAATATCTTACCTCATTTATGTCATGCAGTGGAGTGAAGATCACTGTTGCTTGCGTGGTAATGGCACCCTTGGAGAAGTAACATGCATCGAGTATTATGTTTTCAAGCATATGATCTCGTTGTGCGCGGATGAAGTCCACAAACTGTTGCCTTCCAGTCAGTCGTCTTGAGTAATCCGTTTATGTCTATGACGACATCTTGCGTGATGTAGGTAGGAAAGTTGTTGTAGTCAATCTTGTTGAAGTAGTCAAGGTACTGCAATAGATCTTGTTTGTTCTTGATGGAAGGCATTCTGATTGGTGGATAGGATGTTCGTGGATGGTATCAGGGATGTGATGATTAAGAACATGCCGCTTCAAGAGAGAGCATATACTAACTTTATGGTTTGACGATAGGTGGCTTTCTTCGGAGGTTAGGTGGTGACTTAAGTGACACAGATCGCTTCCGATAGCGGTGGGGAAACGGAGCAGCAATGAAAATCCCCCATGGGGATCGTGGTGAAGTCGCCATCCGCTAAGATCTATCAGATGCGGGGGTGGCGCGATCCAAAGGTGGATCTTTACAACGGTGGAACATTTAAACAACGCGGTAGAGGCTTAAGTCCTCTTTTGGACACTTTAAACTTAAATATGATTTATTTAGTCGAAACTATTTAGTGCAACCCTTATTATTTGGCAAGCCTGTTGCTGTTTTGGTGGTCGCCATAGAGATCTTCTCGGTCCAGTAACATCCTTTTGGCAACCCACCAGTAGTGGGTCGTTAAGGGTACTCCGTAATACTCAGTGCCACCCAATTTAATGCGTATGGGTGGGTGGGTGGGTGGGTGGGTGGCGGGATACCGTACTGTATGGCCTGCCCCATACCCGATGGCTAACTTGCTTGGTCGCAAGGATGAATAATTCCACCCCGGTGCTCCACGGATAAGCGAAGTGGCGTAAGACCCTTCAGGATGTGATTATTTGTCCTATACTACGCAACACAACCCGCGGTATCCACCCAATGCCGAGTTGAGGTAGAGATTTGAATGACAGGGGCATGCATAACCTAATTGGGCAAATACACCTAAGGTATGTGTATGTACATATCTACCATCACTCACTGGACATCCCTATACATACTCTTTCCGCGGCCCTCCACGACATGATCAATTTGCGGCGTCACACTTCTATCTTCTATTGCACCCACCACCTCTCCCACCCAGACACAGAACAGAGCATACAATCCAAACTTTGGATTCCCTGTTGCCAATAATGTCAACTCAGCCCGATCCTCAGACCTTAATCCGTTCTTCGGAAGGCTACGAGGAGCTCCGCCGCAGATACTTCAATGCCCGCGTCCCAGACGTAAAACCAGTAGAGATATGGTCGCCATCAACAACCGCCGATGTTGTGGCCGCTGTCAAGTCCGCAAACAAGAAGGGGCTGAAGGTCGGCGTGCGCTCTGGCGGGCACCTTTTCCCTTGTCTTTCGCTCGTGCAGAACGGCATTTTGATCGATACCAAAAACCTCAACAAAAATTTCGATTACGACCAGGCGACAAAGATGATATCCTTCAGTCCCGGCCACACAGTACTTGAGCTTTCTGACCAACTCAAACCACTGAAGCGATTCTTCCCTGCCGGTCACTCTCGTTCTGTTGGTATGGGTGGCTTCTACCTGGCTGGTGGCCAGGGCTGTTTCCTCCGTGGGTGGGGATATACCTCAGATACATGGATTACACAGATCGAGGTTGTCACAGCCAGCGGGCAGGTGGTTGTTGCCAACAAGAAGCAGAATGCGGATCTGTTCTGGGCAGCTCCGGGAAGCGGACAAGGCTTTTTTGGTGTTTTGACAAGGATTTGGGGCAGGACAATCGCTGCCCAGAAACTGTTCGATACGACTATTATCCTCGATTCAACAGACGTCTTCAAATCATTGCTCAGGTGGGCTTTGGAGACGGCAGATAAAGTTCCAGAGTACGGCAGTGATATCTTCATGGCAACATTCTACGCAGATAAGGATGCTCCAGGTGATGGAGAGGCTTCTCAAGCCAAACGAGTCTTTCTAGCTCTGAACCAGACGATTCATGTCAATTCAATTGATCAAGCCAAGATTCTTGCTAGCCCGTGGGATTCCCTCCCAAGCGAATTTGAACCCTTTGTGATTACCAGAGTGCCCATGCAGGAAAGAACCTGGGAAGAGCTATGGGACTTGCAAGAGAGTTTCCAGCCACATGGTCAAGGCGAGAGGTACAAGGTCGACAGTATCTTGGCTGACCCCGAAGTCTCATACGAGAAGGTATGAGAGCAGATTAATCTCTGGGTAGAATCAGCTAACCTGGATACCAGATCGTGGACAAGATTACACCAGCTCTCCTTGACCTCCCAACGCGTAAATCAACTGGGACAATTGTCTTTCTCGACTACTTTCCAGACGAGGCCGATCAAGCACTCAGCTTGCCACAGAAATTGTCTGTGACGACCATGGCTATTTGGAAAGACCCAGCTAGGGATGTTGCCATGGACAAATGGATGTATGATGCGTACAAAGAGGCCGAAAAGGTGGGCCGTGGCCAATATGTTGCAGATTATGATGCGGAACAACGGCCAACGAAGGTACAATCCTGACTATCCCAGCCATGCGTATTGTTTAGAATTCGTACTCATTTTTCTTAGATTATGTCTGATACTGCACTGAAAAGGTGGTTTCAAATACGAGCAAAGTGGGATCCCGCAGAAACATTCATCGGCCACCGATCCTTCGAAAAATCCCAAAACATTGATTTGAAGCTTTAGAGTAGTTCGCATGCAATAGGAGTTATTCGGATTCTTTGTATGGGTCTGCCTTTCTTGACTTGCAATGACTATTAAATATCGTGATTATCGGTTCATGAAATATAATATTCTGGATTTACCTAAGCAGCATTATATCAGAATAGGATATTTCAAACCAAGTGACGACGGTATGTTCCCTACAAAGATTCGATTTAAAGGTCCTAGGATTACAGGGCATCAGTGCCCAGGGCCACCCTTACAGCACTGAAATCCCTTGTAATTACGGGGTCGTCCTCGTCAAATGACATATAAATACCCCCTGGAAGCACTATCAGGGCCGTAGTTATTCTGCCAGCCAAGTGGTTTCCTAAATCACTGGAAGGGCTCAAAATCTAGAGCGAGAAGACAGTTCAGGCCATTCATCTGCTAGGATGAAGCCCTGTGGGAGCGGTTTAAGGCCTTGTAAGGCTCTTTAGAGGCACCCAGCCCCTGTAATCCTGGGGCCTTTGAGGCGAGTCTCCATACACATGGATTAAGTAACAATTCTGCTTTTCCCTCAGAGAAATTTTATTCTTTACACGGATACGTTGATTATTTTAGACACTTTGCAAACCATTTAACCGCCAGATCTTCCGCCTGGTCTGCCATTTCCATTGCGACCTGATCGTCAGGATTACCACGTACTGCGAACCCGTGCTTTGCATTCGGGATTACTGTCACTTCAGAATCCACGCCGGTTTTCTCCGACAAGATGTCTTCCATCTCTCTCACCTTCTGCAACGACATTGCGAAATCGACATCGCCAATCACAACGCCGTATGGGAGCTTGATCTTCTTGATGTCTTCTGGTAGTGACAGCTCGCTAGGGTGAGCCGTGAACGCTGCGTCGATGAGGCGTTTCCCATTCGCAGCCCTACCACCGTGAGCAAGCCGGGTGACGGAATATCCGCCCCAGCAGAAGCCTATCGCGCCGATCTTGAGATTGTTTCCTTCAGCACAACGTATGTCGCTCATGTATTTTTCGATCGTCTTGTATGCCGACTTTGGGTTGTTCGATATCATGAATGGCACCATGGCAAAAACTGCTTGGAGTACCAGGTAGCTATTTTAATCAGCTCTCTCATCTTGTTTCACACCCGCAATTTGAAGGGGATATAACATACGGCTTGATTACCCACGAATAGAAGCTGTGGTCGGTTAAGATCTGGTCTATCACGGACATCATCCATTGAGGTGCTGCCTTCCCTTTAACACTCACACGCGCTCATTAGCTTGGCGCTAACTTGATATCGATCACGATAACATTGACTTACCATTCATGAAGTCTGGGAGATATATGCGACAGCCAGTTCGTTTGGCGTAGGTATCGGCAAGCAATCGTAAATTATTCGTTTTCCATCCGAATGCGTCGGAAACCACAACAATCAAACCTTTGATCTCGGCCGTGTTATCTGGTTCCACGACATATGTATCAATCCCATGAAGCTGGCTCTCGATTCCTTTGACCTCGCCACTGTGAACGTGTCCATTGAAACAATCTGGGCATGACATGGCGTTTGCTATGAAGAACAGCCAACGAGTGTCCCAAGATATTTGACGACAAGTGTTTTGTGACCATGGCTTATCTATATATATCACATTGCATAAAACTAGCATTGGGTATAATATCATTATAGAAGTTCCGGTACATAACCAGCCAGAACAAGTAGCTCCTGCGATGAAACATGCCTCCCCATGTCTAAAGTCTAAATAAACCTGGGATGGATAAGACGGGTGGGGCTTGAACGAGTCGGTGGGTTAAAGAGTTACTAGCGTCTTTCTTGCTCAAATACACCAGGGCTCATTTGATCTTGAGCGTCAGCTCCAACGGTTAAGAGTTAGAATTTATTTGAAATATCGAAACTAGTTTGGTTTACATGCCTTATCTCTTTTACTCGGTTACAAAACGCAACTGGCCGTGACGCGATATATTTCCAGGTTAGTGTATGACGAGATTAGGTGGGGGAGACCAGCCGCGTTGGGTGGGGGATCAGCCGCGGTGGGTGGCTGGGTGGGGAGACCAGTCGCGCTCGGTGGGGAGACCAGTGGGTGGATGGAGAGAACAACGGCTCCTGGGTCAAGGTTGGTAAAAGAGAGGAATTTAATTGCTCTTGCCAAGTTATTGACTAACTGGGTATTATTGCGTCCTCGTGCAATATGGAACAAAAGTTAGACCCTTGTCTGCTAAGGAATTTCTGGCTAAATTTGCTTGGTATACATCACGTGGCACCCATGGCCAGAGGCGAAGTACTCGAGTATAAACAAATAACGAAAATGGGATTGAACTCAATTGTAATGTAACAATACAAGATTGGCATGGTGTTGATTGCTTGGGAATGCACGAAGCACCCCCGTATATGCCCCAGCAACCCATTGGCTACCCCAAACCACCCAGCTAGCACTGTCGGCTCAAGCAAAAGACCCTCACTGGGAAGAGATGCGTTGGGCGGCTCGGGGTTCAGTTTGATTTCATAAGAGCACACATAGATAATTACCAGTATATGCGACATACATCCGAGGTCCTCGGTCTGCTCAATCCTTCCAGGTAATGGTCTTTGTTTGGGTCCACTCATCCAATCCCTGGACACAATTGAAGCGCCCAAAGCCACTGCTCTTGACTCCTCCATGTGGCAGTGACGCATCGTCTTGCACTGTCATAGAATTTATGTGCACGGCTCCTGACTGCAGCTGTCGGGCGATCCTGAGTGCTCTGCGCAAATCTTCTGTGAAAATAGCAGCACTGAGGCCGTATTCCGTGTCATTGGCGAGTTTGATGGCTTCATCGTCGGAAGCGACAGTGTATACCGACACAGTTGGCCCGAAAGATTCCGTATAGTACAGGTCCATCCCCGGCGTGACCTTCTCGACAACGACGGGCCGCTTTTGAGAGGTAGATGCCTCGCGCCCGTTGATATCCCCGTACACAATCTCGGCTCCTTTCGAAACTGCATCATCTAGCAGCTTCCTGTTCTTCTCCACGGGAATTCCAGACACAAGCTGCAATGCTGCAGCCGTCCCTTCCTTGCCCCCAAAGGTCTGGTCGATCGCCACCCTGAATGCCGTGCGAAATGCATCTGCAACTTGGGAATGGACTATGATCCGCTCCGTGGACATACAGATCTGGCCCGCGTGCAAGAAAGCACCCAGGGCACATTGTTGCGCCGCATTAAGAATATCGGCATCCTCACAGACTATGGCCGGGGCCTTGCCGCCGAGTTCCAAGACGGCGGGCTTGAGGTAGTGACCAGCGAGAGATGCAACAATGGAGCCAACAGCAGTCGAGCCAGTGAAATTGATTTTGCGAATGGCAGGATGAGCGATCAGGGCCCGAGTAATATCTGCAGCATCGGACTGCCGGTGATATAAGGTGTTCAGACAACCTGCTGGGAGACCCGCAACGTGGAGAATAGAGGAAAGAGCCCAGTAAGTCGCTGGCGAAGCTTCGGCTCCTTTCAAAATCACCACATTGCCCCTAGCCAACGTCAGAATGTCACTTCGTCGGGAAAAGAGATAGTATGGACACATACATGGCTAGTGGTTGGAGACACGCACGTAAACCCAGTACGTATGGGGCATTCCAAGGCGAAATTCCTAGGACAACTCCAAGTGGTTCTTTGCTAATTATAGCACTACTGCCTTCCTCGTCAACGACAGGCATCACGGAGCTAGTTGCGACTTGAATTAAACCTGCCACGCTCTTGCAAGCCTTGTAAGCTGCATTGTACTGGAATTCGAAAAACGAATCCGGTGCTCCCGTCTCAGAAACAGTCCAGTGTCGAAGTTCATCCCTCCTCCGAAGCATTTCTTCTGCGGCGCGGAGAAATATATCTCGTCTGACATTGGGCTTTGTTCGCGACCAGGATTTAAAGGCTTTCTCGGCAGAAGAGATTGCATTCGAGACGTCTTGTTCCGTAGCGGACGAGCATCGGTAGAGGAGACGTTGATCTCCAGGAGAAAAAACCTCAAACTGTAAAGTAGAGATGACTTCTTTCCCATCGATCCAGAAGGGTATACATGATGAGGAATCAAATCTCCGCTCGTCCCCACCAGCGTTGCCGTGCAGAACGGAGGTCATTTTGAAGCTTTTCGATGGATGGATAATTACTGAAGAAAAGGGACACGAGAAGGGATAATAATGATGGGGTTATGGTGAGGTACTTATCAGTCGTTTCGCACGAAAGCGATTGTAGATGTCCGACCTAATAGGCAGTGGTAGCGAGTGGGTTCCAGGGGCTTGGGAAGGCGACCGGCGCAGGTGGGACGGGGTGGAATAGGTGGCATTGGTGGCTGAAGGGAAGGAACGAAGAATTTTATAAAGGTCTTTTATTTAAAAAAAAAAATTGTTTGCGATGATGAAAATAATATAAGTATTAGAGCTAAGGTAATTAAAAAAACAAGGAGTTTAATTATTGACAGTGTGACAAATTTCTAATCTACTACTTGAGTAGTAATCTAGAGTAGTAGATTAGATTAGATTAGATTAGATTAGTAAAAAAATCTAAAAATCTAAGATTAGATTTAGAGTAGTAAATCTTGCCTAATCTAGATTATTAGATTATTAATAAATATATTTTATATAAGTTAATATATAAGTAAGTAATTAAGAGATATTAGATTTAAAACTAATGTAATTAAACACTTTTATTTATAACTATACTAAATAAACTAATTAATAATAAACATATCCTCTTCTCTAATATTAATTCTTTCTTCTTCTTTTAAGTCTTCTTTAAAGACACTCCAGCTTTTCAAAGAGATTATTAATTCAAAAGTCTCTTTACTAAGCCTATTTCTTAGCTTATTAATAATAAGAGCCCCTTGACTAAAATATCTCTCCAAAGACGCGGAAGTTGCCAGTATTTGTAAATAGTTGCGAGCTATTAAAGATAAAACTGGAAATTTGTCTTTGTTATTAAACTAAAAGGTTAAAGGTTGAACCTAATAAAATAAAATATTAGTATTTATTTTAATAAGATAATAATATAGTAATTAAAAACTTACAGTTCTATTTGCTCTTCTTTCGTCAAAATATAAAGTAAATTCATCAACTTCGTTATTATCGTTGTTTTTTATATATATATCTAAATCGTCGTCGTCGTTTCGATTTAAATTTATGTTTTCGGCTTGTTATAAAGGAGGTAAACTTAATAAATAGTCTTGTTTATATTTATAAAAGTTAATAAGTTATTTTTTTAATAATTAAATCTTTAAAAGTATAACTTATATATTATATATTTCTCTTAATCGATTAAATATATCAGTCGATTGACCTCTATTAAGGCCTATAAGCTCTAAACCCTCTCTTTTAATTCTAGGATCTAAAATCAAAGATAAATATAAAGCTTTATTATTAAGGTTTATACCCTACTTAAGGTAATATTTCCTTAATTTAGCAATGCCTTTGTTTATAGTGTTTATAAATAGAGGATCTTAGAAAAATAATTAGCTTACTTTATTAGTATTTATTAAGTTATACTTACATTTAATTCTTCTCGAATAGTTTCTAACCGATTATATATATTATATACCTCTAGTATTAAATAATATATAGTCGGGTATTTATCGGCTTGTAATTTCGTAGTAGCTTTTACAAAGATATTAAATATCTTAAGGCACTTTTCTAAATATAAAATTTCGGAGTCTCTTAATAAAAGAATAGTTTTATTCTTTTTAAAAGCTTTTGACTCGGATAAGCTAATAACGATTTTAATAACCGGCCAAAGGTGTAAAAAGTCTTTAAGTATATTAGCTATTAAAGACTACCTTGTTTTTTGATCTAAAGTAGTATTAATTAGTATATTATTAGTAATATATATCTTAATAAAATAACTTACTAAGTTGAGGTATTTTAGGATTTTATATATCAAGAGCTTGTATTTGGCTCTTTAATAATCTCATATTTTCTTGAGAATATTTAACTCCAATTATCATTCTTCGAATTCGATTCTATAAAGAAATATCTAAATAAAAGTTAATTTATTAATAAATAATATTAATTTATTATAAGGGCAAACTTACTATTAAGTATATCTTCTTTAATTTCGTCTTTATTTTCGATATTATAAACGTCATTATTATTAAGGTTATTATAAGCCTCTTTTATAATAGCTTTTAAGATATCTTGTACTACTAAGTTTAAAACGTGAGTAATACAAGATATATCGCCTTGAAAAGCTATTCTAGATAAATTATAATAGCCTTTTAAAGTTTTTATTAAAGTATTATTAGAACTAGCATTATCTCTTATAATACTTTATAAATAGTTAGTTATATTCTTAATAGATTAAATAGAAAACGTACTTAGTAATATTATATTTAATATTATAATCTTGTAACGTTTGTAATAAGACTTCGAATAAATAAAGGCCAGAGTGAGGCTCTTTTAAATCCTTTATTGTTAATAAATAAGACTTTAATTAAAAGTCTTTATTAATATAATAACTACATTAAGTTAGTAATTCATTTATTTTAATTAGATTTTAATAGTACTTACATTGTAATTCCAAGATAAGCGTCATAATTAATAGCCGTCTAAGCGTCTGAAGTTAGACTAAAAGAACCGTTTGTTTTAATATTTATATTAAGCTCTTCTTTTATTAAAGATTGTTTCTTTAAATAAAGATAATTCAAATCTTCTTTAAGAGCTTAATAATATAACTTCAGTACTTGACTATAAAGTATTAGTGTAATTACTTTATAAAGTTATAATAAAGACTTACTTATTAAGATAAAATAACAACTCTTTAAAAGAGTGTAAAGTAGTTACTCAGAACAATATATTGTTTAATATAATAAACTTAAAAAGAAGCTTCTTAAATCTATTAATATTAAATACTTGTTCAAGAGATTTAGGCTGTTTAGTAGCTCTTTATCTAATAAAAGCGTCCGAAATAGTACTAGTAGTTCCTTGTGAAGATTCGGTTACGTCAGAATCTATAAATAATTATTAGCTTAAATCTTTAATATAATTTAAAAAAAATACGTACTATCGTCTATATTATTTAGAACTCTCCTTATATTAAAAGCTTTATGAGAGTTTTTATAATGAGCAATATAATTACTCGTAAACTCATAAACTCTTTCGTTTTCCTAAGTTTTACTATTAATTAATTAGTAAATATTTTAATAAATATTAATAAAGGGGTTATATAACTTACTTATAACTAAGACGTAAACATTTAATAGTAACCGTTCGATAGTTTTCGATATTTTCCGGATTTTCTTTAAGAGGATTTAAAGTCTTAGAAAATAGCTTTTTTTTATATATAATAGGGCTATTTTTTAATTCTTCAAGCTTAAATTCAGGAGAATTTTGAGCTATATTTAAGGCGACGGAGGTTTTATTAACTATTTTAAATAATAAGTAGTAGAATAAGATCGATACTTATAATAATTTAATAGTATTAAGTAAGATAAGTAAAATACTTAAAATAAAGAAAAGTAAACGTCAGTAAAAGGGAACGACTTATTTATACCTAAGCTTTAAGTTCTAGTATATTCTATAGCCTAAAGTAATTAATAATATAATAAAAAGCTTTAGAAAGTTAATTTATAATCCGAATTATAAATTAAAACATTTCTAATATAATAATTATTAATTTAATTAATAAGTTATAAATAATCTTTAATTTATAATATAACTACTTACTAATATAACTAGCTTTATTAAACAATTTCTTATTTAAAGTTATATTTATAAAGTTATTAAGTAAACTACGTAAGAAGAATTATTATTCGTCACTCGGGTAAAGCCGCTCGCTAAGTCTTATTTAGTAAGGACCGTTGCTTTAGACTACTTTTGGCTAGTGTAATAATCACATGACTACTACTCAAGTAGTAATCTAGAGTAGTAGATTAGATTAGATTAGATTTAGAGTAGTATATAAATTTACTAGATTAGAGTAGAGTAGTGAGTACTACTCTAATCTAATCTAATCTATGTATCACACTGATTATTGAATTAAGCTCTTTAAAACGCACTCTTTAGATTTGTAATAGCTAGCGTAGTTATAAAGATATTGATTATTAAAGAAGAGAGTGGATTGCGATGTACAATAAATTTAGTACTTCAATACTGGGCGTTTTTTTAAAGTCGTGCATCGACATGAATATTAAATCTAGAGTAATAAAAAAGCGCAAATTAATGGTCTAATTAAGACCTTTAAAATGGCCTTACTAAAGTTGTAATAGCTAGCATAGTTGGTTGTAAAGTAATATTAAAAGTAACAAATGGATTTACCTTAGAGAAATTCGACGATTTCCGAGCCACTATACCTTTACTTACACCTGTATGGCCTTAGGTATGCTCGAAAGGTGCGATTAGTCGTCGAGGTTTTGTATGGTTCCAATACAAATTTAGATGTAAAACTACATACAGCAAATATGAGGGCATTCCCAGCTCTTGGCTTAATCCTCGCGATACAAATCCGACCTTAACTTCAAAAATATTGATTAATTCGAGCTTTTACCGTATACTAATAAAAAAAGGTTCAAATTAATTGGTTAATTAAGCCCTTTAAAATGCGCTTTTCGGATTTATAATAGCTAGCGTAGTTATAAAGATATTAAAGATTAAAGAAAATGGTAGATTACGATATAAACCTTAAATTAGACTTTATCTTTAAATTGTGTATCGAGCCGAATATTAGGGCTAAGGTAATAAAAAAGGTAATAAATAATCGTTTTGATTAGGCCTTTTGTGGTGCAGAAGTGGAGCATAAAGTAGGGTGCTTTCAAAGTGGTGATCAAGTTGTCTGAATTCTGTAAAAGGAGGCTCGTAGGGAGTAACTGACTATATACATGAATAGGGGCTGGCTGACTCAGCAGAGCTATGGTGCCGTAGGCCCGTGCCTGTACGACACCTTTAAAATAGCTTGGTCAGATTTGTAATAGCTTGCGTAATTATAAAGTTATTATAAAATAAGTAATAAACGAATAAACTAATAAGATGGGGGGTGTGGGGGGCTCGCCCCCCAGATTAAAGAAAAGTAATAACTAATATATTATTAATCCCTCGGAGAGCCTAAGGAGCAAAATGGGCTGAGAATCAGAGGAAAAGGGGTATAGTGCCCGAGCCGACGCCGTTTATGGCTCCAGGCGACGCTCTAGGCACCTTTTACGAGATTCGAGTAAGCTTTTTTTTTTTTTTTAATAATATCTACTTGATAAAAATTCCTTTGCTAACAACCCTTGCTATTCTTGCGTATCTGACTTCGGGCAATTTAACCAGTTTTTTCCTGAATTATCAGGCCGCGTCGAAATATGCCAATTAGAAGTAAAAAAAAGCTTTTGAATACTAAGCCTTTTTTGGCGGTCGCTGATTAGTTAATAATCCATAAGAAAAATCTTCTATTATCAGGAGTAGAAGTAAGAAGTAGGTTGGGATTAAGTCGGGGTAGTCTAAGCTTAATCGGGCTTAATTGGCACGTGGCCTACTATTATTTCAGGGGCTTCCAGCCTGGAACCTCTTGATTCTCTAGAGATCAGTTTTATCTATAAACCTACAAATAGAAACTGTGGCACTCTGCTATTGGAATCCTTACAAAAATCTTTAATTTTATATGAGAATAGCTGTCCTTTGCCTTAAACTCAAAATAAAGTATATTTCCCCATTTGGAAAAGAAGTTTATTTGGCCAAGAACTTAACCGAGCCAGCGATTGATTCCCGCACCATAAAGGATAGCCTCGCTAGTCTACTACCTGTTGAAGTACGGGTGACGAAACCCGGCCAATGAAGCGAGACCGACGATTGATATATAAGAGCTAACTGGGATATCCGTCTGCGTCGGCCATAAAGCCGAGAGAAAGATAATCGCTGGCTTTAATTATATGGCCTTTAATAATTATTACTTATTACTTATTACTTATTACTTATTTAGTTATTTAGTTATTTAGTTATTTTATTATTTTATTATTTTATTATTTTATTATTTTATTATTTTATTATTTTATTATTTTATTATTTTATTATTTTATTATTTTATTATTT